>CM069916.1:77732288-77923196 GCA_036172215.1 Camellia granthamiana
ATTAGACTAAATTAACATAAAATTTAGAATGAAGGGTCAAAATCAAATTAATTGAAATGACAAAGACTAAAATGAAACGAGATAAAATGTAAGGACTTTTATATAATTTACCCATTTTAAAATTTTCAAAACTGATTTCACAAAATAAAAACAGTACGAAAACATTAACTGTGTGTTTGGTAACGTTTACGTTTTCAGTTTATATTTACAAAAATTTTATAAACTGGTTTTTGTTTATTTTTTGTTTATTTTTAGAAAAACATAAACTACAAACACGTTTGATAATTGACAAAATATTTAAAAAAATTTAAAAATATAAAAAAGAGTGAGAAATGACAAGTGGTGGCAAGTGGCGGCGGAAGATGGTGGTGGTAAGTGGTGACGGTGGGTGGTGGGTAGCTGGTGGTGGTGGGTGGGTAGGTGACGGTGGCGGGTGGTGGGTGGTAGCAAGTGGGTAGTGGTGGTGGTGGCAGGTGGGTGGCGGATGGCGGGTGGTGGTGGCTGGTAGCGGGTAGGTGGTGGGTGGTGGTGGTGGTTAGGTGGGTGACGGTGGCGGGTAGTGGGTGGTAGCGAGTGGGTGGTGGTGGTGGTGGTGGTGGTGGCGGGTGGTGGGTGGTAGATGGCGGGTGGTGGCGCGTGGGTGGTGGGTGGGTGACGGTGGCGCGTGGTAGCGAGTGGGTGGTGGTGGTGGTGGTGGTGGTGGTGGCAGGTGGGTGGTGGATGGCGGGTGGTGGGTGGGTGACGGTGGCGGGTGGTAGCGAGTGGGTGGTGGTGGTAGTGGTGGTGGCAGGTGGGTGGCGGATGGCGGGTGGTGGTGAGTGGTGGCGGGTAGATAGCGGGTGGTGGTGGTGGTGGTGGTGGTGGGTGGGTGGGTGACGGTGGCGGGTGGTAGGTGGTAGCGAGTGGGTGGTGGTGGTGATAGTGGTGAGTAGTGGGTGGTGGTGGGTGGCAGGTGGGTGGTGGGTGATGGTGGGTGATGGTGGTGGTGGTGGTGGGTGGGTGGGTGACGGTGGCAGGTGGTAGGTGGTAGCGAGTGGGTGGTGGTGGCAGGTGGGTGATGGTGGGTGCTGGTGGTGGTGGTGGTGGTGGTGTTGGGTGGCGATGGCGGGTGGGTGGCAGGTGGCAGGTGGCAGGTGGTGGTGGGTGGTGGTGGCAGGTGAGTGGTGAGTGGTGGTGGCAAGTAGGTGGCGGGTGGTGGTGGGTGGTGGTGGTAGGTGAGTGGTGAGTGGTGGTGGCAAGTAGGTGGCGGGTGGTGGTGGTGGGTGGTAGATGGTAGTGGCGGGTGGTGAGTGGTGGCGGGTGGTGAGTGGTGGTGGGTGGATGGCAGGTGGGTGGTTGTGGTGGTGGTGGCGGCGAGTGGGTGGCTAGCTAGTGGGTGGTGGCAGCTGGTGGGGGGTGGTGGTGGCAGGTGGGTGGTGAGTGGTGGTGGCAGGTGGTGGTAGGGGGTGGGTGGTGGTGGCGAAAGACGGTGGTAGAAAATGGTGGCGGGTGGTAACTAGTGTTGGGTGGTAAAAAAAAAAAAAAACTGAAAACTCAAAATGGAAACACATTTTTTGTGTTTTCATTTTTTGGCCAAATTTATAAACTGAGACCACTCATTTATAAATCAAAAATTTTACCAAACAAGTTTTTATTTGAGTTTTTAAAATTTTTATAAATATAAACAGAAAACTGAAAACGTAAGTGTTACCAAACGACACCTAATTGATTAATGATTATAATTTCTTTTTAAGTTCAAGGGGAGAGGAATTGTTTATTTCCTGAAGACCCTGGCCAGGTATGCTTTATTGGATCCATTACCCTCAAGCAGCAAAATAAAAAAATAAAATAAAACAAAATAAAATAAAATAAAACAAAACAAAAACAAAAATAAAAATAAAAAGGTACTTAGGCCTCGTTTGAGAAGCGACCGGTTTAATAAAAAAGTCAAAAAATTATTTAAAAAGTTAAAAGCTAACAATCTATACTAAAAAGTCAAAAATTCTCTTTTGTCTCTATTTTTTGCACATCTTTTCATAAAAAATAAAAAAATTATCCCAAATATATTAATTTTTTTTAATTCATATTTTAATCAAATAATTAAAAAAATTACTAAATTAATCTGTTCCAAACCAGGCCTTAGTTACTGCATCTTCATCCTTTTTCTGCAAAGAAAGTGTTAGAAACACGAGGCAACCAGCTTTATTGACTTTAACATTCACTAAAAGTAATAAAAGAATAATTAAGGACGTTAACCAGAAAAAAGAATAATTAAGGACTATTTTAGATGCATTAGACCCATAAAATAATTAAGGACTATTTTAGATGCATTAGACCCATAAAAGTTCTCATAAACTAATGAAATTTCTCATTTATTTCTTGAATAGCTGTTGAATGACAACTGCATGAAGAAAAAAGGAGCTGCTGAGCAGGTACTTTCTTGCCTATTATATGCCCGTTTGAATCCGGATCCTCGATAGCCCTACCCTGTAGCGCTCCCCTGTAGCCCCCAAAACGACGTCGTTTTGGGGGCGGATTTTCAGAAAAAAAAAAAAAAACGCAGAAGAGGGAGGGAGGGAGGGAGGGAGGAGAAGGAGAGGGAGAGGGAGAGGGAGAGGGAGAGGGAGGGAGGAGGGAGGAAGGAGGGAGGAGGGAGGAGCTCGCCGGCCGGAGTGAACTGGAGGGGGCCATAAATATTGGGGGAGGGAGAAGGAGGAGGAGGAGGCGGAGAGGTGGAGCTGCTCCGACGACCTGCCATGGCTGCGACCACGGCTGCGACGGCCTGCCATGGCTGCGACCACGGCTGCAACGGCGGCAGCGATGGCGGCGACGACGGCGAGGGACGAGGACGGCGAGCTCCTCCCTCCTCCCTCCTTCCTCCCTCCTCCCTCCCTCTCCCTCTCCCTCTCCTTCTCCTTCCTCCCTCCCTCCCTCCCTCTTCTGCGTTTTTTTTTTTCTGAAAATCCGCCCCCAAAACGACGTCGTTTTGGGGGCTACAGTGGAGCGCTACAGGGTAGCGCTACCGAGGATCCGGATTCATGCCCGTTTAACTTCTTTCTTTCTTCTCTGTTTTTTTTATTTTATTTTATTTTATTTTATTTTTGGAGACTAATTACACCAATAATACCTAAAATATGCACCTTTGTTGCACTTTAATCTTTAATCTCTTGATTTTGTCAATTTAGCTTGTAAACTATAAAATGTGAATTACAATGGTCTCCAATGCTCACGCCCTAAATTGATTTATGAAAGTGAGATTATTTTCAAAAACTTAAAAGAAAATAAAAAGATTGGGGACTAAAATGCAATAAAACACTTATTTTGGGTCCAAAATGCAACAAAAGTACACACTTTTGGGATCGGGTATGTATTTGGTCTTTCATTTTCTTCCAGTCTTCATGATAAACTATAAAAATACTCCAACTTCCATTAATCAATTTGGATGTGAAGACTCCCAACCATTTAATTTCACATTTAAGCCCCGTTTAAGAATTGATTATTTTAGTTGATTTTTTATTTTTTATTTTTTATGAAATAATATGTAAAAATTAAAGAAAATGGTATGACAACTTATAGTAGTTTTTTGGCTAAAATTCATAATCCCCAAACAGGACCTTAGTAATTTGATTGACAAAATTAAAATAGTATTTATGTAATTTCTACTTTTTTCTGTGAACTTTTACTATTAGTTCTTATTATATTTGTATACACACTACTAAAAATTGGGCTTTTTGCAACAATGTCGCTTACTTTGTCACTAAAAATGGTTTTTTTTTTTTTTTTTTGTGACAGCATAATTCAATTGACAAAGTTGAATTAATGATTTTATTTTATTTTAATTGTTTTAGGATTCTCATGAAGAGCCAAAGGACTTGAGGAGTAGAGGGCTGTGTCTAGTTCCGATATCATGCACATTGCAAGTTGGGAGCGACAATGGTGCAGATTACTGGGCACCGGCTCTTGGAGGAGGCTTCCGATAGGTCAAATTTTGTCACGGCACACTGGAATGGAGCTTCAAGAAATGATATAACATCATGAGCAGTCACTCTGCTGAAAACAAATTAAGGCTGATTGCTCATGATGCTATGCAAAATTCTTGGTTGGGATTTATAAGTGTGTTGTAACATAATATATATATATATAGGGCTTGAAAGTCCTAACTAAGACTATCTAATTTCAGTTTTCAGTTCTTGATGATCTTTGTTCCTTTTTATGGCTAGTACAATGGTTTCATGTGTATGCCATTCTAGTATTATTAATCATTTGATGCTTCCTAGGCATTGATCTTTTTCTCATCATTTTATTTTATTTTTCTCTCTACTATATATTTTTGTTTTATCAATAAAAAAGAAGAGACTTTATTGATATAAAACCAATGTACAAGAAGAAATTACATTAATAAAGATAGAGAAAATGTAGGTGCAAAAAGTATCATAGCAATACAAATCAATCTTAATTAAGTTGGCACGGAAGAGCAAACACAATCATTTGCAAGCACACTACCGAGGGTTGGCGAGGGGCCAACTAAAGCAACCAAACAGACCCCAAAACCATCTAAAAACAAAAAATAAATAAAAATAAAAATAAATAAATAAACAGAAACAACAAGAAACCAGATTCATTTAGTTCTTGAAATTAATTGAGCTTCATAAATGGATTGAACTTTTCTAACAAACTAGAGATTGAACTGTGACACCCCAAAGAATACCATGTACTATAATTATATCATTATCCATCTTTGAATATCTTAGGTTAAAATAACTATTCCATTGACTATTTCATATCACAGAATACCCCTGATTTAATTACCTTACAATGTTCTGAAAATAAAAATATGAATTGTTAAGACAACACCTTAGAAGATGAATACATTAACTAGAAAACTTAGGAATATATGTGTTTGATAGAAAACCTAAGGAGCCTAGAAGAATGTGAATATGTCCAAGAGATTTAGTAAGTATTAAAGAGTTAGGGAATTCATCTTGAAGTTGAATATTGAACATTTAGATAATTCTAGAAACTCTAAGTGAGAAACTTAATGATCTTAGTTTAATGAGTTGAGAGTACTTAATTGAAAATTAAACAAAATTAGCAAAAGTTAAGTAAGATTAATTAAGAGCTAAGTAAGATTAATTAGGCTAATTAAGATTAGGACCTAAGCATGATTAATTAGAACTAAGCTTGATTAACTAAGCTAATGGAGCAATTAGTAATTAAGCTAATTAAATCCTACAGCAAAAGAGAAGCTTGGAGAGGTTTTGAGAGAGTTCTTCATAGTTGGAGAAGTTTGGTGCTCTTGAAGGAGAAAAAGAAGAGAAAATCAAAGAACAACAAATTCTAGGCGGGAAATTAAGAGAAATTCACAATAAGGTAAGAAATCCAATCTCCTTTCATGTTTTGTTGTTCTAATCTGGTTAGAAAATCATTCAAGATAAGTTTTATAGGATTAAAATTAGAGTTTTGAGGGAAGTTTTGGAAAAAGGAAGTAGGTTTCAAGATTTGAAAGAAAAATTATGTTTTGATTTGTTTTCATCTTGAATTCATGACACATATGTTTTCACCTATAAAATATCCATCATATATTCATGGTTTGGAGTATTGAACATCATGTTTTGAAAGACTTGAATGAAGAAAAGGAGTAGAAGTTTGAAAATAAACTAAGATTGAGAAGTTCTTGGATTAAAATATGTTTTTTGTTGGATTAATCTTGAAATCATGCATTCAAATGAGTTTTCAAGGATCATACATCATTCATTTATGTTTTGGTACATCAAGCATCAAGTTTTGAGACTTTAGAATGAAGAAAAATGAGTTAGAACACCAAGAACAGGCACCAGACCAGATTTCTGCTTGTCGGGCGCTTGAGCAGCCACCATCGACCGCACGAGCGCACAAAATCAAGTATGCCTCTCCCTGAGCCACTGCTCAAGCGGCCAAGCCACTACACGTGCGGCAAAGGCTGGCGCATGTGTGGCCAACCCCTGTTTCAACCCACTTTCTCTTATGTCTTGCAATTGCAAATGAGCATATCTCTCATCTAGACTCGGTTTTAGGCAATTCTTGAGTCTAATTCAAGCATCGGAAGTCTAATTTTCAATGGCGGTGGTATTACATCAAAATTCTAAGTATACAAAAAGATATGCTTAAATTAGTGAAGCTTGCTGACTTTCTTCCTAACAATTTCATGCTAATTCCTCTCCTAACTTAATTTTCCTTCATTTCTTCCTATTTCCTTAAACCTTAAATAGCTAAAGATGATATTTTTCTATGCATAGTATATGAAACTGATGTGAAATACTTAAGGCCCTTCAACGTACATCTTTGACACACTTCAACATTTTTCAGGCCTTAATCACCTAGGGTGCTTCTAGGCATGCATTCGATACATGTTTAACACTTAATTTAGATTTAAATTAGGCTTAGAAAAGTCATGGATAATCTAAGAAAATATTAAGAAACATAAGTTAAGTTAGAACACTTGAAGTAAATTTAAAGGCTCGTTAATTTAAGTGTTTTCAATGCCTTCCTTATGCTTTGTGTTGGTCAAGCACTCGGAGGGAGGAAAACCTCATTGTTTGCAAGTTATTTGTGAGTAATATTATTGTCACGACCCCAACCCGCCCCTAGTAGGATGGTGTCGTGATGGCCAGTAATCCGAGATTACCGAAGGCCAACTTTCAAAGATCACACACAATCAGAGTATAATATATGGGGGCTCACAATGCGGAAGCAATACATCAAGATACAAGTAGTCCATAAGAGCCATGCATAGATCCAATGAAATGGCATACATCTTTACATAACTTACAACTTGGACACAACAAAACAAAATACGTATTACATCTTAACAAAAGGCTTCTCAAGCCGACATAAATAAAATACATGAATAAAATGCATAAAATACAAGTCAAGAACATGATCTTCAGAACTGCCGACGTAAGCCTAGGGCCGAAGTGAGATGCCGACATAACATACATACAAAACACACATCTCGGCGTAGCCGACTTCTTGCTTGTTACCTACATATATACATAGAGAGGGTGAGCCTGGATACTCAGTGAATGGTACAAGTAATAAAGGGTTTAATGAATGATTCCCGAGGTCTTGTCAAAACAATACATATATATAGCTTGTTCAAAATATGTACTTAGCATAACTTGTATCAAAACATATACTTGGGGTGATGACATTCCAAGCAAAACAAAAGCATAACCTCGGCATCGAGCACACCCGCTCATAGTCCGTCGGTGGCCGATATCATAACAAGGGTGCTACTTGGGCTTGACGTCCCCTAGCACGAAAGGACGGTGCTACCTAGGCTTAAAGTCCCCTAGCACGGAAGGACTATGCTACTTGGGCTTAACGTCCCCTAACACGAAAGGACGGTGTTACTTAGGCTTAACGTCCCCTAACACGAAAGGACGGTTCTAAGAATGCCATCCAAAATAAAACTTATACTTGATACGTCAAAATAGGGATAATCATTCATGCTTAACAAATACTTTTCAAAACCAAGCAAAGCAAAGCTTATCAAAATCTTATAACATAACTTTATTAAAAATACCACTCACTTAGTTCTCAGGACGTCGGAATCAAAGCAAAGGTCCAAGTCCTACAAACACATGGCAAAATCTACTGAAAACACATCTCAAAACAAGTCTTACATGCATGCAAATGATCTCGGGGAAAACGTGCTAGAAGTCAAAACACTGTTTTACATGTCAGGAAGACATGCTGGGTACCAACCAGGTTTAAACCGAGGTCCCACACCACCTGGCCGAGGTGTGGTTACCAAGGCTTCGGCGTGCGGCTGCACGCCGAGGTGTTCATGCAAGACAGACTAAAGGTGCAAGTGATCATGCGAGATAGGCCAAGGTGAGATACGATGCTTGGCCTAAGTGTGAGGTCTAGGTAAGGGTGATCTCGGCGACTACACTTCGGGAAGTGAAGTCTGGAAATCTGGGTTGAAGAACATGAAGAACATGAATGTTAAAAATCATAACTTGTTAATTACAAAATCTGGGATTTCATGCCATGAGTTCGAAAACATGGACCTGGGTACCCATACTTGAAGATCATACAAAAACAAACATGAAAACATGAATCTTGGCATGAGCTTTCGGATCAAAACATGACTTTTCTTGAAGAACACATGAATGCTATTTTCTCTTTCTAAAACCGAATTCCAAAACAATGCATGGCTTACAGATCATATTCAATCATGCAATGCAATAACATAACATAAAGAACAACATGAGCAGATCAAGAATCTAACCTTAGAACATGAATCTAACGGTTCGATCTCTAGGAATCAAGCTTGGAAATCTACTCTCTCTCAAGAACTCCTCCTTTCTTCTCCTAGAGCTTCTCTCTCCTCTTCAAAACAAAGATATAACAAATGATAGGTTTCTCTCTCTGCCGGTTGATTTAACACTCAGCTCGGACACGTGGCAACGGCCGGTTGGTTCTCTTCAAAAAGGTGATGGATTGACAAGACAGGTGTAAGACAAAACGTATTCAGCAAGCTTGGTGGCAAGGGCACTCCGGCAAGTGATGACATCGGCTACGGACAAAACTTCGGCAAGTCAGGGAACAATGATCTCGGCTAGGAAGGACAACACTTGGCCTAGCTGTGCCACACCTCGGCCTAGATGTGCCACACCTCGGTCTAGGTCATACCTGTCCAGGAACAAGATCACTTGGGTTCAAGGATGACATCTCGGCTTAGATAATACACATCTCGGCCTTGGTGATACACACCTCGGCCTAGATGATAATCATCTCGGCCAATATGCCCGAATGGAAATGGAGGTCAATCAAAGTGGTTCCGAGATGGTTCTAGGCTTAGGACGACCTCGGCTTGGAATGATCTAGGCTTGACATGACTTAGACTTGGCATGACTTAGTCTTAACATGACCTAGGCTTGACATAACTTAGGCTTGGCATGACTTAGTCTTAACATAACTTAGGCTTATCATAACAAGGGAGGAACAAAGCATACACATACCACTTAGGCAAACCATATACGTACAAAACAAGACAAGATTCATAAATGTTAACTTAACAAGGCAAAAGTATATGAATGCACATGAACATGACTAAGCCATAAATGTGGGTCCTTACAATTATTGTAAGGTTATGTTTGAAAATTGTTTTGAAAACTTGATGATATATCATATTTTGTGAAATTCTTATTTTGTTTCCGAATGAAAGAATATCTATATTTTGATAAATCTATTGTGACATCCTTTAAATAGTCCTAGCCATTTGGGGACAGTCAAATACATCATGGCCATTATTGAAATCTCCTTCGCTACCTCAGAATGGGTTGTTTAATCGGTGTTTAAACCGGTTATTCCTTCACTTCGCTTTAATGGAAGTATCGTGTTATCATATTTTGATTATGAAATATTCTAATGAGAAATATTCAAATGTTTTTGAATTTTTTTTTTTTTTTGATCAGCAAAAAAGAAATTTTATTGATGGAATAAACAAGAATAAGGAACAAGACAAATTACATCAATAAATAAAAGGGGAATACAAAAGCATTACAATGAGCTAAATAATCCCAACTAGGTTGGCACCACAAAGCTCATCCTATCATTTGCTAGCACCCCCAAGTTGGTGAGAGACCAACAAAAAAGAATAGACCAAAGAAACATCAAAATAGCCACCCAACCAACCAACCAACCAACCAACCAACCAAATCTAGCACCTAAGCATAGTCTGATTTATGGCCCTGTATGCTGATCAACCACATTTTAAATTCCTAGAGCTCATTATGCTAGCATAATCTTCACAGCAGCACAACCATAGAATAAAACTAGTTCACAGCAGCACAAAGCTTTGGAATTGAGATTGGAATTCATTCATTTACCACTTCACTATAATATTATTCACTGGGCAATGACTCACCCCTCTCCCTTATATTTATGAAGGTGACGAAGAACTCGATTATGAAAAGAAGTTTGCTAGAAGATGATCTTGTATATTTGTGTTGGATTTGTAAAGTTTGGTCATATGTAATGTACTCTACTTTTGTTGTATTATCCGTATAATATAGCAAGATAGTAATCCAAAATAAATGTATACTTTCATTTCATATAGTTATGTACTGGTCTAAATGGATGTTTTAATTGAATACAATATAAAAAAATAATGACTTTTGCACTTGTAAATGGAGTAGATTTGCCTCAATTATTATAAGAATTCAATTAGTTTTGAAAGATAGGCCTTTGGTAGTCTACGACTACTGGCTAGTCACAACATCATCCTGTTTGGGGCGGGTTGGAGTTGTGACATGGACTTTCATTATCCTCTTTCTATTTTTATTTTTATTTATTTTCCATTTTCTTGAGCAATGAGTTGGGAAGCAGATTTATGCAAATTAAAGGGAAGCACCAAAAATTGTTTGTCTCAAATCTTTTAAATCTTTAGCATGAGTCCTTTTCTTAATGAGTTTTATTAATTTTGTGATTTTGTATAATGGCCGTTGTTACAGAAAAGACAAACATCGTAGCCACTTATGCTTTAGGACATATGTTTTGAAAGGTAATATATTTTTGTTTCAAAATAGTAAATTTAGTAATTCTAAATATTTTTCTAGTATTATGTCTTAAGACTATATTTGATTCATGGATTTGGAAACGATTTGAAAACGGAAAGAAAAAATATGTATGAAACTAGATGAAAGGTGGATATATTTTATTAATATTTTACCTATATTTTTTCTTTTTAAATCCCTTTCCAAATTCTTGAAACAAACACAACCTAAAGGATTTTTCAAAAGGAAAGAAAATCGAATATAAAATTTTGACAAATCAAAACATAAAAAATACTCATGCAAATGCAGTATTTCATGATTAACTTGAAAAAATAATGAATGTATAATTGTTAAAAGGCTATCTCTAGGGCCACTCCAATCCTATCAAAACAATTTCTTTTTATTTTCTTTCTTTTTTTATTTAACAAAGCAAAAATATCAATCCAAAGGTGAAATTTTAATCTTTGGTTACACATATTTCGCACATATTTTGTTCCCACAATCTTCAAAAATAGTTGATTTTTTTGTGATTTATTTTCACTCTAATGAACCGTTCTTTTCTTTTTTTATTTTTAACAAAGCAAAAATATCAATCCAAACGTGAAATTTTTTGGTTACATATATATTTCACACCTAGTTTGTTCCACAATCTTCAAAAATAGTTGACTTTTTCGTGAAATTTTAACCATTCTTATTTTCTTGAGTAATAATCGAGTAATGATAAGTCCATAGAAAAAGGAATGCGTGATTAGTAGGTCCACCCTACTCTTGGTCTAAGGATTAATTTTCTTTTGTGATAAGGATATGATTAATAAAATTGTTTGGTAGGAAGAATAAATAATTGTTTTGAAAGAAATGTTTTTTTTTTTTTTTAATTTTTATCCTAGTGTCACCTAGTTGTTAGAAAAGTTGTCGGAGGTGGTCAACAGCAACAGTGGCAACTAGTGGCAGTGGTGATATGGACATCTAGATGACACATGGACAAATAGGAAGATAACATGTGCACAAATAGTGTTAGCCCTAAGGCTAGTATGCATATATGTAAATAAGTTTTGATATAACAAACATATTTTTATGGTACTAATGACTTGTTCTCGAGTATATTGCTTATAGAAAAAGAATCCATGTGAATGTCAAAGAGCTTAAAGGATCAAGGGAAATCAAGAAAAAAAAAAAGAATTCAAATTCACAATGGTTAGTTTTGAATTCAAATTCACAACCGCTAATTTTTTGAATTTAAATTCATAACAGTTAGTTTTTTGAATGGCAATTTCATAACGGCTAGTTGGACTATCTCTCTCTTCTAGTGGCTATATATATATATACAAGGCATCTCGTGTAGTAGAGTGCAATGAAAAGAATAACAGTCCTAAAGCTCTCTGTGTGAAATCTGCTTCATCTCTATACCTCATTTCATTCGATTCTAAGCTTATCTGTTTTATATTTTGAGATACATTCTGTGAATTTTTTATTGTAATATCTACTCATTAAGGAGTTATTTTCGTTTTCCAAAATCCTTAATTACTTACCATATACAAAGGATTGGGTTGTAACCTTTGTAAGGAAGACGCAGGTTTGTCTTCATCCTTGTAGAGTTGTAAACTCTAGATACTTGTAAGAGTGTTCTCCACCTTTAAGGAGAAGTCTAGTGGGTTGTGAAAATCCTCAAGGGGTGCTTTTGAGAGGTAGACGTAGATGTAGATAGAGACCGAACTGTTAGAAATGGTTTTAGAAAAACAGATTTTTCCTCAACTTTGGTATATTTTTTAGGTGGGACCCATGGGCCAAAGTTAGCGGGTCTAAGTGATAACGCGTTCTATGTCGCGTTGTGATTCACGTAGTACATTTGATTGTTCAAAACCATTATCGGGTGAATGGAAAATTGAAGCCAAAGTGAGCTCCATGGAAATGGAGTATTTGGTGGAAACTCCTTAAGGTTTGGTTTTAAGGCTTGTCTCGCATTGGTTTAGTGGACAAACTTTTGTGGGTTTATAAAGCTTGGGTTTATAACTTGGAGAGGGCCCTAAGGGGTACACAAGTTTTGTGGAAGTGTGAGGTTATAGGCAAAGTAAGCTAAACCCATTGGATCCAAAAATAAACACACATGCGCACGCCGCTGCCGTCCGTCCGGTCGGTATGGCGGTGGGCTGGGCGCGGGTGCGTGGTGTGAGCTTAGGATTCATATCTGTTTGAAATTTAAACCCAATAGGTTTGCACCTGTTTAATTCAAATCAAACAGCCACATTTTCTCCTATAAATAGACAGACCCTCTATTGATTTTTGTCATTCAAAAAATTCGTTCTTCCCTTTGTAATTACTCTCTGCATTTTGATGTATTTAGTTTTCCTGTGAGAAAGAGTATATACACAAAGTGTATTCATTGTGCGAATAATTTGTAGTGCTGCAATTATTCGTAGTTGATCATTTTATTCTGGAAGATAGACGTCCATAATCTGAAAGTGCCGTGGAGAGGACGAATCTGTCTTAAGGACACAATGTTAAACACTGGACTTGATCAGAATTTTGTTCAATAAATACATAAGGTTAGTAATTATTTATTTTCTATTATTATTATTTTTTTTGTTTCAGATTTTGATTTTATTTTTGTAACAAAATAAAAATCTGTTTTTATTTATTTATTTTGTATTCTGGTTTGATTTTTGTAATCAAACAATCTCTCTTCTTTTCTTTATTTTTTCTGTTTGTTGTTAAGTACACAAACATAATTTATTCATAATACAGTGAAGATTGTCTAACAATCTTAAGACATATTATTTTTTGGTATTTTCATTGTATTTATTTTTCTGTGCTTTCACAAAGTGATATTCTGGTTGAAAAATATAAATAGTATTAATATACTATTTGACAAATAGTAGTAATATACTATTTATTTTTTTTGATACAGTAATGGTTGAGGGCCATAATTTCTGTGGCTCAAATGGCTCGAATTTGCCAAAACGATCGTTTTGGCAAATTCGAGCCATTTGAGCCACAAAAATTGTGGCCCTCAAACATTTTTCTTTTTGATAACTAGTAGTAATATACTAGTGTCATTAACAATTTCAGAATATTAATTTGTGTTATAGAAAATTATTGTGGTATTTTATTTTTCTAATTTTAGTAACAAAAAAAGTAAAATTATTTTGTGTTATAATTTATTTTCTAGTTTTAGTAACTAGAAAATTAATTTGTATTTTGGTTTTTCTAATTTTTGTAATAAGATATTATGGCTACTGCAACTGAAATTGTAACTGAAAGTGGTACTTGTAGACGTCCCCAAACGTCTTGGGAGGGAATCCCGTTTTGTTCATTTGGGCTCACTACAGTTCAGGACTCAATGTCACGGTCCTGTATCTAATCTTACAGAGTGCAATGCAAGACCGATGAATCATCAAAGAGTCCAAATCCGGCAAATCATTTTGAAAAACAGATTTTTAGAAAGAAGTGCTAAACATGGACTGCTTTGCCAGATACAGAGTCGCCACCTAAATATTTTATTTTAGGGGAATTTAGGAAATCCTGACTCGTGCCTAAGGTCACGTGTCCGTCATCACCAAAGTTGCCTCGGCTCGGGAACTTGGGTACGATTGGGGAAGGTCATTTTATGAGCACCCCCGCTCGCCCGATCAAAGATCGGCCACTACTAAGCATGATATCGAGTTTTTGAAAATCATGTGCTCTTATTCCGGTTTATTAGCCTAGAATTACCATGTGATGCGCACAGCATACAAGTATAGACTAGATTGTCTAAGTTGGAACAAAGCATCGCATATCCGTTTGTTTTGAAAATGGATTAAAGTTTGCTACTCGCGAGTAGGTTAAAACGCGGGTTTCGACGAATTATTCCAACTCAAGCAACCCAACCTTCACCCACAGGCATTCGGGTAGTTATATCACATAAGCACATAGTCTCATAGTAAGCATGCTATCATGGCAGTCACTCACACACATGCAAGATGCTAAAGCATAAACACTCACCGAATACTCCGAGCCAAAGAAATAAGCTAATTAGAAATCATGCATGAATCCTAACTATGCTGAGATGCCTAATGCAACACATACAAGAATGCAACTAAGATAGGCTCAGCTATTCTAAGATGGCATATGATGATGCTACAGCTAACACGTATTCAACTTGAAATTGAAATACAATGCAGTTAGTATGATACGCCGAGCCCGGTGCATGCAAAACAGATGAATGGATGCAAACATGTGAGCATAAGTATGCTAATTGAAACATGCCCTAAACTAACCATCATAAGCTGGTAAATAAAAAGGAGAAAGACGTAGGGTTGGAAGACATACATCACACACATGCACACTTATTACACAATTGCCCTCGCTCGGAGGGTCCGAATAAATAATACAGTCCGAATAAATAATTAACTACTCTAGCTAATTAAATATTACAAAACCCTAATTAATTAACAAATTAACTAGGAAATCGAATAAACTAGCATGCAAGCTATAAAATGGACTGCCTCAGCTCTTGTTCCGAATGATGAAAGATGCATGCGTGCTCGGGTCGTTTTGTCGGGAAATTCCTTGCAATGCCCCGATTTGCCTCTATTTTGCAATTGTTCCTAGAACACTGTACAAAACTTCCGAAGGCTGCTGACTAGTTTTTGCTGCTGGATTCTGATTTGCTGCAACAGAAAGCAAAAAAGTGGCATGGCAAAGTATTTTCAACACATGTGTGCATGACCACTCTCCCCGTCCTTGCATATGCTCTAGAGAGTGTAGTCCTCGATCCTCGTGCCATCAATCACGCATCTCGATGCATAATGGCCGAGGAGTCGAATTGCACGACTCAATATGAAATGAATGCACATATAAACACAACAAGGCCTAAACTTCATCATGGGTAATCCGGAGTGTCGGCGACTGGAAATTGAGACACGTTTCGTCACTTTGAGTACGAAACGCCCCTAGTTTCCCGTGTTTGGACTAACCCTACCCCAAACACAATGCAACGAGATGGCATACACAATGCGACTAACATACAACCCTAAATGCAATGCAACCTAATCATGCTGGCATGCGAGGGATGATATGCACACATGCAACCTAGCATACGCAATGCTATGGACTAAAATGGCATACACAATGCGCATGAGCTATATGGCATACACAATGCACACATACGAAGATGGATATACACAAAGGCATAATCAAAGCATACATAATGCGATGGTCAAACATGCAACAACATGAACCAAATGGCATACACAATGCAAGGTGGACTTAAAACAATATGAGTGGACCTCAGCCACAATCAAATCAGTGGCCATACATGAAAATGAGACAACCGAAATACATGCAAACATGCATGAATACAAAGGACCGATCCTAAGGCACAACATGCAATTCTAACTAAGCATGGCAAATGATGAAATATGGCATGGAAACACACATTCTCCAGCTCTGAAACATGATGCACAATGGTCCCGAATCATGCAAACACTTCACACAATGCATGCTAGATGGCACAATTACCGAAACTAGTGAAGCGGATTACACTAGAGGTACGCAAAGTAATGCTCAAATGGCAAAACCAACCCCAAACAGACCCTAGGCAGGTCCAAGACAGTGGGAAATTGGTCTAAAATGATGGCTCGGAATGCATTCAAACGAAGCCCATGCAATGGTCGGTAAATGAGGCATACAAGCCCGACTCTCTAATGCACTTAAAGAGTGGAAATTATAGGAATATTGCATGCATATAAGCTCTAAAATATGATGTGCAATGGCCCCAAAACATGAAAATACCTCAGTATATGCATGCGATGGACCTCAAAACTCAAAGTTAAGCATGAATATTGAACTATAGGCATGCAAAACAAACATCATTCGACCATGAGACCCAAAAACAAAGCTAAGGCAGTCCAAAACATGCACAAAATCAGTTTAAGGCATGGCCAAAATATGCTAGGAAAGGCGGCCAAAACATCATGCAAAACAAGCTAGTGAACCATGATTTGCACTACAACTATATGAAGCACATGAGAGGTCACCAAACCAACCAAAAACAAAAGTATGCCATGCCAAAATATGACCAAAAACCCACTGAAACTCAGTCAATGCATGCAAGAATGATATGTCCCTTTGAAAGGCCAATAAGAGGGTTATTCTACACATGTATAATGGACATACAAAATGGCAAAACCACCTCTAGACAAAGGTTATGAGGGCCCTAAAACTCACTAAAAAATGCCTGAAATGAGGCTCGGAAGCATGCAAATGAAGGCTCCTTTGAAAGGCCATGAAGAGAATTACTCTACACATGCAAGATAGACACCTAACATGGCAAAAACAACTCTGGACAGAGTTCATGTAGGTCATAAAACTCACAAATAATGGTCTGAAACATGCTCAAGAAGTGTGCAAATATGGTCTCCTTTGTAAGGCCAATAATGCTAGAAAACAAGACAAGGGGTGAGAGGGTCACCCCTCTCTGATTTTGATGCTCAAAAATACATAATAACCACTGAGAATCCATTGGATTTTAGTGGTCAAAAGGGCCAACAAAGCTCAACACAAAGGCCCTAATGCATGGCTCAAAACAAAGAGAAATGAAGCATGCAAGGGGGTAGATGACCCCCAACAGAAAAGAGGTCTTAAACAAACATGTTAAGAAGCTTAAAACAAGACTTTTTTCAGTTTATGACAAAGCCCAAATATGCTTGCAAACTAGGCTAAGATATGAAGCAAAACAATGCTAAAAATGGAGAAAATGAGAGTTACCCTTGTAGTCAAAAGAGCCAGCAGCTTCTGGACCAAAATAGTAAGCCTTCAACCTCTGAAAACTAGCTCCAAGGTGGTTAGGATGATGGTGGAGGTGTTAGGATAGGAGGTGTAGTGCAATGGTGCAAGAACAATGGAGCTTTGGAGCTTGGATGTAGAGAGATAGAGAGAGGTGTATGTATATGCCTTAGCCAAAATTTCTCAACCCTTGCAAGTGGAGATGAGGGTCTCTCTTATAGCCAAAGAGGTCTAAAGCTTCTCTTGGAATCTTGGAAGCAAGATTAAACATCCTCCATACACGTGTATGGAGGATGCAGCAAATGCCTCCCAGCTGGCATAGTTGGAAGCAACTCAGGAAGACAAAACATAAGGCAGTAGGCCAACCAGTTCAAGTGGTCGGCCGACCAGGCCAGGTGGTCAGCCAGCCACTTTTTGTGGTCAGCCAGCCAGGTCAAAAGGTCCATCTCAAAACTAGGTGGTCGGCAGCCCATATTGGTGGTCTCCCAGGTGAATACAACTCAGTGGTGATATGGGAGACCAGTAATTGTGGCCCAAAAGTGAGGGCGACCAGTTTTCGGACAAGAAAACTGGCTGGAGGAGGGAGAAAAGTGGTCTCTAAGGGTAATTGGTGGTCTCCACACTGAAACAAAGCTAGTGGTATGGTGGGAGACCAGTAAATGTGGCTCAAAAGTGAGGGAGACCAGCTCTCTAACAAGAAAACCGGGCGGCGAAGAGAAAGGTGGTCTCCAAGAAGAAAAGGTGGTCTCCCACCCTTGTACCACCTTCCTAACAATGAAAATAGGGTCCATGCTAAAAATGAACCCACACCGATGCAAAACGAGGGTTCGGGGGTCAAAACGTGCAACCAAGTACCCCGAAAGCTGACTATCAAGCACCGGAAGTGGCGTGCGACCACGAAGGTGGTCTTCCGGGCCACAGTGTCCCTCTAGGGAGAGGAAACAAGGTGTGTGCCAAAAACCGGAGTAAACGGAGAAAGTTAAGCGGTCCCGAACCGAGACGCACAGCCGACGGCTCCGAAAACCGAAAACTGGTCTCCAAACGGGAACAATGGCTTACGACCACGAAACGTAGCCTACGGCCATTGAGAGATGGTCTACGAGACCTCTCCCTTCCTTCGGGAAGAGAAAACAGAACCTGATTCGTAAACCGAGGCGAAGCACAAAAGAGTCCCGAAGTCCGGAGGCAAGGCTCTCAGTCGAGACTCTGTAACCTCAGAACGAGCACAATATGCACCATTACCGAGCGCTCAGTCGATGACATCCGAGTCTTAAGGTCGGTCAAAAATTGGGTGTCTACAGTACTCCAATCGTTACAACGACTCTGGTCCCTATTCAAAACCATGTTCAAGTTCCTATAAATCATGGAGAAAAATCGAAAAAATTTAATGGCACTGAGTTTAAAAGATGGCAGCAAAAAATGTTGTTTTATTTTACAACTCTGAATCTTGCCCGGTTTCTCCTTAAAAAGGCTGCAGTACTTAGAGAGGATGAAAGTGATCGGCAAGTTGTTGCCGCTGTAGATGCCTGGAAACATTCTGATTCTCTGTGCAGAAACTATATCCTTAATGGCATCGACAACATGCTATATAATGTTTACAGCTCTCTGAAAATAGCAAAAGAATTGTGGGATTCTTTGGAGAAAAAAAATACAAGACAGAGGAATGCCGACACAAAGAAATTTGTTGTCGTAAATTTCTAGACTTCGTTATGGTAGACTCCCAGACGGTAATTTCTCAAGTTCAAAGTCTACAATTAATTTTGCATGATATTCATTCTGAAGGTATGTCTCTTAGCGAATCTTTCTAAGTCACTGCTTTAGTGGAAAAGTTACCACCGACTTGGAAAAATTTCAAAAATTATTTAAATCATAAACGCAAGGAGATGACCATTGATGAATTGATTGTAAAACTAAGAATTGAGGAAGATAACTGTAAGGCTAAAAAGAGGAATGGTAAAAATCCCATTAAGTCCAAGGCTAATGTGGTTGAACATGCACCCAAACCACATAGCAAAAAGAGGAAGTTTGCTGGAGATGGTCCTAAACAAGGCGACAACAATGGAAATAAAAAGTTCAAAGGTAAATGCTATAACTGTGGCAAGACTGGACATTGAGCATCTGATTGTCGCCGCCCTAAGAAGGATCACAAAAGTACAAGCAAGAAGACTATCAATCAAGCCAATGTGACAGAACTTGATTACATCTCTGATGGGGTAAATGATATCAATCTCTCTATTGTGGTGTCTGAGGCTAATTTGATTAGAAATCCCAAAGAATAATGGGTTGACACTAGGGCAACTCGACACATTTGCGCGGACAAGAAGATGTTCGCTACTTATAATGAAGCTGCAAATAGTAAGTAACTATTCATGGGAAATTCATCTACTTCTGCTATGGCTGGACAAGGGAAAATAGTCTTGAAAATAACATCGGGGAAGGAACTAACTCTCAACAACGTACTGCATGTACCAGACATCCGAAAGAATTTAGTTTCTGGTTCTTTATTAAGTAAAAATGGTTTTCGGCTTGTATTTGAGTTGGATAAATTTGTATTAACAAAGAGTGGTATGTATGTTGATAAGGGATACATGAGTGATGGTCTCTTCAAGTTGAATGTAATGAAGGTTGTACCAAAGCTTGCCATTAATAAGAATAACACATCTTTTGCTTATATTTTTGAGTCGAATTTATAGCATGGTAGATTAGGATATGTAAATTTTGATGCTTTACATAGATTAATTAGTTTGGATTATATACCAAAGTTTGAAATTGATCATAATCACAAATGTGAGATTTGTGTAGAAGCAAAACTAACTAAAGCTCCATTTAAATCGGTTGAAAGAAAAATCGAACCTCTAGAATTAATTTATACTAATGTGTGTGATCTTAAATTTATTCAAACTAGAAGAGGCAAGAAGTATTTCATAACATTTATCGATGATTGCACAAGATATTGTTATGCATACTTACTTAGAAGTAAAGATGAAGCCTTAAAAATGTTTAAACTCTACAAAATTGAAGTTGAAATCAACTTGGTAAAACTATTAACATGGTTAGAAGTGATAGGGATGGTAAATATGATGCAACATTAAATGAATTTTGTGCACAACATGGCATTATTGACCAAACTATAGCACCCTATTCTGCACAGTAAAATGGAATTGCCGAAAGAAAGAATAGAATCCTTAAAGAAATAATGAATGCCATGTTACTAAGTTCAGGCTTACCGCAGAACTTGTGGGGAAAAGCAATATTGTCTACTAATTATGTTCTTAATAGAATACCCCACAAGAAAACCAATAGCACTCCTTATGAATTGTGGAAAGGACGACCACCTTCCTACAAATACTTAAAAATGTGAGGGTGTTTGGCGAAGGCAGAAGTTCCTGTTCCTAAAAAAACTAAGATAGGACCAAAAACCATAGATTGTGTGTTTATTGGTTTTGCTCAGAATAGTAGTGCATATCGGTTTTTGACTTATAAATCAAAAATACCTGATATAAATGTGAACACTATTATAGAGTTAAGGAATGTTATGTTTTTTTAACATGATTTTCCTTACAAGAGAGAACATGAATTAAGTTCACATAAAAGAACTTATGATTGTACACAAAGTCAAGAGACTAATAACAATCAAACGCAAGAGACTAGTAATGGTTTCGACCAGCAGGATTTAACTGATGATGAACCAAGACGAAATAAGAGAGTAAGAACATCAAAATCCTTTGGTCCAAATTTTCTGACATACCTATTAGAAAATGAACCTCAAAGCTTTAAAGGAGTAATGACAGATACTGAAGCACCTTTGTGGAAAGAGGCTGTTAATAATGAAATTGAATCCATTATGCAAAGTCATACTTGGGAATTGGTGGATCTTCCACCTGGTTCTAAAACTCTTGGATGTAAGTGGATATTCAAGAGAAAAATGAAAGCAGATGGTTCAATAGACAAATATAAAGCAAGACTTATAGTAAAAGGTTACAGACAAAATAAAGGTCTGGACTATTTTGACACATATTCTCTTGTGACAAGAATAACATCCTTCTGCATGCTTATTGCCATAGCAACATCGTATAATTTAGAGATATATCAAATGAATGTTAAGACAGCTTTCTTAAACGATGATCTAAATGAAGAGATCTATATGAAGCAACTCGAAAGGGTTGTAGTGCCAGGGCAAGAAAATAAAGTTTGTCGACTTGGAAAATCACTTTATGGATTAAAACAAGCACCTAAGCAATGGCATGAAAAATTTGATCATGCTATGCTTACTAATGGGTTTAAGATAAACGAATGTGACAAGTGCGTCTATGTTAAAAATACTGACAAAGGTTATGTCATCATTTGTCTTTATGTGGATGACATGCTTATCATTGGAAGCAGTCAAAACATGATCAAATCAACTAAGCAAATGCTGAATAGAAGATTTGATATGAAAGATATGGGGGTTATAGATGTAATATTAGGAATGAAAATTACTAAAACATCTGACGGATATGCATTATCTCAATCACATTATATTGAGAAAATTTTTGGTAAATTTATCAAGAATGATATGAATGTAGCTAGAACACCTGTAGACATCAGTCTTTATTTATCGAAAAATAAAGGTGATGCGGTGTCTCAGTTAAAATACTCCCAAATCATTGGAAGCCTAATGTACCTAATGAATTGTACTCGTCCTGATATAGCTTATGCTATTAGTAAATTGAGTAGGTACACTAGTAACCCCGGAGAAGACCATTGGAAAGCGATCATTCAGGTTCTTAGATATCTAAGATTTACCCGTGATCATGGTTTGAACTTTACTCGATATCCTGCAGTAATAGAAGGTTATTGTGATGCCAATTGGATATCAGATACTAAAGATGCAAAATCCATTAGTGGTTATGTCTTTACTTTGGGTAGAGCTGCTGTCTCTTGGAAATCCATGAAACAAACATGTATCACACGATCCACAATGGAATCTGAGTTCATTACTTTAGACAAAGCAGGAGAATAAGCAGAATGGCTTTGTCACTTCTTAGAAGACATTCTCATCTGGCCAAAACCTGTGCCAGTTATTTGCATTCATTGTGATAGTCAATCTATAATAGACAGGGCACAGAATCATATGTATAATGGTAAGTCACGACATATTCGTCGTCAACATAATACCGTAAGGCAATTGCTCTCAAATAGAATAATCTCAATAGATTATATAAAATCTAAAGAGAATATTGCGGATCCGTTAACAAATGGTTTGACAAAAAAACAAGTGTATAGTTCATCAAAGGGGATATGATTAAAGCCTATTACATAAGAGTCATCATAATGGGAATCCTACTTAAATGACTAGAGATCCCAAGAACTAAGTTCAAAGGGACAACGAAGTTATGTGTGGCTCGCCAGAAATCACCAAAGAATTAAAATTTTCTACCCATTCCTATGGTGAGAGTGATATCTACAACATGTGTTGTATACAGGGGTTTAATGATAAGCTTTGCTTTTAATGATTACTTATATTTTGATTTAGGCATAAAAATCAAGACGAGTATAAAGAGATACTCACAATAAGAATCACCTATATGAGTGTCGAAATGGGACCGGTTCTATGAGAATGAAGAGGCTAAATTCTCTAGAAAGCACTCATGAACAACTAGGAGTGTTAAGGCCAAAATGAACACAACCGTGAGAACCACGATGTGTCAGAAGATATTTTGTGTGAAATTTATTGTCTTGGCTTACACAAACGGCTGAACAATTCAAGGCATCGCATCCATTGATTAGCTAGTAAGTCCGATAGGTTATCACTAGAGAAGGTTTAAGGCCGAAAGTTACTTATCCTGATGCAAGATATTTTCAATTTATGCTATTCCGACAAATCCTGCATATTATTGCATTTCCATTGTCATCAAATTCTATTAATGTGGGGGATTGTTAGAAATGGTTTTGGAAAAACAAATTTTTCCTTAACTTTGGTCTATTTTTTAGGTGGGACCCATGCGCCAAAAGATGGAGGGTCTAAGTGGTAACGTGTTCTATGCCGCGTTGTGATTCACGTAGTATATTTGGTTGCTCAAAACCATTATCGGATGAATGGGAAATTGAAGTCAAAGTGAGTTCCATGGAAATGGAGTATTTGGTGGAAATTCCTTAAGTTTGGTTTAAGGCTTGTCCCACATTGGTTTGGTGGACAAACTTTTGTGGGTTTATAAAGCTTACGTTGGTAACTTAGGGAGGGCCCCAAGAGGTAACCCAAGTTTTGTGGAAGGGTGATGTTATGGGTAAAGTAGGCTAGACCCATTGAATCAAAAAATAAACACACACGCACGCGCCGCCGCCGCCACCGTCATTCGTCCTAGCAGGCTGGGCTGGGCCTAGGTGCGGGTATGTGGTGTGAGGTTAGGTTGGACTTGTCTAGTCCAATACTAATTATTTTTAGGCCAAAAACATTTCAATTTTATTTTTCTAAAATTAGATTCTAATTTTTTGGAATTTGAATTTTGAAAATTAATTTCAAAATTGGCTCCGATTTTTTCCCCACCTGAACAGATGAATATCTATTTGAATTTAAACCAAACAGATTCATATCTGTTTCAAATTTAAACCCAACAGGTTCCTTACCTATTGATTCAAACTGAACATGTTTAATACTTGTTCAAACAGGTTTGCTCCTATTTAATTCATACCAAACAGTCACATTTTCTTCTATAAATAAACAGACCCTCTATTGATTTTTGTCATTTAGAAAATTCGTTCTTCCCTCTGTAATTACTCTCTGCATTTTGCTACATTTAGTTTTTCTGTGAGAAAGAGTGTATACACAAAGTATGTTCATTGTGCGAATAATTTGTAGTGCTGTAATTATTCATAGTTGATCATTTTATCCTGAGAGATAGACGTCCATAATCTGAAAGTATCGTGGAGAGGACGAATCTGTCTTAAGGACGCAGTATTAAACACTGGACTTGATCAGAATTTTGTTCAATAAATACATAAGGTTAGTAATTAATTTACTTTTTGTTTTTATTATTTTTTTTGTTTCAGATTTTGATTTTGTTTTTGTTACAAAATAAAAATCTATTTTTATTTATTTGTTTTATGTTTTGGTTTGATTTTTGTAATCAAACAATCTCTCTCATTTTCTTTATTTATTCTGTTTATTGTTAAATACACAAACATAATTTATTCGTAATACAGTGAAGACTATCCAACAACCACGTAAAAATCGCTGTTTGATATCTCTCTCTCTTCTTCTTATTATTTTTTTCCCTGAATTTTATTTTACATTGCTTACCACTACTACATATTTAATTATTTCTTCATCTCTTTAATAACAAATGTTTGAAGACTTTTTAAAACAATTTAATTAGTCTTCCCAAAAAATTGAATATCGCACATCAAGTTTTTCATACATTCTTACACATACTTTGTACTTGCGTTTTTGTATTGTTTGAATTTATCTAGTTATCTTCATTACATAGAATTATTTCTCACTTATTTTACCATAAGAATTCAGGGTTTGCAAAAAGACACAATTCACCTCCCTCTAGTGTTAAACACTTGGGAAACAAATAAATAACATGCGGACAAATAGATAACGTGGATAGGTAGGTGAAAGCGTAACTAATTAATTGTTAGTTTTTAGCAACAGTTTAATTGTCACAAAAAAATATCGCTAAATGTAATTTTTAGTGATAGGTTAATGTCACTAATTGTCAATTTTTAGCGTCATATTTAGAAAAATATTGTTAATTGTCAATTTTTAGCTATAGATTTAGAAAATTATAACAAAAAAGTCACTAATTGTCAATTTTTAGTGACGATTCTGTTAATACCTACTTTTAGTGACAAATTGATAGGACTTAGTGAGAATTAAATCTAACTATTAGGACATGCTAATAATTTATCCTAAAAAATTCATCTATATGATTATTATAATCAAAAAATGACAAATGACATTATATACCAAATTAATAAAATTAATACTAATACGTAATATATAAAATAATTAGGGTACATTCCATATATAAAAATACAAAATTGAAGAATATAGAGGCTATGATGCCCCTTGCTCTCCCCAACTAAGAAAGTATTTTATATAATAAGGATGTCGTCAAATTGATAGTGTACCTTCTCACTTATTATTTGTTATATAGTAAAAGTGGGATTTGAAAAGTCATTTTGTGTTCAGCACGAGATGCTAGGTGTTCGGTCGAGACATGATTGAGACCTCCACTCCACCCCCACCCCCATACACACGTGAGGTTGGTCATTGGTGAAAAAAAAAAATAAAAAAAAAATAAAATAAAATAACTGACCAATCAGCACCCACTGGAGATGCTAGGGGTCTCCCCCAGTGGGGGTCCAAAGCTTTTCCCATGTTCGGTCAGATCCAACTCCAGTCTCAATTGTCATCACATGACAAACCATGAATGAAAAAGTTTACATCAATTCAACCACATAATGTATTTGCTACATAAAACAGAGTAACGTTAGAGACCTATACATTTATACCTATAGGTCAAGTTTCTCTTCAGTCTGAGATCGGATTGGAGCATATTGTTGGGTTCATGGGGGCCCACCACGGATACTGTTTCGATGATCCGAACCGTTCAATATGTAGAAATCGTCGAGCACTTTATCTCTGTAAAAAAACACGTTGATCGGATATCGATAACTACTTGATTGGATCAGATTTTTGTCAACGGTAAATATAATTTTTAAAATAAATTGTTGACAAAAATCTAATCCGATCAAGTAGTTATTGATATCTGATCAACGTGATTTTTTTACAGGATAAAGTATTCGACGAGCTCTACACATTGACGGTTTAAATTATCGAAACAAAACCCGTGGTGAGCCCCACGGGCCCAACAGCACTATCCAATCCAAAAAGTGGACTTGAGACAAGTCTGACCCTATACCCATAAATTCACCCATATTGATGTGCCATGGGAGTTGAGTCCACCATCATTAAGTGCGTAACAAATCAAAAATTGACATATATCCTTATCACATCATTATAGATAATATTATGAATACTATTTTAAAATCTCAAATATTTTTCCATAAAATATTAGCGTAACAAAAAATAGTTTGACTAATTTCTAATCACGTGAACTCTTGCTTTTAGAAGAAAATAAAAGCAATGATTAATGTTACGTATCATTAAAAAAAAAAAAAATTGTCAAGAAAAATTTGATGAAAATTCTTTATTTTTGGATTAGTTTGTGATATTTTTTTTTGTATGTTATGCAATCACATATATTAAGTTACAATCTATCAATCGGAGCACTATAAAAACTAAGTTTATACTATTTGTAAATTGAGATTTCAAAATTAAAATATATTTTTTCTTGTTTCGTTATCTACAATACTAGATTATTTCTTAAAGTTTCATCAAACCTAACATTTTTTTATTTATTTTTTAAGATTTGATTGATATAAGATATTACAATAAAACACAATTAATTATAATCATAATAATGAAGATCAAATACAATATAAATTTTTTAACAAAGAAACTCCCAAAGTGGGAGAAAAAATCCCAATTAATACACAAAAAATAAAATCCACGTACAAATAATCTTTCATAAAACCTAACATTACTCAAAAAAATTCATGGGATCATACAACTCTAAAGTGGTTAGACATTGTCCTAATAGTACCAAATCACTTCTTTATATATAGGAAACCGTGGCTTTTGATGTGTGAATAAAAAGCAATTCAAGAATAATGATGAATGAGGGCCATAAATTAACCCCACATCTGCCAAACATGAGACCCCATTTTTCATAGTCCACCCAAAAATCATTTTTATTTTTGTTTGTTTGGCACATAACTCGTGCACCGCATCAATTGTTGTCCATGTCCTATGATCTTGACATTTTTATTATGAAAAATTAATTTGTAAACTAAAAGTTTAAGAAACATATTATCAAAATGATGTGAATCAAGTGATAGTGATATTTTGTAATAAAATACTATTTTGATGGCCTTTTTAATTTGAAATGATTGATTACAAATTTATTACGTCATTTTATATATATATAAAAAAAATTGTGTGATTTATGTGTTTGTATATTATTTTTCTTCATTTTCACAAAATTATAAAAAGAAATCCATAAGATTTTATCCAAATAACAAAATAAACTATAATTTTTAATTATTTCAATTTAAACCCTTAATTTTTAAAATGGTATCAATTCTAATCATCTATTAGTTAAGGAACAATTTAGATAATTTAATTATTTTTTACCAATAGTGTTGGAAAATTGTAATAGTGGTGGATTAGGATGAAGCGAGGAATAGCGGTGGATCAAGAAAAAGGATGAAGCAATGGTAGTGGATTGAAGAAAATCAAGGGTGGTGACGGATAACGTTAAAGATAGGAGATGTCTATTCAGATTAATGAAAGGAAAACAAAAAAAAATTAAAATTAAAATATCTAAATTACCTCTAGTAGTTATAACTAACATGGTTAGAATTGATACTAATTTAAAATTTAAAGCTTAAATTGAAATAATTGAAAAATTAGAGGTTAATTTGCAACTAAGATTAAACCTTAGATTTTTTTTATTATTATTTTTATTTTTTGTGTGTAATTTCTTCTAATATTTTTTTAGATAAGTATGATAATGACATATTTGAATGGATGTAATGTCATTTCGTGTCATGTATGGATTGGTTCACTTTTTAATCTCCCAAGGCAGTGTTTGGTTGATTGCTTTGGATTACTCGGGCTTCCTTTATGAGTTGATTTTTCTGAGTTTAACTTGTTTTGTTTGAACCTTTTTAAAAAAATTATTTTCAAATTTTTTTGTTTAGATTTGTCTTGATTAGACGATTTAAAATTAAAAATAATAACAATAAAAATAAAAAGCCCAATAAACACAAAAATAACTATTTCTGTCGCAGAAGCCTAAAATTTTGTGACTTATTTTTATTTTTAGTAAAATTTTATTTATTTTTAGAATTATCTAGAAAAGGCGGATCGAACTTTTTTTTAAAAATTTTATTAAATATAAAAATAACCGAAAAAATAACCAAATAATAAGCTGGAGCCAGCTTAGCTCCTCATTTGTTTTCTCTTATCCTAGTGTAAAACTTGTGTTATGTATGGGCAAGGTACAAAATATAATAAACAATATTAAACATGTTAATAAATAAAAAAAAATAACAACTAACATTTGCCGATAACAAAAAAAAATTAACTAAATGCTATTTTATTAATTTAGATAGGTATTGAAATGATAGATTTGAGTAATTTCACTTTGTTTATATAGATATGCAGGACAGATAAACTCAATTAAAAAAGAATAGTAAGAGTGAAATTCTATAAATATAAGATAAAGATTAAAAAAAAAAATTAAGTTTAAAATTGAAGATAAACTATAAGAATATAAAAAGAGAAAATTAAATAAATTCTCGAAAAAGAATAAACTCAACTGAAAATCAAAAGTAAGAGTGAATTCTGTAAATACAAGATAAAGATAAAAAAAAAATTTAAAAAAAAAATCAAGTTTATATTTGAAGATAAACTATAAGAATATAGAAAAAGAAAATTAAATAAATCCTAGAAAAATGAGGTACAGAGAAATTCAGTAAGTATCAAACGAAGATTGAAAAAAAAAAAAAAGAAATCAAGTTGAAATTTAAAAATTCAAAAATAAAATAAGATAAACCTGGAAAAAAAAATCTAATATAACTTTAATAATATAATAACAGCAGAGAATAGTAGTTTAAAAATTGGCTAAGAGTGAAATATCACCTATAATTTTTTAAAATTTATAAAAAAAAAATCTCAAAAATAAGAACTAAGGTGTGGTAAGTTAAAAATTAGATGAGAGTTAAATATCACCTATAATTTTTTTAAAATTTACATTTCGTGTAGTTAAAAAATAAGTATTTATACAAATTTTAACTCTATTTTGTGTCTATTACTTATAAATTTTAAGAATTTTTGTATTCTAAAGCTATTTAAATTTAAAAAAAAAAAAATTCAATGGATCACTTTTTTATTTCTTAATTTTGTTTTGTGTCAATAACCTATAAATTTCAACAATTTTGTATTTTGAAGCTACTAAATAAATAAATAAATAAAAATAGCATCACTTTTCTTTTTAAAATCTTAGTTAGTTTTATTTTTATTTTGTGTTATATGATAATATAATCATTCATTTATTTTTACTTTGGTTTTCGTTATATACAACGACTATTATGAGCTGAAAACAAAGTAATTTATTTGTATATTTGTTAAGGAATTTGAGATCCATTCGCTAGAAATGCTCATTTGTACAGAAGACTTTTTATTGCAAAAGAGAATATATGCAAAGAAACAAATTTAAATCCATGAAGGTCTCAACTAAAAAAATAAAAATGTAAGCAAAAATATTATAGAGTTATATAATTAAGTTTAGTTATATTTGGATTCAAATCGAGTGTACTCCTTATATATTACAACAAAATAGAACACAAAAATTAATATAAATGAAGAAAAAATACAATGAAAAATAAATGGGATTGAACAAAAACTTTCTTCGAACTCGTGAATATGTTCTAAATACTCTTCTTGATAGGTAAAATTTTTCTCAAAAAAAATGTGTGAACTCGAGTTGTATCTCAAAACATTACTTTTTGTGTTGGTCTTTTAGCTCTTCATTGTCACTGCTACATTTTCTTGTACATTGTAATTATAAATTTTTTAAAAAAATTAACAATAGATTTTAGAGACACAATTGCATCTACTAAATTATTATAATCTCAACAACTAACTTAGATTATGAAACAAAAACTAAATAAATACACCCAATAAGCTAAAACTAAAACTAAAGCACAGAAAAAAAATTGCAACAGAAAAGGGCAGTAAAAAAACACAATATGAGATTTCAAATATGTGGTTCTTTTCATATAAGATGCCAAAAGTCTTGAATAATTGGTCAAATCACTTATTTAATTCCTCTACAAGATTCCTTCTCTTCTTCAATTTTTTTTGTCCAAATTCATATTGTCATGGAAGTGGGGTTTTGAGATTTATAAGTTTATTTTATTTTATTTTTTCTGGAAATATTTTTGGGTAGGATATAAATCTAATGAAAGAATTTTGAATTAGAGTCAAACTGATCTTTTATCTCTAAAATGTTTTTAAAATATCTTATCTATTTCGAATTTTAATTCTGAAATAGATTAATACACTTTTCATTTGAAAGTCGTAAATCAAGGGATATAAATGGATTAATTCCTATTTTTTAAAATGATAAAATAAAAGATAGTCAATAAAAGTTTTTTTAATTATTCAAAAAACAAGAATTTTAGAAAAATAGTAAGAGGATTTTTGAGCTTCACAAGGCCTTCTCATTAGAAATTCTATTTTCTTTAATATATATATATATATAGGTGATTCTATTTTTATCCAAATAGTATGCCAACTAAAATTTTAAAATTTTAGATTCTATTGTACCTTGATGTAAATTTAATAACAAGGACAATACATTTTAAATCTTAAAATAATTTTTTTTTTCTCATGATACACCCTAATCACTTATATGTATTCTTTATATTCAAATCTTTTCATTTTCTTTCTCAACTTTTAATTATTTTTTTTTCGTCTTCTTACTCACTCCAATACTCCAATCCACCCTATCAAAACTCACCATTATCATCAACATTATTGTTTCTTATTGTGTTGTAATTACTTGCAAATAAAAAAAAAAATTTAAACAAAATCAAATAATGAATAAGCATAATAACCAAAAGTGTTTTTTGAAGCAATCCATTAAAGAGAAGTCAAGTATTCACGAAAATATCAAAATACAATTCTTAATTTTTGTGTTTTTTTACTTAAAAGCACATATCTTACTTGTTTTACGTCAACACTATCCAAGTTTTTAGAGTCAAACCAAGTTATTTTCTTTGGTAGTGTACTATTGAACAAAACAACATTGTTCAGCTTGGAAAAGCTGAACAAAGTGACTTGATTCGGCCTTTCAAAGCTAAACAAAATAAATAAATAATTTTGATCATTTGTTGTTTAAAAAAACAAAAAGTAATTTAAAAAATCCTTTGTTGTTTCAGGCCATCACAAATTAAAATTTTAAAAAAAATTAAAAAAAACATTGTTTAAAGGAAAGTAAATTTGTAAATGTATAGCAATAGATGGATAATTTGTGAAAATTGAATTTTCATTTTTGTCAATAGAATCTCTCCTTTCAATTGATTTGTTTGTTATTTAGGTGTATCACAAATTATGATTTTATATTGAAGAATAATTTGTAAAAAAAAAAAAATAATGATAATATATTGAGAATAAATTATAATTTTAAATAATTTAATAGAAAGTATTAAAAAATTAAACTTACTAAATGATTTTTTTTTTTTTTTTCGATTCCAATGATTTTTTTTATGCAAATAGAATCCATCCTCTTTTATCTGTCCAAGCCTAATTGAACCCAGTAAAGTAGCTGGTGAACCCAGTAAAGTAGCTGGTGGGCTTGGCCTAACAATAATAGAGGATTGGTACATGAAGTAAACCCAACCCAACCTCCACTTTGGTTACCCTTCAAATGAATAACTCTAAACTCTTGGTTGAACTCTTGGCCTTATAGACCGAAGTTAGTCGCTTTCGTTTTCACATCAAGCCCTTATGCGAGCTATAATATAGTTTTTATTTTTGAAAAAAATATTATGTAAATTCCCATCAAATTTTATTGACACGTGAATCAATTCTCTCAACATGGTGTTAATATGATTCAATAAAAAATTCATTAAAAAAATAAAATTTACTTGATATTTTTTCTTTACTTTTTGAAAAATAAATAAATACATAAACTCTTTGGTATCAATTTTTTTTATTTGTTTGATATTAAAAAAAAAAAAAAAAAAAACCTTTAAATGCAATTAAAGCCCTGATTGATTTGGCCAGTTGGGTTCTTTGTGTCTACTTGAGACCCACAAAAATAAATTATTCAGTGATGTTAGGTTGTTCTAATTTTTGTGGCTCAAATGATGTGGCGATGATGTGAAAAATTATTATATATATATATTTTATTTTTTTATTTATTATTTATTTTGATTTTATTTTTTTATTTTTATTATTATTTTTTTGATACTATGCCTAGTTGTTCTTGATAATAAACGATTTCTTGAGATATTTTATCAACTCTTTTTCTTGTAATTTCTATATCTTTAGTAGTACAAGTATTTAGTTGATTTTGTAAAAATTTACAATGTTAGTGGCAATTTGCTATTAATATTATTACTTGATTATGATCTAGCAACATGTCTTGGATATAAAAATGGTGATAAAGACTCATAAAAAGGAAAAAGTTTTAGATGTTTTGATTTTAGACTCACTATGCTTCCAAAATAAGAACAACATCTAAAGATTTTGATCGTTACTTGAACATAGTTGACGAAGGGCTCTAGCGTTGGCAAGCTTCCAGTTTACAGAGGTAGCTACCATCAACCTTTCTTTTCTTAGATTAGCCTCAGCATAGATCTGTTTCGTTTCCTACCTCACACCATAACTTCAGAAACTGCTTCTTTAGTTATGCAGGAGACCTAAGATCAAAACTTGACATACAATAATAACATACTCTCTTCTAAAAATGAAAAACTTTTTTATTTATTGAACAAAGATTTACAAGGAAAGGGGTGTTTGTAGATTATTGGATTGCTAGAGTATTGTTTGCTTTAACAAGGCCTGAGAACTAGACTTCTTTCTTAGTGTCAAGTAAACCCTAAGTAATCTGTCTCCTTTCCTCTCTCTCAAGGCCTTTATATAGGCACCTTATGGACCTCTAAATATGGATTTCAACCTATTTTATAAATAAACAATATGTTATATATTATATTTTATTGTTACTAGAAGACGAACAAGAGATAAACACGCAAGTGGCATGGCTACGTGCTGATTTATTTAATAACAAGAGACACCTGGTGGGGTAGTCACATGGAAGTGTAGTCTTCAGCCCATGGTTTGCCAAACTGCCCATGGTTTTGTTAACCCATTGCATTGTCTAGATTTCACACTCCTTCATCACTCATGATATTAATAAGATCATAGTTCTCGTCATATTCTTCAAACATCTCATCTCATCCTTCTAGATCTTGTTCCATAAGATATTTCTCCAGAATTTTACATCCACTTTTAGATAAATATGTCCCCGATTCAACTTGTTCCAAATAATCATATACTAATTCAGAAGGCAATCCTAGAACAATTAATTTTTCTGCCAAAGATGGTGTTATGGCAAACGTAGTTCTTCCATAATGAACTAATTTGAATCCAACCCTTGCTAATTTTGTAGTTTCATGAGATATTAGGAAAAATCCTATCGCTCGTGCTTCTGTTGGATCTAATATAAAAGGTTCGTCCCAATCTTGGGACCAATCACATTTGTAAGGGATTACATCTTTCTTGTCTTTGACTTTTATCATATAATGAGTTGCATTTAGACGTTCATCCTTTACTTCTGTTTGGGCAATTGTAAATGTGATGGGTGCCATGCTTGAATATTCTTCAAAGACTTTATAAATTCTTCTGAACATGAATTGTTGGAATTTGGTGAGCTGAGTGAACACAGTACTCTGTGGCTGAGGTGGAACGTCAAATGTATTGATTATTCCAAATTTTCACATTTGAACCAAAGGATCTTTTGGGCTGATGACCTTGTCTGGATTGAATGAGACTTTTAACATTCTATAATTGTACAATATGGTTTGTCCATTGAAATAGAACCACTGAGTTCCCAGATAGGTGACACATTTTTCATACCATTTCAAAAATAACTTAAGAAACGTACATCTTTTTATTTTATCTTGGAGGTCAACAAGAAGTTGAAGAAACGAATACAATACTTCTAATTTTAAAAAGGTTTTTGTTACTAAATAGGTCATTCTAATAAGCTCGTTCACAGAATGGCTCTTTCCTGCAACCTGCATTTTTCTGATAATTTCAGCACTGTCTTGTGTTACCAAGTCCAGCACTTCTTGAGTTTCTGCAAGGAGTGTTGCCTTCTCTGGCAGTATAAGTCTTGCGGATGTGGATGTGGATGTGGATGCCGTCTGCAAGTTTTGAAGTTAGAGTATTTGCTAAACTATTTTTATTACCATTAATATGTTCTATATCAAAAGTAAATTGTTTTAACTAAAGTTGACATCGTAAAAGCCTCCCTTATGCCTGCATTTTAAAAATTCTTATTTATGAAACCTAGTAAGCCTTTGCAATCAGTTCTTATTAAAAATGGTTTTGGTGTCAAAAATATTTTAAAAAAAATTATTCCTTTTACTATGGCTAATAATTCTCTTTCCATGGTAGAATAATTACATTCAACTTGATTAAAACTTCCACTACAATATCTACATAATTGATTATTTTCTTTTATTTTTAAAACTGTGCTCCAGTGATTGTTACGTGCATTAGTTTCTAGTACTAGCTCATCATTTTCATTAGGAAGAGTTAGGGTAGGTAAATCTATACATTTTTCTTTTAAGAATTTTACTAAGGTAAGGTCGGTTGAGTTCCAAGTCCAACTCTCATCTTTTTTTAGTTTCTTTTGTAAAGATTTTCTTATTTTGGCTAAGTCTTTTATAAAGTATGAGGCATATGTTAAACATCCCAAAAATCTTTCTAATTGTTTTATATCTGTGATTTTATCAAGAAATTTATTAATTTTTTTCGAGAACATGACTTTGCATTTTTATTGTTCCTCATTTGATTTCAAGTTCTAAAAATTCTATTTCATTTTGTGCATACATGCATTCCTTTTCACCTAATATTATTCCATATTTTTCACATTTTTCTGTTATTATTTTAATAACTATTCTATGTTGTTCTATGGATCTAGAAAAAATTAAAATATCATCTATATATACAAGACAAATATTATTCAATTCTTTAAAGATGTTATCCATTTTTCTTTGAAATATTTGAGATGCATTTTTTAACCGGAATGGCATTGCAAGCCATTCATAGTGTCCTCGTGGTGCACTAAAGGCTGTTAGTGAGATGCTGTCTTTATCCATTTTTATTTGCCAGTATCCACTTTTACAGTCCATTTTGGAGAACCAGGAGGCGCCCTGTATTCTGTTGAGAAGGACTTGCTTATTCGGAATAAAATAACCATCTCTTTTAGTATTATCATTTGATTTTTTGTAATTTATTACTATTCTAGCCTTTCCTTTTTTAACCTCAGCATGATTTCTGACCATAAAATGCTTGACTACTTTGTGAACTGTCACTATCTCTAATTAATCTTTTTCGTTTTAGATCTTCTATCTCTTTTTTGAATTCCTCTATATCATTATAAGTATATACCATTTGTTTTACTCTCATTATTTTATTAGGAACGATTAAGTCTATTTTAGCTATACTTTTATTTTTATACCAAAATTTTAACGGATCTTCACTATATAAATTTTTGCATCTTTCTTGTTGTTCTTTTTGAATTTGTTCTTGAATTCTAATTTCTTTAATACTTAATGCAGTTTCGCGCCCAATTGAAGAGATTACCTCCTCACCACGCTTGCTACGTATGAAGTTAATATTGTAATGTGTAATAGCCGCTTTTAGTTTTAAGACTTCAACTGGCTTATTATTATTTGTAAATATAACAAAGTGTAATGTTTGCATACAAGGGCTGTGTAATTTTTGAAAATTATTACCTATAATTACATTATGTGATGGTTGATCGGTTGCCCAAAGTTTAGGAATGATAAAGGTAACTGAATTAATTTGGATAACTAAATTTTCTATGGTATCAGTATTTATCATCGTACTATTGTTGGCTATTTGAACTATTAATGGTGGATTTTTCTTTTTCCACATATTCGGGAAAGAGTTTTCTTTTTCCAAAACATATTGAACATCCACTATCTAAGTAAGCACATAGTTCGTAGGTCTTAAATCCTTCTATGTGTATTTTTATTGGTATATATATACTATCAACATTAGTGTATGATAATGACATTTTATTTTCTTCATTTTTTTTGTTATATCGTTTTACAAATGTATCGTATTATTTTTGTGCCTCTTCTTCATCATCTTTTGTCCCTGCCATAAGATTCTCCTCATCTTCATATACTAGCACAATGGTAGTTTTATATTCTATTATTCTTGTAACGCCCTCGAAATATACTAGCACACTGGTAGTTTTATATTATATTATTCTTGTAATGCCCTCAAAATAAACCCATAAATCATTCAATCTTGACATGCTTACACATAAGAGAATAAAGCATAATTTCATTCATCAGAGTATTCATTACAAAAGTATTACATGTTGACATCAAAAGTAAATGTCCCACGGGTTTACAACTTTCCAAGCCAACACTTGATTACAAAGAGAGAGTACTAACTCAAAATACAAAATAAGCCCTTGGCTTGATTTTCATGTAATACACAAAATAATCATGAAAATAAACAAGAGAGTCTTTAACTCCCACAACCATCCAAGCTAAGACCTCGGAGGCGGCATAATACTTGAACCTGAAAATGATGTCCCATATAGGGTGAGACAACGCCCAGTAGAGATATGCTAAACATAATATGAGCAATAACTAAAACATTAGCATTCGATAAATGTTTAACTCATATACGCCAACTTGTAACACATTTCAATTCCATGACCAATATGTCCATGTTCATTTTTACTTTTCTTTACTTATCCAATTCTCAATTCATAACCGTGGCTCAGAACCTGGTCAAACAATTTAGATGCAATTACATCTCATATCAACAATACTTCCATTTCAAATGAGATAACAACTCATATTAAACACTTCCATACTTCATAGATGATACACAGATTTGCTATATCGATAACAAATAAAACACTTCCACACTTCATAAATGATACACATATTTGCTGTATCGATGGTGTCCATTCCCTATCTCCTCCCAAATAACATCTGGTTTAAGAGTCCATCCCCTATCTTCCCCTAAACTATGGAGTACATCCCCTATCTCCTCCCACACAACACAATGTATATAAGCATCTATCATATACATGTTCAATCAATACACAAATTTGATGTATTATTCCATTCATCATATTCAATGACATTCAACCGATTAGTTTTAATTCACCTAATCATCATGCAATGTCTACAACAATCAAGACTATCCCCCACCGATAGCCCAAAGTAATTATTTCTAAACAGATAATAATTATATCAACAGATAATTTATCAACATTTTCAAAGGTGAGTGATTAATGAATCCAACTCCACCATTCTACCTCATAATGAACCAATTTCATTATTTCGAATCAATTTCACATTTCCATAATAAATGTCATTAATTACACTAATGACCCAAATATACCCAAACATGGCATTTTCCTCATTTTCTCAACATTGACCCAAAGGTCCAAATATTATCAACAATATCAATAACCTCCTTTTCAGACCCAAAACACATATGTTTGAATCAAAAGAACAAAACTCCCCTTTCCAATATAACACATTTCAAACCTTAACTTCCCAAATCAAACCATTTATGCAAAAAGCTCAATATCTATGTTAAAGCTTATAAAAACGAGTAGTTATCCTTACCTCAAAGTCGGAGCTCAAAGGAGAAGGTGAAGAAAATCGAAAGTGCTCCAAATCCCAAGATTTTCGGATTGATAGGTAGCCCAAGCCAAGCTCTACACTTCTTACAAAGACACTAAGAGGGTGGATCACTCAAACTAGATCAAACCCTAAAGAGAAGTTGAAGTTTTAGAGTGAGGTGCTCTTCAATGGAGGTTTTGAAAAGTAAGAGAGAGAAAGAAAGTGTGAAAAGTGATTTAAAATCACCCAGCTGCCATCTGATATACGACTAGTTTGCTCGAGCAGATAATAGGACGCTCGAGCGTCAAGCACAAGAACTGGACCCGCTCGAGTGCAAAAATACCCGCTCGAGCGCCAAGACACAACCGCAAAACACACCCGCTCGAGCGCGCTCCAGTGCAAAGGGGAAACCCGCTCGAGCGTAGATTTCCCTCCTCTAGTATTTTTATAGACACTGAACACCCGCTCGAGCGCAAAAGGCCTGCTTGAGCGCGACCCGCTCGAGCGTGAAAAACAAACCTGCAGTACTTTTGCAAAGGCACAAAATGCTGGAAGTGTGCAAACTCCGCTCGAGCGCGAATGGATCCGCTCGAGCGGACCACCAAAAAACTGGGCAACAAGGAATGGAACCAAGGCTCAACCAACCTGTTCGAAACACGCCCAACACATCCTAAAGCCCAAATATATGGAATTAAAGGATGACAACAAGACATATACAACAACCGACTCTACGGAACCTAAGTCCGGATACAACAATCAAAGGAGGAAGAACCAGGATCGCTATTCTTTTGCTAACTGAACTGCTTCCAGATTGTATACTAGAATTATCTATAGAGTGTCTTCCTGATGATATGATTACGTTATCCATTTCATCATTATTTTCTATTGTGCTAGGAGTTTCTATTTTAATATTTCCGGTATTATCGATTTTAATTATATTTTTTCTTTTTGTAATATTTTTAGGATTATTAAAACTTTCTATCCATCGATTATTTAACTTGATCTCATTAAGATTTATTCTTTTAGGTGTAATTCTATCTATTGGTATTCCATTGGTAGATTCAAATTTATTCGCTTCTATAATTTTATGCTGCATTTTAGGATCTATGGTATTATCTAACTTATTTATTATTTTCCAAAATATCCTTAATAGATAGGTGGTTTCATGCATATCGATTTCTACGGTTTTTATTTTTAGAGTTAAAAATTTATTTATGAATCCATCTTTTAAGCTAATATAATATTCTGGTCTGCAATTAAAATCTAATGATCCTCCACATAGATTACACTTTATTCCACTGATTATGGGTCTTCTAAAATTTCATTGTCTAATATCACACAAAAATACATATATATCTATATCTTGTCCTTTGTCAAATAACAGTGTTATTTGTATTTATACACTCCCTATATGCATATATTTATATTTATTATCTTTATTATTCATTAATATATTTTCATAATTTATTAAATTTATTTCTCCTACCTCATATTCACAATCTTTAATTTCAATATCTCCCTCCATCCTTTCACATATATATTTACTTTTTAATTTAAATATTGATTTCTGATATATTTCGTCCTTTTGTATTATTGGTAATATCCAATCTTTTTCTTGAGAATTTTCTATGACAAATCGTCCGCCTCTCAAATTTTCTATACTTACTTCTCCTATCATCATAAAATTTTACTCTTCCTCGGTGTCGCTATAGCCTTCGTCTTCTATTTCTATTTCTTCTTCAATTAATTCTATTATTCCTTTATTATTTTCTAAAGCTTTTTCTTCTTCTAATTCCACATAATCCAGACTTCATAATACTTCTATTATTCTTTTTATTTCTACATTGATTAGAAAAGTGGTCTATTTCTCCACATGCCCAACATTTACAAGTCTTTTTTCCTTCTGGACAATAATTATTTTTTTCTAAAAAACTTTCTTCTTTTGTTGAAATTATAGGGATTTTTTTTTAATAACATTTTCTTTATATTTTTCTTCTCTTTGCTTATTAAAACTTTTTCTTTTATAAAATGTTTCCTTTTTCTTATTGTATGTTTTTATTCTTGAAGGCTCATATCCCCATGAATTAGATTTTTGCTAGCAATGTAAATATTGTTTTTTTATTTTTCTTCTTTGCTTTATTTTCATGCATTCATACGCTACCCATTCTCTTAGATATTTAATTCTATGACTCAAGGTGTCACTTGTGGCATCTCCTAATTCTTTTAACCATTTTTCATATTTTTCTTCTATATTAACATTTATAGGATATGGTAATTTATGAAAAAACATGGTTAAATAAATTTTATTTCTACCTATTTGATAAAAATAATAGGAGTATTCACATATATAATTTTCTATATATTCCATATTCCATATTTCTATATTACTTAATTTCCTGACCCATTCTCTTTTTCTTTTATCTTCATCCCACTCTTTCCTACAAATTCTTCTTCAATATATTTTACAAATATGTTTACCATACCTTCTTGGATAGTTTATGTTGTTAATTTTTCTTTGCCACTTTCTTTTAGATTTGTCATTCCAGCTTGCTACTATACCATAAGGCTATGTTCAATATAATTTAGAAAATTTTGCGCGCTTCAACTGCTGCTATGGATATTTAAGACATGGTGCATGCCTCTCTTCTATTGTTTTATTACCTCACTTGTGTTTATAGCACAATCAATATCTAATAAATACGTTGTATTACTTATTGGCTTTAATGGCACCTCCCGTAAGAATACTTCCTTCCTAGGGGTAAAATTAGCTGTAGACGTGCCCCGAACGTCACGGCCCCATGCGCGATTGAGCGAAATCCGTTTTGTTCATTAGCTTACTACAGTTCGAACTCAATGTCACGGTTCTGAATCTAATCTCGCAAAGTGCAATGCAAGATTGATAAATCACCAAAGAGTCCAAATCCGGCAAATCATTTTGGAAAATTGATTTTTATAAAGAAGTGCCAAACATGGACTGCTTTGCCAGATACAGAGTCGCCACCTAAATGTTTTATTTTGAAAAATTTAGGAAACCCTGACTCGTGCCTAAGGCCACGTGTCCGTCATCACCAAAGTTGCCTCGGCTCGGGAACTTGGGTACAAGAGGGGAAGGTCATGCAATGAGCACCCCCGCTCGCCCAATCAAAGATCGGCCTTTACTAACATGATATATTGTTTTTGAAAACACATGCGTTCTTATTCCAGTGTATTAGCCTAGAATTACTACGTGATGCGCACAGCATACAAGTATAGACTAGATCGCCTAAGTTGGAACAAAACATCTCATGTTTGTTTGAAAATGGTTTGAAGGTGCTACTCGCAAGTAGGCTAAGACGTGGATTTGCCACCCTCGAGTGGGCTTAGAAAAAACATGATTTTGCCACCTTCAAGTGGGCTTAAAACTCGCATTTCAATGAATTGTTCCAATTCAAGCAATCCAACCTTCACCCACAAATATTCAGGCAGTTATATCATTTAAGCAAATAGCCGTCATGGCAAGCATGCTGTCATGGCAATCACTTACACACATGCAAGATGCTAAAGCATAAAAGCTTACCTAGTACTCCGAACCAAAACAACAACTAGTTAGTAATCAATGCATGATCCTAGCTCTGTTAAGATGGCTAATGCAACACATGCAAAATGCAACTAGAATAGGCTTGGCTAGTTTAAGATGGCATATGAAATGCAACTGGATAACATGTATTCAAATCGGTATTGAAATACAATGCAGTTTGTATGATGCGCCGAGCCCGGTGCATGCAAAACAAATAAATGAATGCAAACATGCGAAGCATGAGGATGCCAATCAAAACATGACCTAGAAACTAACCATCGTAAGCGGTTAAGTAAAAGGGAGAAAGACGTGGGGTTGGAAGACATTCACACACTCACGCACACTTATTACAAAATTTGCCCTCTCGACGGAGGGTCCGAATAAATAATACAAGCTAGCTACGCTAAGCTATTCTAACTAATCTAATAATCTAATTAGACTAATTATTACATAACCAAATTGGAAATTAGCTAACACTAAGCTAATTAAGAATTTACAACAATGAATTAAACTAGCTAACACATTAACTAATTAATTACAAATTAACTAACTATACAAAGCAGTTAAAACGGCCTTGAGAAGAGGGGCATATGCATGCTCGGTCGGCTTCGCTGGAAATCCGTTGCCATGCCTCATGTTGCCTCTATTTGCACTGTTCTGCACCTCTGAAAATTATGCCAACTTCTATGATGCTTCTGACCTACCCTCATGAACAATCTGAGAGGTCATTGGCCAAGAAGGGTGGCCATGGGCCAGTGGATAATGGTCATCGACCAATTTTGAGGCTATCGGCCAAACATTTCTAGCCGATCGGCACACCAGATAACCGATCGGCCATCTCCTCCTGCAAACTGCTCATTTTGCTGCAACAGAGTACAAACAGAGGCATGGCAATGTATTTGCAAGAAAATGTGTGTGCAACTACACCCCTTATCATGTCTAAGGCTCAAAGGTGTGTAGTACTTGGCTCTCGAGCCACCAATCACGCATCTCAATGCATGATGGCCAAAGAAGCCAAATTGCACAAGGTCAATAAATGCATGACAAATGAGACACTTGGACCATCACCTTATCATGGATAATCAAAGGCAATGGAGATAAAGGAAGTTGGCCCATTTTGATCACTTCAAGTATGAAATGGATCAATTCACTTTGTGTTCAACATAACGTCCGGTTTGAACATAATGCAACGCACACATGCAACATGCTTATCTTGACACATTTTACTTGATTGATTTTGTTTACACATTTTAACATTACCAATCCATTCATTAATCAACTTGTCCAAATATGAGAGTCCTCTAATGAGAGAGAGGTCTATCAAAGAAAATGGTTTAAGGCATGGGAGAGACCAATGCCTTTGACTAGGAGTAACCCTCAAAAGAGGTTTGAAACCATTTAAGCATAGGCCTCAATCCCTTGCATTAAACTCAAACTCAAGACTAACCAATCCTCAAAACAAATCAAAAGTGAAGAAATGAGGAGGATGGCAGATTTTCAATGCTAAAGTGGCATGAAATGCAAGACTCTACTATGCAAACATCGCATGCACAACATGCTATAACACTTAAGCTTTGAAACTAGCAAAGAGCTTTACACTAGGACCATGCAATACAATGTACAATGGACTAAACCAACCCCAAACAGTCCTCATGCATGCCAAAACAGTGGCTAAAATGAACTGAAATGATAGCATGATAAGTAAGAAAAAGTATGCTCAAATGATGGCTCGCAAGGAAGGCACAAAGCTCAACTCTCAAACACATTGATGGAGTGGAAAATGTGAGAGTATGGCAATGAAAGAAGCTCTGAAATCACCTACCAAATGATGCCATATCATGCAAATAGCTCAAATAAGAGCTTTACGCTACAACCATACCAAGCAATGCTCAAATGACCTAAAGCACTCAAAACAGACCTAAGGCAGGTCAAAATGGCAGCAAAAACATGTTGGACTCGCAACAAAGATGGCAAGAAAGATAGGCTCCCGAATTAGCTCACAAACAAGACATAATGGCATAACTCTTAAACACAATTAAAGAGTGATAAACATGAAAGCATGGTAGAAGTTTATGGTCTGAAATTACCTACCAAATGATGCCATATCATGTAAATAGCTCAAATATGACATGCTAGGGGGCCCAAAGTGCAAGGCTAGCGAAGCCAAATACACTATAGCTATACAAAGCAAGCCTCAAAAGGCCAAGAACAACCAAAACAGTCCTAAAGCATGTCAAAATAATGCTAAAACATGTATGGAGTATAGCCAAAATAAGCTAGCATTATTGGCTAAAACATCAAGCATGTTAGACTAGTAAGCATAGATTACACTACAAGTGTATAAAGCATGCAAGAGGTGACCAAGAAAGCCAAAAACAGAGTTATGGCAGGTCTGATAAGTCACAAAAATGAGCCTAAACAAAGCCATAAAGAAGCAAAAACATATGCTCATTTGGTTGGCTATCAACACTAGCAAGCAAGACAAGAGGAGAGGGGACCACCCTCTCCTATTTGCGCCCCTCAAAATAGGGTTTTTACTACTAAAAATCCTCTTGATTTTAGTGGTTAAAAGGGCATGAAAAGGTGTTTTGAAAGGCCTTGGAAGATGGCTCAAAAGCTATACAAGCTAAGGAACAAAAGGGAGAGACAACCCCCTAGCCAAACAAGGCTTGAACTATCATTTTTAGGACTGAAAAACAGATATTTTCTCAGTTCAAAACCACCCCAGAAACAGTGTAGAAAGATGGCAAAACAATAGTGCAAGACAAGTTTAAAGGGGTGAGTGATTACCTTTGGAGCACTTGCAGCAAAACAACCACCTTTCTTGAGCCAAAACCACCTTTAGCAGTCCAAAACAAGTTCAAAGAGACCTCAGCCCAATGGTGATCAAGTCTTCTTAAGGGTTGATAGGTTGAAGATGGTTGTATGCAAGCCTTCTAACACAAATGCTCAAGAGAGAGGGTTGTAGAGAGAGAGGTTCTAGTGTGAGAAGCTCCCAAACCTTTTGCCAAAAATTGTTCTAATCTATCCTCTAATCTTCTAACCCTTGAAAATGAGATACAAGGCTTCATTATATAGCAAAATATCACCTTTGGTCGAAATATCTGAGCTAGGACAGGTGGCACCAGCTGGAAACAGCTGGAGAAGAAATATCTACCAATTCTGGGCTTTCTGGACATTTTTGGCCGATTGGCCAACATTTGTGGCCGATAAGGTTCACTTTTGGACGACCTATAGCTGCTGAGCTCCAATTGTGGCCGATGCAGTTCCATAGAGGCTGATGGAAAAAATCAATGCTGGTCCCTGACTTGAAGCAATCCTAATTCCTTTATTGGACTCCTTTTCAGGTCATTCTTGAGCCTAAACTGTATCCCCGGAAGTCTTCTTTCCAAATTTGGAAGCCTCAAATCAAAACTCCTATGGGTGCTAAGAGATATCCCTCTTTTAGTGAAGACTGCTCAGTTTCGGTCCAACCGGAATGATGTCCAACTTCAACCAATCATATCTCCCCCATCCGGACTCGGCTTTAGGAGATTCTTGAGTGAAAAATGAAGCCCTGGAAGTCTTCTTTCCAACAGTGGTGGCCTCATAGCTTAAATCCAAGTATACAAAAGGATAGGCCTGATTTAGCGAGGGCTGCTCGTCTCTCCCTTAACGATTCATGCCCAACTTCTTCCTCAACTAGGTTTCTTCTCTCCACTCTTCTTTTCTTCAACTCCAAACCCCCGAACGAGGTGTTTTGAAAGATTTTTCAAAGATTTCAACTCTCTTTCATTCATTTTCACTTTGTCCTTGCTCGATTTACCGAAAAGCGCATTGTTTAACAAAATGCGAGCCTCAGAGCATCGTAGAAACTTTATTTCAAAAATATTTTGAAAGAGAGGGTTTTAAGGTCTAAAAACCATTCAAAATAGCTTTGGTCCAAAATGGGGTGTGAGGTTGGGATTTGACTCTCTTCTTGCTGAAGAAATCGAACTTTTGCTCTGCACATCTTCTATCACCAAGTAAACCATCAGTAGCGCCCAAGTCTTAAGGATGGTCAAAAATGGGGTGTCTACATTAGCATAATTTGATATTCCTCTAGCAAAAGACCCTCTATTTAGATAACTATAATGTCCCGTTCTTCTTCTATATTCATAATTTGTGGTATTATTTTCTAGCTGTTGTCTGGTAAAATTTCTAAAATCTGGATGATTTGGATTAGGTGGGGCAGATGAGCTACTTCCTTCTTGTTTTACTACTGTCATATCCATATCATTAACGCTATTAGTTTCTTCTTCTAAGGCATTATCTTTTTCTATGTCTTCAAAAAATTTTAGTACATTATTTTCTCTTTCTTTTTCTACGTTATTATTTCCCATTACTTGTTCTAATTCTTCAAGGGAAATGTGTTCCATTTCCCCCAAACTGATTAATCATAATTGTTTATAGATATCTTCTTCTAATTCGATTCTTTCATTATTTATTTCTTCTATTATTTCTTCATCTACCATATCTAATAGTTCAGCTATTTGTAATATTGTTTTGTAGTTTATTTCATTATCATTTTCTTTTTCAATAATTTCTTCTAACTGTTTTAAGCTATAGTTAGTTAACTCCATTATCTTTTTGTTTTGCAGGTGAGATTAATTCAAAGGGCTCTTCCGGATTATTTCCTTTATATGGATGGGAATATAAGTCTAATTCTTTTTGTTTTTCTTCAAAAAAGACTACTTATTTTTTCGGATCTTGTACAAAATGTCTAATTTTGTTTATTATTTCCAATTGATTAGTTATAAGTTTTTCGTTAATTTCTTTTAATAGCCTAATTAAGGTATTATTTTGTTCTATTATTATTTGTAGAGAAGTATTGTTATTTAAATTATCAGATTCTACTTCTTCACTATATTTAATACTCATGCAAGAGTTATTGGCAAGGTCGAGAAACTGGGCTCTGATACCAATTTAATTTTTGTTGGTTTTAATTTAATATTAACTTCTGTAATAATTTTCGTTGATAATTTACACTTGCCTTTTCTAAAGATATTTTATTTTTTATACTAGCAATTCTTTAGCTATAATTTATTATAGATAGTCTTGAGGCAATAGCCAAAAGATAATTTAATCTAGGGGAAATTATTGATAAATCTCATTTAGAAGTGTTTTAACCTAAGAAATCCATGAAGAAATTTTTTAAACCCATTTAGTCCCATGTATGTATAGCTTTATTCCATAAAGTCCTTTTTCTTGATTTACACTATTTTCTTGGACACTTATGCCCTTATATTTAATTTTGATATCCTTATAAATATTTTTTGAACGGTTAGCAATTTTATGATGTGAACATTCATAGTTTAAAATTCACATTGGTAGGAATGTAAAATTGGCCCATGGGCGGCCCGAAACCCATCTGTGAGCTGGGGTGGGCCCGGCCCGTTGACAATGTAAATATTCATATTGACATGTTAACATTCACATTAATAGGAGTGTAAAATTGGCCCGCGTCCCGTGGCGGCGCAAAACCCGCCCGCGTCCCGTGGGCGGCCCGGGGCGGGCCTGGTCTGGACCGTTGACAATGTAAATATTCACGTTGACATGTTAACATTCACATTGATAAGAGTATAAAATTGGTTCGTGGCCATGGACGGCCAAAAGCCCGCCCGCGGCCCGGGACGGGCCCGGCCCTGCCCGTTGACAATGTGAATATTCACATTGACATGTTAACATTGACATTGATAAGAGTATAAAATTGGTCAGCGTCCTGTGGATGGCCAAAAGCCCGCCCGCGGCCTGAGGCGGGCCCGGCGCGACCCGTTGAGAATGTGAATATTCATATTGACATGTTAACATTCACATTGATAGGAATGTAAAATTAGTCCGCGCCCCGTGACTGCCCGAAACCCACTCACAGCCCGTGGGCGGCCCAGGACAAGCCCGGCCCGTTGACAATGTGAATATTCACATTGACATGTTAATATTCACATTGATAAGAGTATAAAATTGGCCCGCGCCCCGTGGCTGTCCAAAACCCGCCCACGGCCCGTAGGTAGCCCGGGGTGGGCCCGGTCTGGCCTGTTGACAATGTGAATATTCACATTGACATGTTAACATTCACATTGATAAGAGTATAAAATTGGCCCGTGGCCCGTGGCTGCCCGAAACCCGCCCACAGCCTGTGGGCGGCCCGAGGCGGGCCCGGCCGGCCTGTTGACAATGTGAATATTCACATTGACATGTTAACATTCATATTGATAAGAGTATAAAATTGGCCCGCGGCCCATGGGCGGCCAAAAGCCTGCCCGCAACCCGAGGCGGGCCCGGCCCAGCCCATTGACAATGTGAATATTCACATTGACATGTTAACATTTATATTGATAGAGAGTGTAAAATTGGCCTGCAGCCCATAGGCGGCCCGAAGCCCGACCGTAGCCCGAAGCGGGCTTGGCCCGACCCGTGACAATGTGAATATTCATACTGACATGTTAACATTAATATTGATAGGGGTGTAAAATTCGCCCGCGGCCCAGGGTAGGCCCGGCCCGGCCCGTTGACAATGTGAATATTCACATTGACATGTTAACATGCACATTGATAGGAATGTATAATTGGCCCGCCGCCCGTGGGCTGCTCGAAGCCCGTCCACGGCCCGGGGCAGGCTCGTTTGGGTCCGGGCCCGAGCATGTCCGCGACCCTAGGCTAGGGCCTAAGCTATCACTTTGAAACTCGGCCTGGCCTATCGGCCCGCTTAAGGCTCATTCAAGGCTCGGTTCGAGGCCCAGCCCGCCTGAGGCACAATGTCTTTTTTTGTGGAAAATAATAAAATTTTGGTAGAAAAAATTAAAAAGAATTTAAAAAAATGGCCAGGCCCGCCCAAGCCCGGGCTAAGCTCGAGCCTAGGCCTAGGCTCACCGGCCCGAGCCGCGGCTGTCGTCTTCAGGCCGCGGGCCAATTTTACACTCCTATCAATGTGAATGTTAATATGTCAATGTGAATATTCACATTATCACGGGCCGGGCCGGGCCCGCCCCGGGCAGCAGGCGGGCTTCGAGCCACCCACGGGCCGCGGGCCAATTTTACACTCCTATCAATGTGAATGTTAATATGTCAATATGAATATTCACATTGTCACGGGCCGGGCCGGGCTCGCCCCGGGCTACCCTACGGGTTTCGGGCCGCCCATGGGACGCGAGTCAATTTTACACTCTTATCAATGTGAATGTTAGCATGTCAATGTGAATATTCACATTATCAACGGGCCGGGCCCGCCCCGGCAACAGGCGGGCTTCGGGCCGTCCACAGGTCGCGGGCCAATTTTACAGTCCTATTAATGTGAATGTTAATATGTCAATGTGAATATTCACATTGTCACGGGCCGAACCGGGCTCGCCCCGGGCCGCCCACAGGCCGCGGGCTAATTTTACACTCCTATCAATGTGAATGTTAACATGTCAATATGAATATTCACATTGTACATGGGTCAGGCCCCTATACATTGACGATATGAACATTCACATTGACAGTGTGAACATTCACATTAGGGGTATCTTTGTAATTATGTCACCCATAGGACTTATTGAAACATAAGAAAATAATATGAACTAAATAGAACATAAGTAGATGAAAAGGGTATTTTGGTCTTCTTATCTCAAATAGGACCTAATGGAATAGTCAAAAAGAATATGGATTGGATGGAACATAAGTAATTAAAGATGGATTTATGGAAAAAGCTCCCTTTAATCTATTTAACTCACTCTCTAATTCAGAAATATAATCTAAACTATCTTTTATTTCAGCTCTAAGTGTTGTAATTAAAAGCATATAATTACTAATTCTAAGTTCATCTGAAAATATAATTTTTATTTACTATGTATACTTTTTTAAAAATTTTATTTATATAAATATATATATATATATATTTGTTTGTTTTTTGTTTGGTTTTTGGTCAATTTATAATTTTATGGAAGTTATTGATGACAATGATTGCTAAGGTGGCTTTGGTTTGGTGAAATGGATGTCCAAATAGATTTTGAACCAAATTAATTGTGGCTCAATCTGTCGAGCTACCAGGAATTAGTGTAAATTATTATGATGCATTTGTAGTATCATCGTTTAGTGTTGTAAATAATCTTTGCTCACAAATAAAAATTATGTTATAAAATATTTGGATAATCATCAAAAGAGATGTAATTGAAATTCTAATGAGTTTTAGGTCAAAGTATAAATAAGGAAAAGTCTTACCATGTGGGAAGTGTGGTATGCCATGTAGTCAACCACATGGTGTGATGAATAGTGGTGTATAGTGAAGGTTTTATCACCTATAAATAGGTGGGTTTGCATGGTAATGAAGATATAGAAAAATTATGTATTACATGTATGATCTTTTATTTCCTCTTCCATTGTGGCTCTTCCTTGTTTATTTTCTGTATAGTATTATAACACGTTATCAGCACGAGATTCTAGCCAGCTGAGAAGACAAAGCTACTAAGTGGTTGTAGCATGGCTTTCATTGATGCATTGACTAACTCCAAAATGATTGGTGATGATATTTGTCTACTGGATTGTGCAACCACACACACAATCTTACGTGATGGAAAATATTTTATACAATTCGTCATGGGAAAAGCTAATGTCAATACAATTTCAGCTTCTGTAAACCTAATTGAGGGCTCTGGAAGAACCAATATTATGTTACCAAATGGAACACAAATTTGTATTGATGAATCTTTGTGTTTTACCAGATCTAGAAGAAATTTGTTAAGTTTCAAAGATATACGTCATAATGGTTATCATATTAAAATTATAAATAAAGGCCAAGAAGAGTATTTATTGATCACTTCAACTAATTCTAGCTAGAAACTAGTATTAGAAAAACTTCTTGCATTTTCATCTGGATTATATTATATGACAATAAAAATGATTGAGTCGCATATTGTCATGTACTAGAAATGCTCTGACCTAAAAACATTTATGCTATGGCATAACCGACTCAAGCATCCGGGATCTATAATTAAAAATCCACATGGACATCCATTAAAAAACCAGAAGATTCTTTTACTAAGTGATTATCCATGTTCTTCTTGTTCACAAGAGAAATTAGTTACTACACCATCACCCACAAAAGTAATTGTTGAATCTCTATCCTTTTTGCAAAGAATTCAAGGGGATATATGTGGACCCATATATCCTTCTTGTGGACCATTTCGTTATTTTATGGTTTTAAAAGATGTATCCACCAGATGGTCACATGTTTGTTTACTTTCTATACGTAATGTTGCATTTACCAGACCCCTTGCTTAAATAATTAGATTGCAAGCACATTTTCCAAACCATCCTATCATGACAATTCGTCTTGATAATGCTATTGAATTTACATTCCAAGCATTCGATAATTATTGCATGTCCATTGGCATTGATATTGAATACCATGTTGCACACATTCATACCCAAAGTGGTTTAGTGGAATCTTTTATTAAGAGACTCCAGTTGATTGCTCGGCCTCTGCTTATGAAAAGCAAATTACCTATTTCAGCATGGGGTCATGCTATATTGCATGCAACATCTTTGATTCGTGTCAGATCAACTACATATCATGAGTACACGTCATTACAACTTGTATTTGGTTAACCACCAAATGTTAGTCACCTTAGAGTGTTTGGTTGTGCGGTTTATGTTCCTATTGCACATCCACAGCACACTAAGATGGGTCCACAACTATAACGATTCTGGTTCAAACCTGACTTGTTTGATGTTTTGGACTCGGGATTCCTTGTCTTATTTGGTTGTTCATGTCTTTATTCATTATATTCCTCATTGAGTTTGGTTATTTGAGTGTTATTGTTGTGTTTGGAGCAGGTTGAGAGTTCATTTTTTTCAAAGGAGTCATTGCCCAGATTTTGGTCAATTCGCTCTAGCGGTACTTTGTTCACTCGAGCGATCTTTGAGAACTTCTAGTATATTTGCAGGTCTACAAAAGTACTAGGTGGGTAGTGTTTTTTGCTCGAGTGATTTTTCTTGCACTCGAGCGGTCTTGGCTCGAGAGGTACTTCTTGTGTGCGAGCGGTTAGCCTCTGTCTATAAAACTTCTGGGAGGGTGTCATTTGCGCTCGAGCGGTACATTGTTCGCTCAAGCGGTCTCACTTATTGTCACGCCCCAAAGCCGCCCCTAGAAGTTTGGGCGTGATCACTTTAGACACTGACATTAAATTCAATATGTATAATATATGGGGCCTGAACAGAAGCAGTTAACAATGCAAAGTAACATCTATTGAGCTTAAATGCTAACATGCCAGGATCACAAATACTGCATCGGGCAAATAAACTTATAGCACATACACACATATACAAACCCAGCCCTGTGATTGGGCGTGTAACAAAAGCATCGGTGAAAAGAAGGTTATATATGATTACATTAAACAAAAGATAAAGGACCAACTAGGGGTCGTTAAGGAAATCCCACAAAATGCAAAAGCTGCTTTATATAGCTTGACCAAAAGGGGGTGACCGAAGCCGAACTATGACCGACATCCAGTTTGATTGCCTACAAAAACAGACATAACACGAAGTGAGCCAAGCTCAGTGAATAATAGTACTTAAACAAATCATTAAATAAACTTGAATTATAACGCATATAAGTGCAGAGGCATAGGATTAATTTCATGCGGTAAATACTTTCAGAATGGCCTCAGGCCTAGGTTTTATTCAGAGCGGCTTTAAGCCCAGAGATATACAGAACGGCCTTAGGCCTACAGATAATACAGAACGACCATGGGCCTAACGAATGATACAGAACGGCCATAGGCCTAACAGATTATACAGAACGACCATAGGCCCAGATATCATCAGAACAGACTAGTTTCAGAGTTATATAGAGACACACAAGTTCTTTCAATCATTCACATGAGTTAACATAGTCGATTTACATTTAACAGAGTGCTAATGATAAGTATTAGCAATGAGTAAAGCGTATTTTACAGATTGGCCTTAGGCCCAGATATTAACAAAGTAGAGTGATTCCAGAGTCGTATCAACGTACGCAGATTTTCCAATCATTCATAAACATTAACGTAGTTAACTTGCGAAGAACAGAGCATTAATAATATTAATTATTAACGATAGGTAAATGTACAATTACAGTACTAGTACTTACAGTGTTGTGGTGGAGTGGCAGTTGCTTCCGGTATGTGCCCTACATACACACACAGTTCAAGAATTAGCTCATTCTCCCTTTCAATCATTCTCTGATTCGTTTCGCTTCAACAAATTTACAAACATTCTAAGGGCATCAAATAATTATTTTAATAATATCAGAGGGTCAAACAAGGAAAACGGAGCAGACAACATTTTCCGGCATAGGCCGCACGTGCAGCAGTCCCCTCCGCATGTGCGGAAGTGGGCTACACATGCGGTACTCCTTCCCCGCACGAGCGGTATAAAGCAGAATGCAATTCCCCTTTTTTTTTCCCTCTTTTCCGCATGTGCGGCCATGACCTCCGCACATGCGGTGGTGCTCCGCACGTGCGGCCATGACCTCCGCACGTGTGGCCGTGGCCCCTGTTTTGGGTAGTCCGAAATTAAGCACAAATTCACCAACTTCACAACATCATAAAGGAAAAGAATAGGGTAAACAACACAATATAATGACATAACAACACCATACACATGATTTACAAGTCAAAACACTATATAATCATCAATCACAAGTTTAAGAACATCATAATCTAACTCCTCCACTTGGTGTATAAACAATAAAAGTGTATAATTTCATAATACCAACATAAGAATTCAAGAAGTAGATTCCAATTTCTTCACATCAACCAAATTACTTCCAAAATAATTCAATGGTAAGAGAACTCTTCTAATCAAGTGATTATCACACACTCCAACCCACTAACAAACCCTAGCTTACCTAATAACAAGAAATGCTTACTCCAATTTAAGAGGAGGGTTGTACAAAACAAATTTAACTTACCTTGAGCTTAAATTTCTATAAGCCTTCTCAAATCCCCCCAATTTTCCTCCTGATTGAGCTTCCCCTCTTCCTCTCTAACTTTCCTCTTCAAAGTCTCTCTCTTAGAAGATATTTTTGAGTTCAAAATCATATGCCAAATGCCTAAGGGACCAAGTTTATATACAAAAAGTGAATAAAGACGAAATCCAATCAGTTTAATCATTCCTAATCAAATTTTTACAAAAATGCTTGTTATGACTTAAAAATTATGTTGATCACAAATATATAATCAATTTCAGATAATTAAGCTGCTAAGGCTTCCAATTTCTGATCCAAACATTCGAATTGTAACAGATTGTTCTCTTATTAGACAGATATAAATCTATATTCATAAGATTCACTTAATTAAACTTAACTTCACATAAAATTTCACAGTAAGCATTTAAATGCACAGAATAACGGACTAAAATTATACCAAGAACACATGCGAGGGTCGGGTTATTACACTTATTGTGTTTGTTCGCTCGAGCGGTCTACGCGTATATCAGTCTGTAAAAGTCACTTTTTGGATCACTTTTTCATTTCTTTCTCTCTTTAAACATTTCAAAAACCTAGATCTACTCTCTCTCTCTCTCTCTCTCTCTCTCTCTCTCTTTTCCTCTCTAAAACTCACATTTAAACCTCAAATACACTCTTACCCTTTGATCTTTACACCTTTGTCCTTTGGAGAAAAGGTAGAGTTCATTGAGAGCTTCGTTTTAATCTGAGAAGTTCGTGTTTTCATTGATGTTGAGTTTTGGGGCTTTCTCCTCTTCCGACGTTGAGGTAGGGATTTTCTTAATGATGTGCATGTTGTTTAGCTTCATTGTATGTTATTTTGGTAGTTATGGGTTTTTTTAAAAATGTAGTTTTGGATCTATATTTATTAATGCATAAATTTGGGGAAAAAGACTTGTTTTGGTTATGGTTTGGGATTGGGAACTAAGTGGGTGCCGTGTTATGGGATTTTGAAGAAAAAAATTAGTTTTAAAAGGGTTTCCAAAAGTTAATTAAAAACTAGGGTTTGGGGTGTTTTTATGGAAAAGGAGTTTGAAATAGTTGTGGGATTTTGGATGAAATAAGGCTTGATTGAGAAATGTTTTGAATTATTAGAAAATGCCAATTATTATTTACTCTTTTGAAATGATGGTTTTGTTGGAAACTATATGAACGGTTTTGGGAAAATTGAATATTTTCGATTGAGATTCACAAGACTCGTAAGAGTGTGAATGTTGTCGGGAATTATGAGATTTTGTATAAATCATTGGGATTCCGATTTGGCTACGATTTTGAAATATATTTGTTGTTGTTGTATTTGAATTAGAGATAATTGTTTTGGCAACAGGTGAAGGGTTGTATTGATTGTTGTAGAAAATGCACGGGGATTAGGGAATGGAAACGTTTATAAATCATGCATCGCATTGAGCATATCATAGATTTGGAGATTTCATGTTTTGGAGAAACGTACTATTGTTTGAAATGCATGTATTGTATTATTAAAAGGGTAAATAAAATGGTGAAGCTATAAGGAGGTGTTAAAGTAGAATTAAGTTGGCCTGTGCGTCCAGGGTGTAAGACCTCAAACCTGCGCGGTAGGTGCCGAGCCTTCCGGCTAGTACTGATAAAAATGACATAGTGACTTATATAGTTACTATTATGAACACTGGCTTTGGAGATTTATTCATTATATTTACCGCTTGATTGTTTTTAAAGAACATTGTTGATTTGGAAAGATGTTTTTGGGAAATCTCGCATTACATTGTTTCAAGGAGAGAAAATGCATGTTTGATCATATCATTCCACTCGCATTCACCTTATGACATTGTTAAGCTTCATAAATGTCATTAAGTTTATTTCTACTAGGTTTTATGCTCACCCTACGAAGGAAACTTTCAAGTGAATTGGTGTGCCTTCGTTAAGGCGATGACTTAGGAGGATCTTGAAGCTTGAGGGTCGTATTTATTGTTTCCTATGGTTATTTGTTGTAATTTAAGCCATGGGCTTCTTTGTATTGAGTTGTGACTCATTTGTTATAACCGGGCAAGGCCCTGGGAAATTTGTAGTCTTTAAGGCATTAACTTGTAATAACTTAGTTTTATTTGTTATAGATAGAATTCAAGTTGTAGAACTAAAAGAATGCACTGAGGCATGCGTAGGAAACAATGTTGAAATATAATCATATTGTTATTGTGTTCCACTCGTTAGTAATATTATAATGAACTAGAATGTCTGTTTATTTTGGGGCGTTACAACTTGGTATCATAGCGTATTGGGTTTGAATACTTTAGGTGCGTGGAAAGTGGTTTTTATCACAATAGGTTTGTCTTGCTTGATAGAGATGTTGTATGCTCAGTATGCTAAATGATAACATGTTTATGTGGCTAAGTGGGTATGGAATTAGATCCTCAGGATGTGATTTGTGTCTGTTAAACACCTGGAGATCTTATTAGAAGGACACTTGATCAATGTTCGTTCTAATAGGAATTCTTGGGGTTTTGTAGAACAAATCGTATCTTGAGGGAATGATTCCTGTATGATTATGTGACTAAGTGCTTATGTGGAATGCATTGTGTGTTTAATGCTAGAGTGTATGAGATTTTGTTGGGGCACCATTAGATGTGTACTAAATTTTTTGTGCTTATTTTTTATTAGGATGCCTAGGCGAGGATGTGATGACTTTCCTTTTTCCACATGGGAAGAATTGAGGAAACAGTTTATGGAGTTGCGCCGTGGTACTATACCTTTGGCACAATTTAAGGTGTGGTTTACTAACCTATGATCATTTTGTTTTGTAATCGGTACGATGTGGACCGTTGAAATATTATGACTATTGTCTATGTATGTATATATGGTGAGTTGTTTGTTTTATGAGTTGGATATGTTGTGATCTTGAGTTTTTCTTAATGTGATGAGTTATTGTGGAATTTGGAAATCTTCATATTGATGGGTATTGTGGTATTGCGTTTGACCTCGGAAAGTGATGGTCGGAGAGCCTTATTTTGACTAGGGATTGTTTGTTATGTTAAATAATTAGTATTTGGTTGAAATTGATTTAGAATGGTTGGACAGTAGAGTTGGTTATGGAAGATGGGTATTTTAAGGGTCATTATTACTCGTTAGAATATTGCGAGGGTGGAGTTATACGAATCTGTATGTTCAGTTTGGTTGATATTGGTTTATCTTAGAGATACGAGTCTTAATTTATTGCAGTGCAAGCTTTTTGAGAGAATAAGAGAGTTGTGTCTTGTAGTGACAGGAGTAGTGTTGTGATTGTGTCAAATACAACCAACAACTCTAAACAACCAAACTCAACTAACAACATAATGAAAATGGTATAAACAACAATTAAAGATAAGGAATTACGGATTTAAGAACATGAAAATGGTCGGGTCTAAATCAGAACCGTCATATATGTCATAATATCTAAATATAATATGTTATTAAATACACGTGTTCAAATTAAAAGTTTATATTTTCATTTTTTTTTCTTTTTCTTTTTTGTTTTAAATTTTATATTAAAAAAAGTTATATCCTTCTAAACTATAAGGACTCAAATAATAAATTTTTTTAATACAAATACACATTTTTTAACAAAAGAAAAAAATATTAAGAAAATGAATGACTTTTTTAGCATGCACTTGCCAAATAAGGTGGATTTTCTCTCTCTCTCTCTCTCTCTCTCTCTCTCTCTCTCTCTCTCTCTATTTTTTATGTCAATTGTTAATTAACAAAATGAGGATTACACGTGATAATTTATTATTTATCAAGACTTTTTAGCACTTGCCAAACATAGTGGATCCTATTAATTTCGTTTTTAATCTCAATTGTCAATTAAATAAATTAAAATAAAAAATGAAAATATTTTTTTTACTCAAATTGCTAAAATGTGATTTTTGCTAAAACAAAATAGAAAGAAACGTTATTTTTCTAATCAAAATGATGGTTCGCGAAACTTTTTTTTTATTAAAAGAAAAATGAGAGTTATAGGTAATAATTTATTATTCATCTAGAATTTTTAGATAAAATGTGAATACCATTCTAAATTTTCTTCTTAATTTTTTATTTATTTATTTAGATGCCTTTATTTTGCAAGAAATTTATTTTTATTCTATTTAAATATTTTATTGTAATTTTTAAATTAAAAATAACTAGAAAAATCATATTTAAATTATTTTATGTCACTATAAAATATAATTTTTTTTAATATCAACTTATTCTTGGGCATATTGCTTTTACTTTTGTTCATTAATATTAAAATTTTAATTAATTTTATTTATTATTTTTAAAAAATAAAGTAGCAATAATTATATATATACAATATGGTTTCGGTTGCTTAGGTTATTTGGTGTCTCCGCCCAAGTTTACTTAAATTTAATTTAAATATTTGAAGTTTTACATATGTTCTCACCTGAAAAAAAAAAAAAAAAAAAAAAAAAAAAAAAAAAAAAAAAAAAAAAAACCTATGTTGCCCAATTTTTATAAAATTCTAGGTTTGATTTGAGTTGAGCTCGCCTAAATTTGCAACTCTAACAAAGGGATCGAAAATTACATAATTAAAATTGTGACAAATTAAAAATTGATACATAAATTGTGGTAAAAATTGTGAAACTTAAATTATAAGTTTTAATTTTTTTTTTTATAATTTGCATACAAAAATCTAACTATTTATATTATTTTACATAAAAATATGTTATTAATTTTTTCACATTCCGTGCATGGCACGATTACCACTAGATTTAGTAATTAATAATTCCTAAATTGCTCAACTATATACAAAGTAAAGAAAATAAAAAGACAATTGTGTCCTCTTTCCTTAAGGTCTTGTTTGGAATATTAGCTTAGAAATAATTGTGTAATATCTCACCTTAGTGGAAAAAAATAAATAATAATAATAATAATCATATTTTCTCACTATCATATTTAAATAGTTAAAAAAGTAAAATATGTGAAATAAGAATAGGGGAATTGACTTATAAATCCTAAAAGGTGGAATTGTAATCTAATCAGTCCCATATTTAATTTGTTACACCCAAAGGTCCCATTAATTAGGGGTGGACTGTTTTGCCCATGTGTGTACTGTTTTTTGATTTATGATATTATGTTATAATGGTGTGGGTGTATGTAACATTTTGGAAAAGCTTACTATAGAGCTTTATGGTTTGGTAGTGTCTTTTGGGGGTCCACTTTTTTTATGACGCACACATTGGTGGGCCAAAACATTTTGAAAACCCACGTTTGGGAAACACACATCATTTTCCATAACCACAAATTGGTGGACAACATCAGTTTGGTGAACCACTTTTTTATGTCCCACATCAATTTACTGAACCACATTTTTTGTGGCCCACATCGTACTACAAGTCGATCCTGTGACCCACACGTTGGTGGGCCAAAACATTTTGGAAGCCCACGTTTTGGGGAGCACACATCATTTTCCATAACCACAAATTGATAGACCACATCATTTTGGTGAACCACTTTTTGATGGCCCACATCAGTTTGTTGAACCACAAATTGAAAAGTGTTTGACGAGTGATGTTTCGATTTTGAAGTGTGACCCACCGCGACTGAGGATTTCGACGGCAACCATGGTGTGGTGATAGTATTGTAGGGTTTCACGATGGATTTGTGTCGCCACTGTGACGATGTTTGTTTGGCCCTAGATATGTAAGTTTGTTGTTTCCAAAGTCAGATGTTGAAATATGAGTTTGGAAAGTCGTGTATTTGGCGTAATCAGATCCCATAATTGACGGTGGGAATGTTGGGTTTAACCGTTTGCGATTGAGTGAGTTACGTTAGTGAATACCCCAAATCCCACCAAATCTGAAACGCAAAACAGACACCCCCAATTTGGTGCGGGTGGATTTGTTTTCTTTGGTTAGGTTTATAAGTTGGGATCCTTACTAATATTGAGTGTGGCCGTTGTGGTTTTAACAACTGTTATACACTGCGTTGTGCTTGTAAAGATCCCCACAACTGATGACGACTCCGCGAAACAGTAAGTTTTCTGATATCTGAAAAGAGTTTTGTGAAATCATATTATGTTAGTGTGTGTTGTGATGTCTTTTTTTGTTTGGTTTTGTTTTGGGTGTACTATTGGTGCAATGTTGGCATGCGATTTGACAATGTGTTTTGTAAAATCAGTGTTATGAAATTAGTTTTGTAAAATCAGTGTACATGTTGATGTTTGAGTATGTTTTTGGGATACTGTTGGCGCGATGTTCGAATGTGGTTTCACAATGGGTGACCATTGCGCGGGATTGCCCAACATTCCAATATGTGGGGGTGTGGGTGATTGCTGGTCTTAGCAACATTGGGGTAAGGGAAAGCTCTGATGGGTTGTTTGGGGTGATTGTTTTGTTGGTTTGATTGGTTATGCAGTGTGTATTTGGAGTTATGATTGTGTAGGTTTGACTGTTATTGTCGTCAGAGGTTTTTGTGGTGTGGGTGGGTTTTTTTTAATTTTTTTATGCTTGGCAGGCTGTGGGATTGGTGTGGTGGTCCTATGTTTGATGTAACATATATCTTGTTTTGTGACTTGGTTGGGGGTGTATGGGAATAATAGTGATTGCTGTGTTATGTTTGTTAATATTATCATAACGCGTTCTGTGATTGTTGGACATGGTGAGGGTGTGGGGTGAATGTGTTGTGGTCGAGTGGCTTTTGTAGTTGTAATGTTTGTGTAGTACATGACTGTGTTATATGCATAATATTGATTAGGTGACATATGAATAATATGTTGCACATATTTGGATTTATGACGTGCGCATGGTGTGGTTTTGTATGTACGTTATTGTGATGATTGTTCGAGATTGTTTTTTTAACACATGTTTTGGTTTGAAAAATGATGGTTGTCTGTTTTTTGTACTGCAGAAAGTGCGAGAACGTCGAGCCCGTGGACAAGATCAAGAGAGACGTCTGAGATATGTGTTATTGCTGGTTCACCATCGAAAAAAATTGGGCCAAGCATCCAAGGACGAATATTGTTCAAACAGGTGAAACCCATAAGAAGTGTGCCGCGGAGTCCGAAACGTAAAAAAATGCGCTTAAATTATCGGTCGAACATTGCAGGAATTGTGAAGATTGTATCCACATCAGGTTTAATAGAGGCCCACCGTGTCCATATGAAGAAAACACCATTCTGGCTATTGTTTGAAGCAATTTTGGAACATGATCTAAATCAACAAGATTTCAGAAAATGCGATGACTTAGTATTCAGGCTGATTGAAACGTACGTGCCGAGCAGTGGGTCATTTCGGATTGGAAATGGCATGGTGACGCTAAGGGACAATGACGTAAGGTTGATATTTGGGCTACAATGTGGTGATCAGCCGTTGGTGATGGCCTCCGGGCCCCGACCACCTTCGGACTTCATTCAGCGGAGGTGTGGGTCTAGTCGTATTAGTTCGAAGCTCGTGAAAACACTGTTCCTTGATGCAGTTCATGGCACTTCCCCACAGGATGTTGAAGATGCCGTGAAGCTGTTAACGTTGTACGTATGTGTGAAACTTTTCTTTCCCACATCGGGCGAATCTGTGAGCTGGACTTTTATTCGATTGATAGACAGGTTGAGTTATATGGAACTTTACAATTGGACTGCTACGATACGGAGCACATTGATGGGGTCAATTAAAGAGTTCCATCGTACACTTGAAAAAGTAACTGGATGCGTCGTTGTACTACTGGTATGTGTGATGTTGAGATTTATGTTGTTCGTCGCGTTTGTGTTTGCTGCTAACGTTATAACGTGTTTATTGAACTTGTTGTGTTTGTTTTGTAATATTTCCTGTGTGAACACACGACATTAGTGGATGCTGCTAACCCCGACGTGTTTCCTAGATTTTTGAAATGGAATGTTAGTTCTTTGTTGACAAAGATGCGTACTGTGACGTTGTCGGATGGTGATGCATTTGAGGTAACCATTTTATATTTAAGTATAAATATTTAGATGTGTGAACTATACGTAAATGCAAACGTTGATGAACGCATATGTGTTTAATTGAGTGATTATGGCATAGTTAAACAGGTCAATCCAGGCAGATTACAAGTGACGCCATATGAGAGGGCACAACTAACAGGGGAATGTAACACGATAGGCTTGGTTGACGACGACTTTGTTTATGTGAATCATGTGCATACAGTGGGTAATGGGAAATGTGAAGCAACTGGTGGAACTGTGAATGATCCGAATGTTGCATGTAGTGTGTTTGGCGATAGAGTTGGTGTTGTTGTGGGCGGACAATTAGTATACGAACAGCGAAGTGGTAAATTAGTTGGAGTGGATGAAATGGCAGAAGATAATGTACGGCGTTGCCCAAGTGGTGATGGTGCACCCATTGATTCCACCACTGAGCATGTGCAGAAAAGAATTATTGTTCTGAAGGCTGAGCAGAAAGCCAAAGATTTTCTGATTGCCAAATTGGAGGACCAAGTTGCAAAACTAACGAAGGCACTTGAGCAGCAAGCATCCAACTTGTTTGTTGAGTTTAATGATTGCCTGAAGGTGAAAGAAGACGAAATAGCACGGCTAACAAATGTTATCAACGATTTGAGGAAAACCATAACTGTTCTTGAGGTGCAAATTAGAGCAAACACTGGTTGTACCGTTGTAGCAAGTCCACATGCGAATGCTGGAGGGAACGATTCAGATTCATTTGCATTTATTGATGAAAAAAATGCAGAGGAAGTGATACATGATGTGACGTAGAATGCTGTAGGGCAATTCAGCTTTGAGAGTGAAGCAAATGTGGTTGCAGACGTGGTTAGGGTTGGACATGTATTTACTGGAAAGTGAGCAACCGACAACGTAGATGTACCAGAAGTACAAGTTGTTGGGGGACTGGAAGATGAGGTGTTGCCCGGCACTTCGTTGCAAAATTCATTTGTCCGAAACATAAAAGGGAAAATGAGACGAGAGAGAAAGTTACCAGAATATGAGTACCCTATGTTGCGTGGGCTGCTTCGTAAAGTGGATTCAAATGATCGGCAGCGTGTTGCAGGAGATGGTGGAGGCAATTGTGAGATTATGTTGTGTGATGAGGTGATAAATATTGATGGGATTGGCGAGCATGAGAAGAAAAGGTCGGGGTTTAGGTTGAATAATTGACTCGCAGTGTGGAAATTAGTAAATGAGGAAGTGAAACGTAAACTTAGCAACGCATATGACCGAGATGGAGACGAGTAAGAAACGTGCCACATTTGCAGTATTTGTGTTGTGTTTTATCCAACATTAACTAGTGGGTGGTACTTGTGCAGGGCCCTCGTGTGGACTGGGAAAAATGGGGATATATTTGTTTACTTCTTAGACATCAAAAATTTAGTACGTCAGTCTGTAATGAGGGGAAATGTACGTGGTTACTAATATGATATGATTAAAATGCATTTTTAAATTTTCTCCCCACTCCCAAACTCCCCCATTCAATGCACACAGTTGTGTTACCATGCTTGTTTCCGTGAAGTATATGTTTGTGTTGCGTTTTGCTGATGTGTTAAATTGTTTGATGGCAGGTTATAGATGCATGTGCTGAGCTTCTAGTGAGGAAGCAGAATGTGTTGTCTGGTGGAGTGGATTTTCCAGAAAAGTCATACTTCTTTAGTAGCATTTGTTTGGTAAGTGTTTGGGAAGAACATGTTTGTGGTTGTGGGTAATGGGTAGTTAAGTGTTGTTGGTTGATATAAGTGTGAAAAATCTAAATGACAGGGAATGGTGAATAACGTAAGCAAAACAACAAAGGATCGGTATCTCGAGGCCAACATGTGCGCATCAGTTGGTTACAAGTTCTTACATTTCCCCATCTGCCACAAATCACACTGGACCTTAGACGTTTACGACACAGAAGTTGGCAGTTGGAAGCATTACAATTCAATTAGGCCACGACCTAGGTCGGAAGACACCCATTACAACGAGGCGTTGGCGCTGGCAAGTTGTGTTTGAAGATTTGAGGTTGTAAATTTATGGGTGGCGTGTGTTTTTCCAAAGTTTTTGTTGTGTGTGTTTTGGTAAGCGTGTGTGATGGTACATGACGGTTTATTTTTTTTGGTATGTGGCAGAAAGAAAATGTGGTTAAGTTTATCAGAGAGAAGCAACTGTCAAGCAATGGCGGTGACATGGTGTTTACGCAGGATAGTGACTCTGTGCTGGAAGTAGTAACTGACTCCCCACAACAGTGGCTGGATTCGTATGTTTCGTTTGTAATTTTAATTTGTTACGCAATTGTTGCAATTACTAGTTATTAAATTCTGACATATTTGTTGTTGTACGTGGTGTGGTTGTCCACAATAGGCTTGATTGCGCTATCATCGTCTGTTATGTGATGCGACAATATGTCCACCACACGGAGATCAAAAAAACGATGGAAGGTACGAACTGTGTGAAAGCGAGGGCAACGATGGTGGAAGCTTTTGTAGATGACTATAACAGGGGAATGAAAAATGTGGCAAACGAAGAATATGGTTGAATATGGCTGGTGCTGTTTGGTTTTTGTTTTTGTTTTTAGTTTTTTTTTTTTTTTTTTTCGTGGTGGGTAACTTGGGTTTTGCTTGGAATTGTTTTGGAATGTCGTTGACGTTGACTTTGATGGTATGATTTTTGTGGCATGGTATTGTCGTGCATGGCTTGTTTTTGGGAGGCCGGCGCATTGCGCCCAGCATTTTGGTTTGAGTAATCCGAACTTGAATTATGTTTTTTGAGGGCTATTGAATTATAGATATTGCATTATAAATAGGGTGGAAGTTTTTTCGTAATGGAATTATATTGATGTGGTGTCATGTTTGACATGTGAAACATGCATTCAAGGTGGATGACATTGGAACATTAATGCTCCCGTTCATTTTTGTTTAATTGTATAGTTTGGTTTGTTTATATGTTGGTAGGTTGTGTTGATTATGTATTTTGAAGTGACATAGAAGATACGTTGTGCTGTACTCGTAATGTCATGACGGTATGTTTTTACATCTGGTTGCAATGCTTCTGGGAATTATGTGCAACAATTCGAAAAAGGAAAACTGTTGTAGGTAGGCTGATTTGCTGAAAAGTCTGTGTTACAATTGTAGGATGGGTTTTCCAATAGCACAATGTCCTTACTTTGTGTTGTTTTGGTGGAAATATGAAACGACAGGTTATTGTGTTGTTTGTGGTGTGAAAGTTCATCAGTAGTTATGGGATAATGGTTGTGGGGTTTGATTACGTAATTTTGAAGTTGGCACATTGTGGAGGGGGAACGGTGTCGTTGGACGGTCATGTGGTCGAGTCGATGAGTTGTACGTTAAATGAGTTCAATGAATTTGTCATTTAGGTCATGTGAATAAATTTGAATGTAACACCCAATTCATGACACATTGTTTATTCTTTTAAAACATGTTAAAAATTCTTGAAACATAGCATAAACAGTATGGTCTAAAATTTGAACATAACAACAAATGTGAAATACCAAATATTGTAAAACAAAACGCAGACCATGAAATGAATCTTCAAAACATAACACTGAATGAAATGAATCTTTAAAACATAACACCAAATGTTAAACGAACTGACCAACTTTATTGTAGCTTGACATTGAAATTGAAATATGTTATTGCATATGACTAAACTAACATCAAACATTAAACCTTGTAGAAATAGTTTGAAATTAAACGTGGCAACGTACAATGGTTGGGACTATATTGGTTCGTTGCATGTCTTCCTGTTATGGTTCTCCATACGGCCACAACGGCCACATCGAATCTGTTGCACTTCTTCACCTTTAGATGGTATCTGTTTTTTCTTTGGCCTGCCAGGTAGTCGTCGCACTACTGGTGGAAGAATAATATAATTTTCCGGATTAGCATGTGGTTTCTCAATTGTTGGGATTGGATATATGGTGTGGGAGTATGATAACTGATAGGTTGACACGTGAAAATAAGGTTCAACCAATGCATTCAAGTCACTGCCACTGTTGCGGATGGCAACCATTGCATGTTCACAAGGAAACCCATTGATTTGCCATTGGAAGCATGAGCATGTACGCCTGGCAATGTCCACCAACACTGATGGGTGTAAGTGGACCTCGTACATGTCATTATTTGACTGACTGACTATCCACGACCTTCCCTCTTTGTACGCCTTGTCCAACTTGGACTCCATCATCAGACATATGGCACAAGCCCACGTACTTGACACTCCCCTACGTTCAGACATCTGATTTATTATCTGGGTCCTGATTTCATCAACCAATCGAGTAATTGGCAAATTGTGTGCTTCTTTTATCCAATTGTTAAATGATTCAGCGGCGTTTGAACACATCTCGCCGTAACGTTTGCCCCTGAAAAAATGAGTGGTGAAAATGGTTGTGTGACATAGCAGCAAAATCACAAAACATAGACGGTGTAAGGTTGTGTAAAATAATGAACTTATAATTGTTGTCCCTCACCTGAAATACACGTTGGCCCATCGGTGCAACTCTAAATCTTTTAAAAAATTTATGGTGATGTGCCGACCGGACTGTATGAATGCATTTATTTTTTCATTGAAATCAGTGACGGTCGGTGCATATGCACATGTACGTAACTTACTTACCATTCCAATGCGGTATAATTTGTTTACATATTTCATCTTGTCTTTCAAATTCCTCTGTAAATGTTATATGCAGAAAGCGTGGTGGGCTGTTGGGAAGACAGTAGGCATGGATTCCATTATGCCGACGTGACGATCCGAAACAAACGTCAAAACCTGATTCTCATCAACAACGTTAGCTAGGTTCTGTAAGAACCAAGCCCAATTCGCGGCGTTTTCCGAATCAACAATTGCAAAAGCAACTGGGAACAAACCTGTGTAAGTAACATAAAAATAAATTACCCACGTCTGATATGTAATCCCAACGTCTGGGAACAAAAATAACCAAATATATGAACCATGAAACACATAACATGCACGATGAGTATATTACCTTGATTTCCATCTTTTGCGGTTGCCGCAAGTAGATTACCCTTGAATCTCCCTTTCAGAAATGTACCATCCAAAAACAATAACGGGCGACATTGGTTAAACCCATCAATACATGCTTTGAATGATATGAAAAGCCTATTAAAACGACAGGTGTTGTGTTCATCAAAATCAAGATTAATATAACTCCCTGGATTCTATTCCATTACGGCATTGGTATACCAACGCAGTTGGTCGAACGACATCGAATGATCACTGTAAAGGCCTCCTCTTGCTTTTTCGACCCCCAACCAAGCTATACGGTAACTAATTTGCAAACCGTATTCTTTTTTGAAATCATATTTGACATTGGTTCGGTGAGTCAATGGTTTGTCGTGTACACGTTCTGCAATAGCATCAGCAACTAGTTCGGACCCTAACCTCGGGTTTCGGTCAGTACGCACAGCGACCTCACAAGTGTGCTCACGGTGCAATTTTTTGAGGTAAAAATATCCATTCACATTCAACACCCTCGCATGGATGGACCATGGACATCCACTTGACTCCTTAAACATGCATTCCGCCGTAATTCGAACTAAGTCGTTCTTTATGAACTTAAATTGAAATCCACATTCGATGGTGTACTTGCTGAGTACCTTGCGAAATTTCTCCGCCCCACCCGTAAAACATTATCCAATATTAGTTATGCCATATACCCAATCCGCAGACAATAACACTTTGCCAGTGTGTTGGCAAAAATTAGGTAACAAATCAGCCCTCTCATCAATATATGCTGCCATTTCCCCCCCATCAGAAACTATGTTGTCGAGCACATTGTTTATCCCATTGCGACGTTTGATCCCCTGCAACGCACTACGCTGTTCCACATGAATGTCAATATGATCCAATCCAAATGATCTAGCAAGGCATACCACGTTCTCAAAATCGGAATCGTTTTCCATTTTGAAATTATTGTACCCAGGAATCTTGAATGACATTGATGCCGAATCAGTATGGAGGCCACCAAATCGTTTGCAAATATGATCAACCAACGTACTAAACGTGTAATCAGTATGGACCACAACCGCAACGTTCTCAATCCCGTATGAACACAACAACATGATACTGTCTGCCATTCCTGCAACAAGACCGAACGAAAAATGAAAATTAAATATGAAAAATCAAGTTCTTTGCTTCCGCTTTGTAAGTACACTACATATATCACACTAAAAATGTATATAAAAACATACAACCATTATGCTTTTTGCAAGATAGGTATCGAACACATCGGTTATTTATGGGGTGTAAACATCGCAATATGATACATGCAACGCTGCGAACAACGTGTCAATGTTTACACCCCCAACGTAAAACCATTAACGTAACAAACAAATATCACAACAACATTACCGTCGTTGCAAATGAAGAACCCAACACGACGCCCTACAACGTTGAAGAAGACAACTGAGTACACCAGTACACAACTCGCACACCTTAACCCCTCCCCTCCCCCTCACGCAACATTCAAATAATCATGACCCTCATCATCCCTAAAAATCTAGCCACATTAGATCTTCTCATATACTGCACACCGAAATCCACGTAATGACTATAATTCAAACATCCTTCCAAAAAACATTTCCAACCACATAAAAGAAGGGTACATAAGTCAGAAAACCCATCCCATAATTACATAATGGGATCCGACGGATCACATTACCAAAGAAACAGGACTTGGACGTGTATTAAATTTTAAAAAGGACCTCCTAGACTACAACTCTCCAAAATAGGAGTTTCCAATAATTTCCCCATAAGAATATGAGTAGAATTTCTTTTTTTGCTTTTATATTTTGATGGGTAACTTTGTTATTATAATATATATATATAGGGTAAATTACAAATGCACCTCCTGAGGTTTATTTAAAATACGAATTATGTCTTGTGATTTTGAAAATTACATCCCATCCCTTGACGTTTCGAATTTCATAACGATTGACCCTATTTATTGATAAATCATCAAGTCAATTAACAACTTTTAATGATGTGAAAAAATTAGTTTAATTAATAGTTTAGGTAATTTTATTATTACATAGGAGAGTAATTAGAAATTTCATTTTTCAGTTAATTCTGTTAAATAAAAAATTTTAACTATGAAGTATTTGTAATTTTTCAAACCATCCGTATTTTAAATAAATCTAAAAATATATATTTATAATTTACTCAAATATATATATAGAGCGAACTAATTTAATATAAAACAATTCTGTTTTTCTCCATTTCTTACTTAATTTATAAACCAAACATCTCATCAAATCACTCATCCTAATGGGTTATAAATGTTCGTCCAAAACAAAATGGTAAAAAAATCACAATCATTCTCTGAAATAATGCCAGATGCAAATAGCTCCATCCACGTAGAGAATTACAAAAAAAAACAGTTTTCTGCATTTAAAAAATCTTATTATAAAAAGTACTCTCTTATTTGTGTTGATCAAATCTTTGGAATAATAATTTAAAAAAAAAAAAAAAAATGTAGCTCTCAGCATTTCGGAAGCAAAAGAGACTATAAATAAAATAAAATAAAATAAAATAAAATTCGGTTTTGCATAGAGAAGGTGGTGAAGCCGGCTTGGGCGGCAACGAGGTCTGGCAGACACTTGGTTCTCTTTCTTGAAACTCACATCACTGTCACTGAGATTGAATTTGCACACTAAATACTTCTAATTCGTTAAATTACCAAAATACCTCTTCCCATTTTAGCTAGAAAGTACATCGGAGTGAGAAGGAAAATCAAACTTCTCATAAGTGAGTTTAATGTCTAGGCAACTAGACAACTTGAGGTCCAATCTCCTAACCAACTTGAGTTTAATGTAAACTTTAAATCACTTTAAATATTTTATTTTATTTTTACAATAGATAGAAACGAGGAAAAATTACAGCTTATAACAATAAAAATAATTATAAACATATGAAAGTGGAATTGGAATTAATATTTTAGTATAAGTCTGTTCACAATTTTACTTACACCCAAGTATAAACCCACTTGCATTTTATATTTTTGCAAGGGTAAATTACACTATGTAATTTTGTACTTCACATTTAATCCCATTTTAATAACTTATTTTTCAATTGTAACAATTAGTCATTTCTACACTTTTAGTCAAGTTGCAATGTTGTCATTTTTATTAGTTTGGTGTTAAATTTGCTAACTAAAATTAGTTTAAATTACACTTTGTATCTCCATACTTTACATCAAATCTCACTTTGGTATTATATTTAAAAATTATAATAGTTAACATTTTGCACATTCTGCCAAGTTATAATGTTACATTTTAATTAGTTTGATATTAAATTGCTTAATGAAAGTTTTCATGTGACCCTCACCACGCATGGCCACTGCCTATCCTCTTTTCACCACCTCCACATCTACTCTCTAGTATCCATCACCACCCTTCTCCAACTGTCTACTTGCCAACCCTTCTCTAGTAAAAAGGGAGTAGGGTAGTGTTCGGTGAGAGCGAAAGGATGGAGTGGCATTGGGTGGTGAAAAATGGTAGGTTGGTAGACAAAGGGTAAGGAATGGTGATGGGCAATGGAGAGGCAATTGGGAAATGATAAAAGTGGAAGGAAAAAGGCAAGTAGTAGCCATGGATAGTCAAGAAACGAATGTGAGAGTATCAAGAAAGGGGTTTTCGGTGATGGTGATCGGTTAAAAAATATAGTACAAGAAAAAAATATCGTGAAAAATAGAGAAGAATTTGAAAAAAAAAAAAAAAATGTCATGTGAAGGTCACATAATAATAATAATTTTTGTTAGCGGAAAGATGAGATTATGATTAGATCAAAAATGTAATTTTAGCCTATTTGCAATTACTTCCACCTCTCTAATTGAGTAATTAAAGGAAGGTTACATTTGTCATTTCATAAGGCCGTTCCATACGATTCGCGCCAGCAGGAAAAAAACAGGAATTTCTGTTATCATCACCTCCACGTGACCCTCTCTCTTCACTTCCCTCCAAACCTCTAAAAACACACAAAAACCCATCTCAAAACTTCCTTAATTATTCCATTCACCACCACCACCACCACCACCACCACCATGTCCACGACCACGACCACGACCACGTCTTCCCAAATCATCCACCACGCCACCGCCTTCATCTCTGAAACACTCTCACAATCCGACCTCCGCCACCGCGTCTTCTCCGCCTTCACCAATAAAATCCCATCTTCCAATCAAATCATTCTTAAACCCCTACAACTTGCTGCCGAAACACTCGAAAACGCCATTTCCACCTCGAACCCCTCAATTCGATCCTCCTCTCTCCGCCTCGCGGAAAAGCTCCTTGTCTCTTTCCCTGAAAACCCATTTTCCTCTTTCCTTCTATCACTAATTCACTCTCTTTGTCACCGTCCCATCGATGCTTCGCTCAGCCTACTCCATGTTTTCTACATTGACCCTTCTTTAGCTAGATCGGAAGTTGCACCTGTTGTGTTCGAGGAATTGTTTCTTATACATTTTCTTCCTGTTTTTCAATGGTTCAATGATCATAGATCGAAAATTTTGTCTTCTTTATCGCAAAATGTTGGTTACAATTGTGATGATAGCTCTATATGTGATGATTCGGTGGTTTTCTCAAGCACGAGGTCGTTGTCGCAGATGAGTGGCGATCAAACTTTGGAGTTGAAAGAGTTGGAGAGAGATTATGAGGAAGTTCTTGATGAGAATTGCAAGGTTTTTGCTGGGTATTTTAAAGAGGTTTTGGCAAACAAAGATGGAAATAGGTTAATCGACCCGCCATCTGTGGTATTGGAAAAGACTGGAAAAGGCCATAAATCTGAATATAGTGAAGATGAGAAGATCAAAGCTGGAGAATCTGGATTGAAAAACGGACGGTATAATGTAATGCTTTATTTTCTTCAGTAGATACTGTTCCTATCTTTTCTTAAATTCTCTGTTTCTTTATTATACAGCCTAAATTGTTTAATAATATTTCGTTTGTTTGGGCAAAAAGCATTTTCTAAGAAAAAAAATTTCCAGAAAAAATATTTTTCTATATTTGGTGGTAGTGGTGGTGGAACAGAAGAGGAGGTGGAGGTCGTGGCACGGCGGTGGGGCGGTGGTGGTGGTGATAGCGACGGTGATGGTGGCAGTGACCATGGTGATGGTGGTGTGGTGGTGGAAGTGAGAGTGGAGGTGGTAGTGTAGTGATATTGGTAAGATTGTAATTGTAAATTAGAAATGTTTTCCGCCTTTTAAAAGTGAAAAATATTTTTTGCTCAAATAGGTTTGTTTTCCGTTAACTATGGAAAATATTTTTTGTTTTTCATTGTACCAACACCAGAAAATACTAAAAATATTTTTCAGCAAAGCTGTCCAAACAAACGGAGTGTATAAAATAATTTTAAGTGACTAAAATTTTCAAGTGCAAATCCAGTATGCAAAGTTCTCAGTTTGCACAACATGGACTTGACAGGAAATTTTTAAAAAATGTAGGAAACGATACATGGGGACACATTCAAAATATATACTCCCTCCTTTCCAAAATATTAGTTTTTTATTCTATTTTTCAATGTCCCAAAATGTTAATCCATTTCAAAAATCAAAGACTAAAAAAAATATGAATTTCTTATTTTTCCCTTTGTAATTCATCAACATTAATATTTTTGAAGTGTAAAAAGTGTACTACCAAAGGTTAGTTTTTAAAAGTTAATATTTTTGAAATGTAATAATTGTATGCTAAAAAAAATTGAATTCTACAAAAGGGACTAATATTTTGGAAAGGAGGGAGTAATTTTATATATTTATTATATTCCATTTGTAAGGACAAAAAATTATTATGTCATATATGTGAGTATTCAAGTCAAAAGTCTAAAGTAAGAGAATGGATACAAATTTATATTAATTTTTTGTTTTTGTCATTAGACTTCAAGTTATTTTATTTAAACTTGTAATGTGTTTTATGTATGTTTAAGTATTGGGAGTGTCCAACGAGTATTGGGTCAGTATCCCACATGACACATTAGCTTCTTAGAAAGAAGGACTGTGCTTCTTAGGCTATCATCATTATTACTTCTGAACTAAAATATGAAATTCTCTGAAATGACATAAGGGGGTTGTTGTTTTTATTAGAAATATTGTTATTATAATTGATTTTCAATTGAAGCTAGGTTCAAATCTTCTTTGTCCACATTATGTGAGTGTCTTTGTTCAGTTTCTTCAATGAAATATTGTTATTATAATTGATTTTCAATTGAAGTTAGGTTCAAATCTTCTTTGTCCACATTATGTGAATGTCTTTGTTCAGTTTCTTCAATGCATTAAATAGAAACCGCGTTTTCCTCTGAATGATGAAATTCGACATTGTTTTCATATGCTTTAGCTCATTGAGAAGTTCTAGTTTGACTTTGTCAAGCAAAAGAAATTGTGAAAGCTATTGATCATATGGTTTTTTTTTTTTTTTTTTTTTATTGTTTTTTTTATTGACAATGAAATTTATGACTTGCACAGCATTACACCTTTCTGGACGATTTGATCAGCAGGTCATCTTTGATTCTGTATTACAAATGTCAGTTGGCACATGCATTATATAAATAAGTCAATATATTGGGTCCATATAGTTGTTTGGATTTGTATTCATTTGATCCACTTGACCATAAACAATCAGCACTATGAACATGGGGCACTTCCTTAATGTAAAACAAATGATATAAATTTTTTAATCATCCAAAAGCAATTACTTTATTTTACTTTAATTTTAAATAATCAATTATTATTATTATTTTTTTTTTTTCCACATAAGGTATATTGTATAACAATTCCTAATTGTTTAATTGTTTATCTTTTTTTGAACAAATCACTTTCCAATGTGTTAGCTTAATTTACCATTTAACCTTTTCTCATCCTCAATGTTTTTCTGGTTGACTTTTCTCTTGTATCCTCTAACATTCGCATTTTATGACACAGCTATGAGGGAATTGGTCTGGTTAACTTATCTTCAATGTTTTTGTAAACTAGAAACATTGAAAACATTTCAGAGTCAACCGAAGTTTCTCTGAATTCAGGTTGACAATCCCAAGAATGTTAACTTTCTTTCGATTTCCTGCAGCCAATGTGGGCTGAAGGAGAAAAATCAGTTGAATTCAACCGTAGTAGTGCCAAAAGCCTATCCCAGTTTCCATCTTTCTATCCCGAAAGAGTCTCTCCAAAAGTCTTTACAAACCAAAGATCTTCTAGGAAATCAAAAACGTTACCAAAAGATGATTCTGACACCGAACTCGAGCCTTCTTCTGACGACAATTTGAGCGATTACTCTTCTTCAGATTCTGATGCCGAAATAGAGGTAATCGATACTAACTAAAATCAGATATCTTCCACGGACTGAAAAACCTATGCCATTCATTAAGTCAAATAAGTTGCTCATGTGTCTTATAGGAAAAGAACAAAAAATCATCGTTGTTTGACACTAGACAAAGCCCTTCCCAAAAACAAAAGAAGCCCATTTCTGCAGAATCAAGTGGGTAAGTAATACAAAATACGCTCATTCAAATTACGTTGCCTTCTGCACTATCTTATATTTGGATTTTTCATGTTATCAGTTCTCCAGATCTTCTCATGGCTGAGATTGATAACCCACCCGGTGGAGAAAAACACACACCGCCTAAGGACTTTGTCTGTCCCATAACTAGCAACATATTTGGTGATCCTGTGACTCTTGAGACTGGTCAGACTTACGAACGTAAAGCAATCCAAGAATGGCTTGAAAGAGGAAACTGCACTTGCCCAATTACACGCCAGAAGCTGCACAGTACTCAACTGCCTAAAACAAATTATGTACTTAAACGTCTCATTGCAAGTTGGCAAGAACAGAACCCCACTTCAATTCCCGTCCAATCTGAGAATTCACAACCAGAAAGCAAACCAGTTTTTAACTCAATGATGCGGTCAACTTCTCCTAACAGTGTTATAAGCCAAGCCACCATTGATGGCACAGTTAGCGAGCTGCATCTAGTCATTACTAACCTTTGTATGTCAGAAATTTTGAAGGAGTCTGAAATGGCAGTGCTTCAAATTGAACGGTTCTGGCAGGAAGCCAATATGGAAGTTGAGATTCAAGCTATGCTCTCAAAACCTCCGGTTATTAACGGGTTTGTGGAGATCCTGTTCAATTCTGTTGATCCCCAAGTCTTAACTGCAACAATTTTTCTCCTGTCTGAGCTTGGGTCAAGAGACAGTGCCGTGATTCAGACACTAACCAGAGTTGATTCTGACGTGGAATGTGTTGTTGCTCTTTTCACGAACGGGCTCTTGGAAACTGTTGTGTTGATTTACCTGTTAAGACCCTCCTCCATAAGCCTTATCAAGATGGACATGGTGGACACACTCTTAACAGTGATTAAAAATAAAGAAGATGATATGATTAAAATGTGTATGAAGCCAAAAACAGCAGCAGTGCTTTTGTTGGGACAAATATTTGGAAGTGCGGAGGAGATTAGTTTATCTGAAATTACTAGGAGGGTGATTATGGGAAAAGTAATTGAGATTATTGTCACAAGCTTGCAATCCGACTGGGCAGAGGAAAGGATAGCAGCTGTTGGTATCTTGTTGAGATGCATGCAAGCGGAAGGCAAGTGCAGGAACAGCATTGCTGATAAGGCTGAGTTGGCTCCTGTTTTGGAGTGTTTCATGGGGGCTAGTGATGGAGAGCGGTTTGAGATAGTTCATTTTCTTTTTGAATTAGTTAAGCTGAATAGGTACTTTTTTCTTCAATTTGTATCACTTCCAATAATATAGACTTCTAGCAATATGAATGACCTATTGTGATTTTCTTCAGACGGACATTTAACGAGCAAGTCCTCCATATCATAAAAGATGAAGGTACTTTAAGTACAATGCACACCCTCCTCATATATTTGCAGACAGCCCTCCAAGATCAATGCCCTATCGTAGCTGGTCTTCTTCTCCAGCTTGACCTTCTGGTTTGAATTTTTCTTTCCTTTCCCCTTCTCTGTTTCCCTGATAAAATGGTTTGTAGCAGTAATTTAATCAGTACTCTCTCAATTTGTAGGAGGAGCCGAGAAAGATGAGCATATACAGAGAAGAGGCAATAGATACACTTATTTCATGCCTAAGAAATTCTGACTTCCCTGCTGCTCAAATAGCAGCTGCTGAGACAATTTTGGCTCTCCAAGGAAGATTCTCTTCTTCTGGAAAGCCGCTTGCTCGGGCTTTTCTTCTTAAACGTGGAGGAGTTGACAAAAGTCATAAATATGTTATGAGAAAGGAACAGCTTAGCACGATGTCTGGAGAGATTCAAGAATCATTGGTTTGCTTCAACTATTCCATTTTGCTTCCATTTACTATTGAAATCTTTAGAATTTTTGTAGATGTTATTTTATATTAGGGCAAATTATACCCACAGTCCCTGTATTTAGTCTTTGTAGTTCGAATTGTATCAGTTTTACCCTTGATTTTCAATGTTGTGTCAATTTAGTATAATTGAAAACATCTGTTAAGAAATTATACAAAATGAAGGGCAAAATGGTTCATCCAAAAGGCTTGGACAATTTTCAATTGGGCACTAACCCATTGACTTTGTAGAGTATGAATGGACTATTTTACCCTTTGATTTTAGTCCAATTTTTAAATTGGAGTAAATTGATACAATGTGAAAAATTCAAGGATAAAATTATTGCAATTAGAACTACAAGGATCAAATTGACACAAGAGGCAAACTACAAGGACTACCAGTGTAATTTTCCCTTTATTTTATTTTTATTTTTCTCTTATCCTTTATTGTTCCATTCATGTTGTTTGTATTTCCTAAATAATTATATGAGAGATCTTTTCTAGTTCCTACTAATGTCTTTTTTTATACTTATATTTTCCACCTACAGGAAGAAGAGAAAGCTGCTGAGGAGTGGGAAAGAAAAATGGCATTTGTTCTTGTCAGCCATGAATTTGGTCTGGTGTTTGAAGCTTTAGGGGAAGGCTTAAAGAGTAGATATGCTGAGTTATCTTCAGCATGCTTTGTGTCAGCCACGTGGCTTGTACACATGCTCAATGTTCTTCCAGACACAGGCTTACGAGGAGCAGCTCGTGTCTGCTTGCTTAAGCGCTTTGTATCAACATTTAAGTCTGCAAGGGACACTGACGATAAAGTCCTTTCTATGCTCGCTCTGAATAGCTTCATACGTGATCCTGGTGAGCAAACAATTTACGGAATTAAGTAAAAAGAAATTCTCCAAAATTTGAGTGCGAGATACTTGCATATGTTCATATAGAAATACTAACGGAAGTCTATTGGATTGAATAATTCTTCCCTTGCATTAAAGGGGCAGTGTTTTGACAACAATTTGAATTAAGATCATACTTGTTTCTTTCATGCCATTTGAAGCAACAGTACCATTTGTTAGCAGAGTCGTTAAAGTTGTGTTGTGTAGGGATTTGTGGAGAGGAAGTAAATGGGAAGGGAAAAGTAACAAAAATTTAAGCTAAATGTTTGTCACTTTTCCGTTCTCATTTATTTTTTTCTTTACAAATCCTTAAACAAATCCATGATCCAAACACATCCTTAAGGAAACAACCATTGTGAAACTTGAGTTATCTCCAAAAAGAAAAATGATTGTAGAAATGGTGGGGGTGAGGGTGCTCATTATCATTTAGTGTTATGGGATTAGATCTGTCTACCTAAGGAGAGAGGGGGCTTGAGGGTTCGGAGGTTGGTCTTGTTCAATTTGGCCTTGTTGGGGAAGTGGTTGTGGTGTTTTGTGGAGGAGAGGGAGCGACTTTGGAGGAGGGTGGTGGTTGCTAAGTTTGGTGTGGGAAGGGGGGAGTGGTGTTCGAGAAGGGTGGGTCATTCTCATGGTTGTGGCTTGTGGAAAGGGATTTGGTTGGATCGGGAGGCGTTTTGGAGGAGGGTGGGGTTGAAAGTTGGTGTGGGAGATAGAGTTTGTTTTTGCAAGAGGTGGTGTGGTGACTTGTCTTTAGAGTTTCATTTCCTTTTGATCTTCGCTATTGCTACTGATTGTGAGGTGTTGGTGGGTACTATGAGGGTTGGGGAGGGGCAATCGCTGGTGTGGAATGTGCAGTTGCGTCGCAATGTCCAGGATTGGGAGCAAGATCAGTTGGTGGAACTTCTGGGTTTTTTATATGGTTTGCATCTTGGGAGGGTAGGTCAGGATTCCGTGGTTTGGGATTGTCCTAGATCTAAAGATATTTTTATTGTGTCTTCATTCTATGGGGCGCTTGTGCAGGATGTGTATGCTCATGATGTCACTATGGTTTATCCGTAGAAAGGTGTTTGGGTGTCGGGCTCGCCGTCCAAAGTTGCCTTTTTTGTTTGGACTGCGAGCTTGGGGTGTATCTTGACTATTGATAATTTGATTCATCGTGGGTATATTTTGGTGAATTGGTGTTGTCTGTGCGGTAGGGCAGCTGAGTCGGTTGACCATTTTCTTATTCATTGTCCGGTCTCTTCTTGTCTTTGGATGCTTATGGTTGCAGTTTTTGGTTTAGTTTGGGTTCAAGCAGGTTCTGTGTTCGCAGTTGTGAACAATTGGGTAGGGGGGAGCGTTGGAAGGAGGCGTTGAAAGGCTTGGATTCTTGCTGTGCATTGTTTAATGTGGTTGATCTGGTTAGAGCGTAATAGGCTGATGTTTCAAGGGGTGGCTCACTCCATTCCTTGGTTAGAGAGGTGGTTTCTTACAATTTTGTATAGTTGGGTGACAGGTTTAGTAGATCTGGATGTATTGGCTTTTTTAGATTTTGTGGAGAATTTAATTTGTTAGTTTGGTCGGGCTTTTGAGGCGGCTTTTGTATTCTTTGCATCATCTTGATTCTTTCTCAATAAAGTCTGGTTATTTATCAAAAAAAAAAAAAAAAGAAAAAAAAAAGAAAATGATTGTAGAATGGCTAAAATATCGATTAGCAAAAACAGAATGTACCAAAAAAGTAGAGGTTCATTAGAAGAAAGTAGTAGAAATGAGAAAAAGAAAAAGGTTATGTCATCAATGTTCTAGACAGTGAAGTCTGTGTAATTTTTTTTTGGGTTAATTAAACTTTCCTTCTTTAACTATCATTGAATATCACCTCACCCCCTCAACTTTAAAACTGAATATTTGAGCCCCCCTCAACTATCAAAAACTTTTTGGAGTGAAAGTGAAGCAATTTTGAGGGGGGTAAGGTGATGTTCATTGATAGAGTTTATCTGGGTTTATTTGGGGGTTAAAGTGTAATAAACCTTTTTCTTTTTATTTATTTATTTTTATGATAGAGTTTATCTGGGTTTATTTGTAATAATCCTATGTCTCTACCTACATCTGTTTTGGGATCCTATTTTCTAAGAGTACAATTCTCACACTTGACAATGCAACTTCCAGAGGGGCTGCGTGATATAACTTACCACATGAAGGATATTTTAAAAGGTCTAAGAGAGCTCAAGAAATCCTCCACCATGGCTTTTGATATGCTCAAAGTTTTCTCAGAGGAGCGTGACTCCAGTACCGTAAGTTTCTTGTACTTCATTAAAAACTACTTCGAAAAGGGGAAAAAAAAATGAAGAAGAAGAAATTAACTTGAGGCAATATTACATTCTTTTGCAGCAGGACCTGTGGAATCATAAAGACTTAGTTCAAGAAGATTGCAGCGTAAATGGAGAAGTTCTGTCAGTAGTTTACTTCAGAGACAAGATATTTTCTGGCCATTCAGATGGAACAATAAAGGTAAATGAGCCAGCCTGTTAGGGCCGTTTGCTTCTGTTTTTAAAAAGACGCTCTTGAAAATTGTTTTTGGTAGTTAAACTTGAATGCATTTTTCGAAAACAGAATCGTAAGTGTTTTAATGGACCCTAATTTTCACGGTTTCAGTTTATACATGTAGGCTTGTGTGTGGGTCCTAGAATCCTGGACAGGTTGCGTTACATTGTAGAAAGTACCTATGTCCTCATGGTTTAAATTGTGAATGAAAAATGCTTATAAATGAAACAGATATGTTGCGGAAGACACATGGGATGTGGTAGTAAAAAATAATAGGAATTTATTTAATTTAATAAGACATATAGTCCTCGATAGAAAGATTTTTATTTATTTTTGAACACAAGATTCATGAATGGCAAACAGATTTGCATCAAGATATACGGTTACAATAGTGCACTAAAAAACAAGCCACCGAATTTTGATCTGATTGAAACTTTTTACTAAACATTGAAGGTGTGGACTGGTAAAGGTAGCATCCTTCAGCTTATCCAAGAAACTCGAAAGCACACCAAGGCAGTTTCTAGCTTGGCAATTCTACAGTCAGGAGATAAACTATATAGCGGTTCACTTGATAAGACTGTGAGGGTATGCTATAGTCTTCCTGCTAACTCTTCTTGATTTTCTTTTCTTTTCTTTTCTCTCCTTATCACTCAATCCAAACATTCTTATCTGTTGTAACTAGGTCTGGTCGATTGGCGGTGAAGTTATGCATTGCACACAAGTTCATGATATGAAGGATCAAGTTCATAACTTAGTAGTTGCCAATAGTGTTGCCTGCTTCATTCCACAAGGAGCCGGCATCAAGGTATGATATACCGTTATCCATCCATTTGCTGCTAATTGTACTATTTCTACATTTAAGCCTCTAAATAGAGTAACAGAGGATGGTTTTACAATTAATTTCATAATTGGACTTTTTTACTATTGTTTTTTGACTTTTACAATTATTCAACTGTTGGGAGCTAATAAGCACGGATACTTGTAAGAAGGCAATATGTATGACACACTTCTCGGACACTCTCGGACATGTGTCCGAAACTCTTTTTTTCCATGTCCATAATTAAAATAAAATAATTTTGGACACGTGTCCGACACTCATTTTGAGATGTGTCCGCCACTTCTTGGCCATGTCTATTAGTAAAAACTAAACATGAGACCAACACTTCTTGACCATTTTCTAACACATGATTTTCAAAGTTAATTTTCTTATATTCTTAGAAAATGTATAATTCTTAAGAAAAATCCTATAGAAGTTTTACATAAATTTAATGAAAATAAAAAAGATATATAAACGTATTGGCAGATAGCTTAAAAAGGATGAGGGAAATGTTGCAATTATATATGTTTGCCATAATTTGTTTGATTTTTATCTACTATGGTCCAATAGTCTAAAAATTCATGTAAAAGAATTATATACAAGATTTACGTAGTATAAAGTAATTTTTTTTATTTTGTATATATTATGTACATATGTAGCTATATGATATAATATATTCCTAGATAATAGCATATCAAGATATAATTATTTGTGGTGTGTCTTAACCGTGTCTATATCCTACTTTCTGGAATTTTTTGTTTGTATCTGAGATGGAAAATTCCAATATATTATGTACATATGTAGCTATATAATATAATAAATTCCTAGATAAGAGAATATTAAGATATAATTATTCGTGGCGTGGTTGAACCGTGTTTTTGTCCTACTTTTTTGGAATTTTCCATGTCGTCAGCCTGTCCATGTGGTGTCGTATCCATCTCCCGTATTTACGCTTCATAGGTTCGGAGAATCACTTGATTATACCCAAGAAGCCCTTGCAGTTGTTCCTCATGTGAACAGGCTGAAGTGCCATACTCAACATTGTTTTCTTCTTGCATATGGTTTGTAAAAGTTCAACAAAATCATGCATCTTTGAGCTAAGTTGCTTTCCAAAAGAAGTCGGGAATATGTAACTGATTTATGTAGCTTGCTATATTCTTCTATCAGATGCACTCATGGGGTGGAGGATCCAAACTGTTAAATCCAAACAAATCTGCAAAGTGTATGGCCCTTGTACATGGGAAATTATACAGCGGATGCCAGGATAATAGCATTCAGGTATCAAAATTTTATCTACATCCGTTACCTCAGTTCATGTTCTTTCTTTTTCTTTTTCTTTTTTTGTGTGTTAATCTTTAAAATTTAACTTTCTTGAGCTTACAGGAGATTGATTTAGCCACCGGAACACTTAATACAGTTCAAAGTGGCTCGAGGAAATTACTGGGGAAAGCAAATCCCATCCACGCATTGCACATTCGCGATGGGTTAATATATTCAGCTAGCTCTTCCTTAGATGGAGCAGCTGTAAAGGTACTGCTTATCTTAAAAACATAAAAACAAAAACGGATTAGATACAACATTCTGTAACCTCCCAAAGAACAAATTCTAAAGTTAACTGAGAAGTAAAATGTTTTTGCAGCAGAACATACATAAAACTTCAAAACTGATCTCTTTCATAAGTTTTTTTTTTGTTTATATGACAAATAATATTTGCTTTTTTACACGGCAAAAGATATGGAGTGCTTCAAATTACAGTATGGTTGGATCACTACCATCCACATTGGAGGTGAGGGCCATGGCGGTAAGCTCAGAGCTGATATATTTGGGCTGCAAGGGAGGAACGGTGGAAGTTTGGTGTAGAAAGAAGTATAATAGAGTAGAAGTGCTACAAACCGGTTTGAATGGTAGAGTTCTTTGCATGGCCCTTGATGCCGATGAAGAAGTCTTGGTTATCGGAACATCTGATGGTAAAATTCAGGTAAAATTTTCCTTTCATCTCAATATTCCTAGAGGAAAATATTATGTAAAAGACACTATTTCAACATCAGCTGGTTTAGCAATTGGTTTTTTGTTGACTTCTTCCGTTTTTAGTCAACTTTTCAAAAACATTTCCAAAATACATTTCACTTTTAAGTCCTACTAGACTAGAAGACCCTAAATATTAAGAAAATTGTAAAAAATCCATCACATTTCTTGTCTTTAGTGTTTTTTTTTTGGATTTAAAAATAATTATAATTAAGTTTTAGATACTTCTAGACTAGAAGGATCTGGAAAGAAAAAATCTTGAAATTTTTTTTTAAAATTTTCACCAAATACAAAATAGATCGGGAAAAAAAATGTTACTTTTTTAGCATTTGCCAAACAGAGTTTATATTATAACAAACAGTGATGGCAACAATAAATAAATGCCGAACTAACAGACGGAGCATTTTTCTCATTGTGCAGGCATGGGGACTGACCTAAATGAGGATGAATAACACATTTTTGAAAGCTCGATTGCAAACTTTAAATCATCAATTGACATTCTTTGGATCCTTGAAATAAGCTCTCCAATGGGGAGATATTTTTGAGAAATGTATGTAGTTCAAAATATTGACAATCTTTATTCTTTTTAGTCACATTCTATTAAACTATAATGCCTTTTTGTACCATTGTATAGAAACTGACTTATATATACACAGAAATAAAAGAAAGTGATTGAATCTTTATCTTCTATTACATGTTCCTTATTAATTTGATTTTCGTGTTATTGGAATTTGTGTAAGATGGAGTTGTACAGTTGAAAAACTACAGAGAGAGAGAGAGAGAGAGAGCATGTAATGTACAATTTGGTTAGCATCAACAGAGAACTGAATTTTAGTACTTTCTTTTTTCTTTCTGGTATATTGGTGATAGATCCATCAGTACACCATTTGCTCTTTTGTAGTTTAGAAACTTGTCCCTTCAGGGGACATTCATAGTGAGGGAACTCCTCTCTTTTTAGGCTGATGAATGGAGGCTGCTGGAGTGGTCCTTTGAATTTGAATTCCATTGGTCAAGGGTCACAGAGCAGGCATAACTCCCAACCAATTGAACCCCAAAACAAACATGTGTTGTGTATACCTGTTTTTATATTGTTCACCTCTGATTCTTCAGTGTTTAGATGGTAAATGTTAAAATAAATAAATAAATAAAGAAGAAGTAATTACAAGCTTGAGGAGGGCTGTTTCATTGTTAGCTAATTTGGTCAACCAGACTACATATTAACTGTGATGAACATACAATTTAGTCTTTTTCAACACAAATCTCAAGTGACTCTAGTTTGACTACTGATGTTTCTCGATGAGCCAAGGCTGAGCAACAATTTGAACATGCTTAGCATAGCCTAAAAATAAATTACAATTTCAATAGTGATCCCCAACGTTCCAAGTAATAGAATAATGACATGTAGGTTTAATTCTTAAAAAACACACAATTACTTGTTAATCCTCCAATGTGAAAGAGCTAGGCATTGTCGTTAAAATTAATCAGACATCAATTTCGAGTCATATCATATGGTTGAAAGCGATGTTTCTTTCCTTTCTGTTATTATGCAGAGGCCATATGTACAAATATATGAATCAAATGACACCAAAGATACCAACTTAGACCAATTAAATACAGATTTGTTAGCACCCTCATGCGTACTTATGATATTATGATCCCCCCCCAAAAAAATAAAAAATAAAAAATTATAATAATAATTAAATTGAAGTACACTTAAAACAATTTAAAAGCACATACAAATTGTCATTATTGAAATTTTATATTTCGTTGTCGCAGTGAACTAAAAAGCAACCTTACTCTGCAAAATACATTGGTCTGTCTGCTATTAGGACATTAATGAGAGAAATAATTAATCAATTTCCATCATTGTACAGATGTGAGTGAATCATCCATTAATTTAGCAGATTTTGGAATGCTCAAAATGCAGGGATTGTTGGCATATTCTCGTAAATTCTTTGATACCAAACACAACCTTATACTGTGGAAACAGAATCTAAGAGAAACCTTATTCCATTCAAATGAGTTAGAAGAAGAACCAAATATAAAAAGCACTACTTTTTGTTTCCTCTAGGATTTGTTTGGGTATGAATCTGGTAGCAAATTCCTTATATCATTTTCACCTACTATATGATTATTATCGTCATCGTTGTTATGTTTTGTTTGTCATATCAATGATATGGGTGTATGTAATATTCTTTAACCGTTTCATATTTGTCCATTTGTTTGTCATGACTCATATTGATGATATGGTTATATATTACTGTTTCATATTTGTCCCTGAAAACAATTGTCAACCAAAAGCATTATCAGTAAAGATCTAGTACTAGATATTGACCATAAAAATATAGATCTAGTACTAGGATTTGTTTGGGTATGAATCTGGTAGCAAATTCCTTGTTTCATTTTCAACTACTATATGATTATCATCGTCATTGTTGTTACGTTTTTTTTTGTCATATCAATGATATGGGTGTATGCAAGGTTTTGAAAACAGCCTCAACCGTTGCATAATGCCATTACGTAACGGTTGTAATGGTTACTGTCACCCGTTACAGCCGCTATAGCAGTGTAACGGCCGTTTTTTGTGTTATGTAACAGCCGTAGTGGTACCGTAACGGCCGTAACGGTCCATTAGACACCATTATACCATTTTACAATATTCTGAATAGCTTCATTTTCCAAAAAAAAAAAAAAACAAATTTATAAAAAAAGAATAAATACTCAAGTGATCTAAACCTAAAAAAAAAAATCTTATATGAATTTTTTTTCTTTATAATTTTTTTAATTTATGGCACACTTTTTATTTTATAATCCTTTCATTTAATAATTGTGAATATTTTTTATTCAATTAGTTTAGGTATTATTGGTAAAAAATAATTTGTAGACATTTAAAATTAATTATTCTTAAAATCATTAACTATTGAAATAAAATGTAAAAAACTCATTTTATAGTGATTTGAAAATGTGAAATATATTGGATCATATTTAAAAATTAACAAAAATTGATCAAAATTTATTTTAAACCCCAATAAATGTGATTCTGAAAGAAAAAATAAAAAAAAATATGCGTATTGTAAGTTTTCTTCAAATTGTGCAAAAAATAAAAAAAATTACAGTTCCGATTACCACAACCACTACCACGTCACTGCAACGGTTACGGCGACTGCAACCGCTTTTCAAAACACGTGTAATATTCTTTAACCGTTTCATATTTGTCCATTTGTTTGTCTGGACTCATATTGATGATATGGTTATACATTACTGTTTCATATTTGCCCCTGAAAACAATTGTCAACCAAAAGCGTTATCAGTAAAGATCTGGTACTAGATATTGACCATAAAAATATAGAAACAGCCACAAAATTAAACAAACAAATCCAACAAAATAACAGGGCTGTAGTAGTGAACAACTTGAAAGAAAAAATATCTATACTAAAAAGAAAGGTTAAATCCTTGCATTTTGTGTTTATTCTTTTTCAAAGAAAAGTTTTTTTTTTTTTTTGAATTCAGTGAAAACAAAAAAATTTATTATACAAATCATAAGAGCAAAAAGAATTTGAAATCCTATTGATTAGTCCAAAATAGTAGGTAATGGACATCATTTATTTTATAATTATAAACAAAATTAGCACTTAGTCAAGTTGATTTTGATTATTAGATCTATAGATTACTTATTTGTTTGTTACACACACAAAAAAAAAATAATAATAAATAAATTTGAATTTTTGCTCAAACAAGATTTCCCTAACGAAAAAGCTTCTAAGGCTGCCCAATATCCTTTTATTTTCCAAATACTTTTATCCATACAATATTTTGATGTGTTTTTATAATATATATGCCAAAAGTTTCATCTAAATTTGATGCTTTTACAAACATGTCATGATACCACCAGTATATGCTACATAATATCCAATCAAGGAAGTTTTTGATGTCCAAACATACTTATAGATTAAGATATATATGCCACTAGAAAGATTTATCATTACATGGTTTCAAATGGTTTTTTTTTTTTTTTGATCGGCAAAAAAATTTTATTGGATAAGAATCAAGGATAAATCCTTACATCAAACAACCTAGTAGGTGCTATAAGTATCAGAGTGAAGGCCATTTATCCCAACTAAGTTGGCACAAAAGGACTCACCCAATCATATGTAGCACCTACAGAACAAGGCTGAGAAGGGATCAACCAGTCAGAAACAAAACAACAACTACCAACACGCAAAACACATGAACCCAACCACGGAATATTAGTAAAAGACAAATAGGATTCTGATTTTTGTCACTCCAAACCAAAACGTTAGTTGAACACATTTATTGATATTATCGAAGCGTTACTGATAACTGACAGATGAGTACGTAGCTCATGGCATGAGAGCAGCCTGGGCTTGTTGTATTGTCAAGTATCTATCACAAAGAGTATAAATGAGCCATTTTGCAATGTGAAACCAACGTGATATAGGACGAGGATAAATCACTCTCCTCGTTTTCTCCATTTATGTCTTGAATCACTAAGCACTCTCTCTTTCTATATTTCTCAATATCGCTTATCTCTCTTGAACCTCATAGTCTGAGAAACATTGTTGTGATCAAAAGGAAGGATGGAAGAAAGGTCTGCAGATCCGGTGAAGACGACCAGTCAACCGGTCTCGAGAAGGAAAGGAGGCCTGAGGACTATGCCTTTTGTCATAGGTGATATATTGTTAGAAAAACAGAGTTTTTTAGTTTAGACACACCAAATATTCTAACAAGTTCATTGCAAATTTTGTATTTGAATTGAACATAACATGGATAGATAGAATTAAACACAAATAGGTAAGGTATTTTTTATGGAGGTTATGTCTTTTTTTTTGGTTCATTATGTTTTTAAGACACACCAAATTGTTTTTCTACAACATTTTTTTACCCTTTTATAGTACAATTTACACTGCCAATATTCTAAAAAGTGTTTCGTAAATCATGATTTTGTATGAGAATTGAATGCATTGTGGAAGGATAGAATTGAACCCAAATAGGTAGGTATTTTTTGTGGAGGTCATCTCATATTTTTTGTCCATACTGATTTTTAGACACACCAAGTTGTTTTTCTGCAACACTTTTTTACCTTTCATAGTACAATTTATGCTGGCAAATATTCTAACAATTATTTTGTAAATTATGATTTCGTATTTGAATTGAACACAACATGGAAGGACAGAATTATCTCATATTTTTTTTTTTGTTTCATACTGATCTTTTGTGCAGCAAATGAGGCACTTGAGAAGGTAGCAAGTGTGGGGCTTCATGCAAATATGATTTTGTACCTGAAAAATGAGTATCACTTGTCTGTTGTGACCGGAACTAGCATTTTGTTCCTGTGGAATGCAGTATCAAATTTCTTGCCTACCTTTGGGGCCTTTCTTTCGGATTCTTACTTGGGTCGGTTCCGCGTGGTTGGACTCGGATCAATTGTTACTCTACTTGTAAGAACATATTTCCATGAAATTTCTCTGTTATATATTTTTTATTTATGAATTGCATGCACATATATATGCACAAAAAAGACTACTAGTCTGTTTGTTTCGTTTTCATTTTTTGATATCTTCGTTTTTCATCCTTTTGGAAACAAAAACAATCAAAAGTTTTAAAACCACCCATTGTTTTTATTATTTCATGTCATTTTTCTTTATTTCTTTGCAAAAATAAATTTGAAAATTCGCAAGAAGAAAAAAGCACTGAAGTGTTCTTAAAAAAAGGGTCGTTTTCAAAAAGTTTCCTGCAAAACACGGTTTTCTGAACTAGTTTTTTGTATCAATTTATGATACAAAACACGGTTTTTGCATCAAAGCGTTACCAATGTTTTTCTGAACGGTTTCCTGCAAAACACGGTTTCCTGCAAAACTAGTTTTTTCTGAACTAGTTTTTCCTGCAAAACATTAGTATCATTCTTGGGAACATCATAATTCATTATTCCTTGAAGTTGATTCCATTTTACACTTTATACATACATTATTGAACACAGCATTCATCGTATTAGAATTTGCATCTTCAACAATTTTTATGTGCCCCACTAAACAACAAAATTAAAAATAAAAAAAATTGATTTTTCCAGTGTTTTTTAAGCAATATCATTTTTGTTTTATTGGAAAACGGAGTTTTTGAAAAAAAGCCGGTAAAGCTGATAATTTGCGAAGTGTTTTTGTAAATGATGAAAATAAAATGTTGTAAATTACAATTAACGGTGACCTCCCAACATCATTCACAATAACGACGTCATTATACTTCTAAATTTGCGGAGTTTTTTGCAAAATGCTAAGAATGATAATATAAACTATTGAGTATGTCAAGAAACACTAGGAATAATAATTTATTGGTGGAGTTTTGTTAATAAGGCCATGAAAAAATGCCAGAAAAGTATTTTTTGCTGTAGTGCCCTCATAATCTGTACAGAAACCTTACCCTGAGTCTAAACTGGACTATATTCTTGTCACAGGGACTAGTTGTGCTGTGGTTCACAGCCATATTTAAACATGCGAGGCCGCCCCATTGTGACCACCCGAATACAGATCATTGTGCATCACCAATGCCGGCTCAACTTGCCCTTCTCTTCTCATCATTTGTCCTCATGGCCATTGGAGCCGGTGGCATTAGGCCTTGTTCTTTGGCCTTTGGCGCAGATCAATTTAACAAGCCAGACAATCCCAAAAACACAAGGGTCTTGCAGACCTTCTTCAATTGGTACTATGTTTCCTTGGGGATTTCTATCATGATTTCAGTGACGGTTATAGTTTATATTCAAACTGCGAAAGGTTGGACAGTCGGATTTGGAGTCCCCGTGGTACTTATGTTTTTCTCTACTGTCATGTTTTTCTTGGGATCGCCGCTTTATGTTAAGGTAAAGGCGAACAAGAGCTTGCTCACCGGTTTTGCTCAAGTCATGGCCGTGTCTTGGAAGAACAAACACCTTGATTTCCCACCAAAGGATTCGGATGGGCAGTATCATCACAAGAAGGGCTCAAAGCTTCTTGCACCAGCAGAAAAACTAAGGTACATGCAAAATGTGAAATCACTTGTTTATATTAACATTTCAACTCATAATAATTCTATACTAGAATTTGGCACCATTTTGATGGTCCTTTTAATTGTTATAACCTATGTATATCGAACTGCCTCTGATCTTTCTCTATCCCATTCCCAATCTCAATATTTTTTATTAAATATTTATTATTAAAAAAAATAGTCCACTACACTTGAATGTGGTATCATGTCAAAACCCAGTCTTTTTGCTGACAAACCCGTTTGCCTGCATACGACTTGGGAACTCAACGAAGTGTCAAAACCCCGTATTCTTTATTAAATTCTATGCAAAATCTGGTATTTTTTTTATTTTGTTTGTTTGTTTTCTATATATTAAACTAGCTTATTTATGCTAGTTTGTGCATTCCTAAGAGGTTCCATAAACTTTGTTTCTCTTTTAGTCATTTCATCATATTTTTTTATTTTTTTATTTTTTTTACCGAATAAGGAAATGGATCTATCTACCCAATTCCAAAGGCTTGTTGGGTTGAGTCAAGTTTTGGGTTAATGAACCGGACAACAATTTTTTTTTGCAGAAGACAAGGGAAGCTCATTACCAAGCTTAATCAGAAAATAAAACTTACATACATGACAGGGAAGACAAAAATAAGGATTACATAGTTCAGTATAGGCACATATAGTATATGCATGAAACCAAATTATCATTGCAAGAACTCATTATACTTGGTTATGATAATTAGTTGACCGGAAATGCAATATTTTTTTTCTTCTTCTCAGGTTTTTGAATAAAGCTTGCATCATAAAAAACCCAGAGAAAGACTTAAACCCTGATGGCACAGCCTTAGATCCATGGACTCTATGCACAGTTCAACAAGTGGAAGAGCTAAAAGCACTGATCAAAGTCCTCCCCATATGGTCTGCTGGGATCATAATCGCGGTGACAATCAGCCAACAAGCATTCCCAGTTCTCCAAGCCTATACAATGGACAGACACTTCAACAAAAATTTCAAAATGCCACCGGGCTCCTATGGCGTCTTCTCAATCCTCACTTTAACCATTTGGGTAGCAATCTATGACCGACTAATTGTGCCTTGGCTATCAAAGTACACCAAAAACCCACGTGGGCTTAGCCTAAAACAACGCATGGGGATTGGGCTTTTTCTCTCCTGCATCGCCACTGCAGTGGCAGCGCTGATAGAGAGGACTCGACGTGCCAGAGCAATCAATGAAGGGCTGGCAGACCAGCCCGATGCAGTGGTGAACATGTCAGCAATGTGGTTAGTGCCACAACACTGCTTGGTTGGGATATCTGAGGCTTTCAATGCAATTGGGCAGATACAGTTTTACTATTCTCAGTTTCCCAAGAGCATGTCAAGCATTGGAATAGCTCTTTTCACACTTGGAATGGGGGTTGGGAACTTGTTGGGAAGTCTCATTGTGAGCATTTTGGCTCATGCGACTAAAAGGGGTGGCAATGTGAGTTGGGTATCAAATAACCTCAACAGGGGTCACTATGACTACTACTATTGGATCCTAACTTGTTTGAGTGTGGCTAATTTCTTCTACTTTCTTCTTTGTGGTTGGGCTTATGGCTCTGAGGAACAAAATGTTTGGGATGATGATTGGGAAGACAAGAAAGATGAAGACATTGTCATGTCAAAGGATTCCCCCATAGTATTGTCAGTATGATTTATTGTATATGTTACTTGCAGTGGTTAAAATTCAGCCTATCAATCTTGAGATTTGCGGGTTTGAATCTGGACGCAACTACTTTATGCAAATAATGCCAAGAGCATATGAGAAGTGAGTAAAATGTAAAATACTTCTAGCATTGTTGATCATTTGTATCCAATCAACCCATCCATACCTCATCCAATAGGACTAAATGTAATTTTTTGTCATTGCTTAAGTAGTTTTTTAAAGGAATATAATATAAGGAATAAAGATATCACATGGGTGTGTTGTTGAAAGGTGATCTCACCCAACAAGAGGTTTGGGATGATGATGGGGAAGCCAAGATGAAGATATATATTTGTGTGTCTATTATCAATTTAAGTGTTCAATTAGATATGAAATGTCATATAAGTAGATGAATAAAACTTGTTCAAAACCAGCTACAAATATAGTTCATTATTTTTTTCTCTTACTTCAAAATAAAACACCCATTATTTTACCTTGTGATTTCATAATTTTACATGAATGTCTATGTGTAACATTGTATTAATGAAAAAAATATCTTCGATTCAACTTGATGACCAGTGCAACGGATACATGTAGACTCTTTTAATTATTGTTATCCAAAGAATGGACCTAGAAAGGAAAAGGGAGGATTTACGACTTTCAAAACTCTTTACGATAAAAGTATTAATTATTTCTAAATTATACAAGTATGTGTCCTCTAATTTTTTTTTTTTTTAAATTTAAATGATCACTCCCTCTAGATTATTATTTTGAAAAAAAAAAATTTGTGTCCATAAAACATGGGGATCAAATTATAAAATTAAAAAAATTAGACAAAATAAATATAAAACAAAAAAAGAAAGAAAAGTAATTAATTTCTCATAATTGATAGCCCTAGTCTACAATGAAGAAGAATGTGGAGGAGAAATCAACAAGATACCTAATCGCAATCCTGAAGAAAGACATTTTTTTGATCAACAAAGAGAAGGAAACTTTATTGATGAGAAGAGCAAAAACAAGCACCAAAATACATCAATAAAGGAGGGTAGTGCAAAAAGCATCATAGCTAACACTCCACAATCCCAACTAGGTTGGCACCAAGGAGGAAGCACAATCATCTACTAGCACTAAACCCATAGATTGGCAAGAAGCCAATCCAAAACAGAGAAACAAAACGAAAAACAGAAAAAAAAACCACTCAACCACACAGCCTTCCAAATCTACCAACTCCTCCCCCTACAGACTCCAGGAATTAACACCCAAGGTAGCCACAAACTCCTAGCAACACTAAGAAAATAGCACCCAAGGAAGCCACAAACTGCACCAGGAATTTCCCTATGCACTCCTAGCAACACTCTATCATGAAGAAAGACATTATTTGGGGTTTTAATTACGATTCTACTATATATGTTTTAATGACATGAAAAAAAAACGTGGAACATAATTTAAAATGTTTCAATTTAGTATATAGATTGTGCCTCCGTTTGGGAAGTAGGTTGGTTTTTTGACTTTTTTGGCTATTTTAGCTTAGGGTTAAAAAGCTTGGTTTGGAAAGGCTTTTGGCTCTTTTGGCTTTTTTGACTTTTTTGTGAGAGAAAAAATGTAATGATTATGGATTGGATGTGATGTTTTGTCTTATTAGGCTAAAAAGCCTATTTTATTTTTTGTGGCTAAAATAACCAAAAAAGCCCCAACCAAGGCTTCCCAAGCGAAGCCATTTGTTATATGTTGTAACTCAATTTGAATAAAAAAAAAATGCACTTATTTATATTTCTTTTCATTTTTAAAATTTATTTATTATTTATTATTTATTACTTTTATACTTATAGAAATTGATGTTGTACTTCATACGTTCATTTTAAGATTTTTGTTATTATATATATTTTGCCTCTTGTGTTAGAATTAGGGATGAGGTTGTAGTGTCTCGGGTCATAGACGTGATTTGAATCTACATGTTTGGACTTACCACAATGATTTTGAACCCTTGGTTATGTTTGGCGAGTGTGATTAGGATCGTGTTAATTCCTATTTGGCCCCTAATGTATTTAATTCTTATTTGTTTTAATATTGTTATTGTTACTATTTTGTATCCCACGCATAATGTTTTGAAATTTTGACCCTTGGAGGGTGCCTTGGTATGTTTGGAGAGGAATGTTGAGTTGGCGATCGATCACACTTCTAGGGCGATCAATCGTTCTTCGAATTATTTTGTTGGCTGATTTTGAGCAGAATGCTCCGATCGATAGGGGATTGATCTCACTAGGAAGATTGATCACCCCTGATGGTGCAATCGATCGTTCTTCCTATTTATTTTAAGTTTCCAGTAGAATGCTTTGATCGATAGCCAATCAAATCTCGTTTGGGGCGATCAATCACTCTTATACATGCAATCGATCGCATTGACTAAAATATGAATTTAAGTCCTTTCTTTCTCTTTTTTCCTCACTTTTCTTTTTTCTCTCTCTCTCTCTCTCTAAAACCTCTCTCTCCCTCTCTCTAAAACTTTAACAATTTTATACAAAACCTTTGATCCACCCTACTTTGGATCATCTTTCCATGTTGATACTTTGGAGTAAAGTGTAGAGTGCATCGAGAGCTTCACTTTGATTGAAGCCGATCGTGATTTTGGCACATTTGACCTTGGGACTTTTCTCTCCTTCCTCTCTAATTCGAGGTAGGAATTCTATTACCATTGTATATTTGTTTTGATATGTTTATGCGGTATTTTATTAGATATGAATTTTGGAGAAATTGGGGTTTATATATATATATATGGTATAAAACTAGGGCCTGCTCTTTTTGGTTTTAAATTTAGAGACTTTCCTCTCAAATTCATAAACAGTGCTTTGATTTCAAAGTTTGTTATTAAAATTGAGAAAACCCTAATTTTTGTTCAAACCCTAACATTGTGTTTGGTTGGGAAATTTGATAAGGGATTTGAAAAGGAAAAAGGAAAAGGTAAGTGGAATATGAATAAAATATTTTACCTATTTTCACACACCTTCCTAACCAAACACAACGTAAAATGTTGAGAATTGAGAAAACGTTGTGTTTTGAGTAAAATGTTGGGAAATGAATGACTTGTTATGAAAATTGTAGATTTACTTGGAAACCTTTGGTTACTGTTGAATTTATTGAGATTATTAGAAATCTTTTGAAAATATTGGAACTATTGAAAATGTTGGAAATATTGAAAATTCTAAAGATATTGGAATTATTGATTTAGTTATGCTCTTGCATTGCCATAGTGGAATATTTTGATAGAGATAACTATTTTTGGCAATCAGTAGAGGTTTGCATGATTGTTCTAGAAATGAATTGGGAACTAGAAAAAATGAAACCATTTAAATCATGCATTGCATAGATATTTTCATACTTCTACTCATGTATATCATTGGGGTCTTTTGAGAAGTTGTCCTTGGGACTATTTTGGTAACAATTGGAAATTTTTTGAATTATTAAAATAAATAATGTAGTTAAATCCAGGATGTGTAGAAAATGTTTATAAATTGAATTAAATTGGCTTAAGGTCCTCGGTGAATATCCGAAAACTTGTGTGGAGTCAGGTCTCTAATTGCCCTTATATAATTAATAGCTAGAGAATGTGAATTTTTTATAGTTCTGTATAGACTACTTGCAGATACATGTCTAGGGATTTCCACTGTATTATTTACAGTTTAATAATTGGTTATTAAAATTGGTGGAACTTGAGTCGTTTTGGAAAGACTTGCATTTTACTTCATGGGAAATGGAAACATTTTTTACATTAAAAGGCATCACTTACATTCATGATCATACACATATTATAACTCATATACATCGTTAGCATTGTTCATATTGGGCAATTGTACTTATCCTTTAGTGGAAAACTGTGTTCAGGTACTGATGAGATGCCCCCACCTTGTTAAAGGCCCGCGATGTGATATTTTGGAGCAAGAAGGCTCTTTGTTTTATTTGTTAATTTTGTAAAGCTTTATGTGTTTGGGATAAAGATCCATCTTTTTGTAATAGGGTTCCAACCCTTGAAATATTAAAGTCTATAGGGCATTTTCGTTGAACTTTTATATATGTTTGAAATGGTATCACATGCTGTAATACTTTGAGTCGAGATCAAAGTTTTTTGTCACAAAAATTGGACTTAGTTTGAATATTTTGTGTAAAAAAATTGGATTTTTCAAAACTTACAGTTTTGAAAATACTATTTGGCGATAATTGTTCCTTATACATTAAATAGTCTAATTTGATTTTATGAGATTTTTCTATGAGGTATTAATCATTTTACTTCAACGTCAAACTTATAAATTTTAGTCAGAAAATTATGTTGTACTAAAACTGGGGGAGTCCCTTCTTGATTTAATTGAATTTTGATTTTTTTGCATTTTTCTTTGAATCCAAATGGGGGGTATTTCATTATTTACATTGTAAAGTTAAATAAATGAAATATAAATGTAAGAGACTAAATGAAAGTATTTACTTAAATTGTTACATATGGAAATAAGGTTGATGTGCTGGGAGTGCCCTAGGAACTGTGATGTGTGACTAACTGTGTCTAGGGTGACCGCTTGAGTGGTCAAGTGGTCGCTCAAGTAGAGATACGAGGCTCCTAGTATTTTCACTGTAGACCTGCAAAACTTTTGAGAGATTGCGTTCACCGCTCGAGTTGTGAAATGTTCACTCGAGCGGTTTATTCGGGATCAGCACTTTAAAAAGTCATTTTTGGGTCACTTTTCTTCATTCTTTCATATTCTTTCTCTTTCATCTCTCTCTTTTCAACCATTTTTGAGTTCCAAGCTCATAAAAGCTTAGTTTTCATCTATTTCTGCTAATCTCCTAAAAACAAAGAGCACGACGAGGGCTTTCTATCCATCTGAGCAGATCGTGTTTTCACTGAAGTTTGATTTTCGGGTTTTTTCCTCTCCTAGCTTGAGGTAGGGATTTCTTTACTTTCCTTCAATATTTTCTTATATATAGATGAGTGATATGCTTGTATTGCATAAAAATCTCATGTTGAGGGATTTTCTTAAAAAGCATATAGATGAAGTAAGGGTTTTCCAAATCAAGGGAGTTGAATTTATGATTTATGGAAGTTGTGGACAACTGGAACTTGATTTTCCACCTTAAAGTGAAAAGTCCTAATTTTGTCAAACCCTAGCTATAGATTTTATTTTTAAAATGATTATTTATTTCAATTGACCTTAAATTTTTGGAATTTATTAAATGACGAGTTGAAATAAGTATGATGGGTGATTAATAATTATTGTGAGAATGATTATTACATAAGAGACTTATATCAAAGAAAATGATAATGGAAATTGGTTCATTGCATTATGGAAAGTGTATGAAATTAATTGGGATATATAAATTGAATAAAAAGGAATTGATGTTGAGATGTATGGAATATTGTGGACAAAAAATTGCATTGAATACTAAAGACGGAGTTTTACATTTATTATTCATTGTGTTGTTCGTTTAATTTATTAATTGATATGATGAATTGATAAATGATGATATTGGAATAAGAGTTCGTTTCCTTCCGACTTGTGACCGGTAAAGCGCGATGCTTAATAGAGGTTTTGCATTCCTTCCGAAGTAGCACCCAAAAAGCGTGTGGTCTGTTGAGATATGGAGAGGTTCCGCATTTCTTCTAGCTTGTGACTAGTAAAGCGTGGCACTTGATAGAGGCTTCGCCCTCCTTCTGGAATAGCACCCAGAAAAGCGTGTGGTTTGTTGGTAGGGCTTGGTAATAGAGCCGGTTGTTGACAGTGAACTTTTTGTGGAATAATTATAAAGGGATTTGTATGCGTAAATGTGATAATTGGAATTGGAGAATTGAATTGTATGAGTTAGAAAAGATGGAAATGAATTGTTTTGTTTTATATGGATTAGTTATGTGATATGTGTTGAAATATAGGTGTGTGTATATATATATTTTTTGAAGTTATGCGGAATATGATAGGGTAACGGTTAGTTGTGAATTAAAGAGTATGATGTATGATCATTAGTAATACATGGTTGATAGACCTAAGATCCTTATGAAGTGTTAAAATGGGGTTTTTAAAAAAATTGTTTGAAATTATACAAGAAGGGTTATAAGAGAACATAATGAGTTTTCTTTGAAAAATCAGTGAAATTCTCATGAGGAAGGTATTACTTATGTGTACTTTATTTTAAGTATAAAAGACACATTATTTATTTATGTATCACTTGTTTAACATTCATGATCACATATATCTATTGATCTTATTGTCGGGAATCATTGTAGATCTCTACTGGACCTAGTGTTCATCCCATGGTTTTTAATCATTTTACAGGAATGAAGTCAAGTGTAACAGTTGAAGATCAAGAATTTATTTGTTTGTCAGGAGTCTATGCAGTGTATAGTGTAAATGATGGATTGAAAGACTAAAATGAGAGGTGTTTCTTTTTGTGTAACTGTGCATAATTGAAACTCTCAATGTAAGCCCTTGGGACATGTATTATTAATTGTATTCAACATGTCATTCATTGTAATTATGTGAGAGACAACCTCTTTTATTCAATTTAGCTTGTGGTGTTACTATAAGTATTATTGGAAAATGGATTGTTTATAAGGAATTTGGTAATGTAAGCGAGTAACAAAATTTCGGGTGTGATAACTTGGTATTAGAGTTAACCAAGTTTGAAAACTTTGAGCTCGTAGGAAGTGGTTTTTACCACAATGGGTTTCATTTCGTTTGGTGAGGATGTTTGCATGTAGATAGTATGAGGTGTAGGAAATTATATGTTGCATTTGTGTGGGCATGGAGTTAAGTTTTAGGGATAGCGCTTATAGTTGGCCAATTTGCTTTGAGATCTCGTTGGAAATGCACCTGATCGATGTGGTTTTTGGTGAGAGTTCCTTGGGAGTTTCGGGAGAGGTGGTCATCCTTGCAGACTTGACTTGATTATGTGATCAAGTGTTTAAATTGTTTATGTGCTATGTGACTATATGCTAGGCAGATTTTATAACTTAGTATGGGTTGAGTAAGTGTTTCGGGAAAGGCTAGAGTTTCATTTACTAAGTTTGGTGTTGTCATTGATAGGATGTCAGGGTGAGGAAGTAGAGGTTGAGTTGGGACTAGAAGTGTCGGTAGGGTCACAGCGGGTCCAATAACACCTGCACCTACGGCATCGATTGTGGGTGTGGAGATTGCACGCGAGATTGTAAAAGCTGTAAGGAAGGCCTTAACTCGCAACGAGGGGGACGATTCTCATGCTCTAAAGATCACTAAGGAGTTCTTTCGTTTTAACCCACCAGAGTTCACAAGAGAGCCTAAACCGTTAAAGGCATAGAATTGGTTAGAGTAGATCACCAAGACTCTTGATATGCTCAAAATCACAGATGAGGGGTTAAGAGTGACATTAACGAGTTTTCTACTAAAGGGAGATGCTAGGTATTAGTGAAAGTATGCAAGCTCTACCATAGGCACCACCTGGGTTGTATTCATTGAGGCCTTTTTGGCCAAGTACTTTCGTACTTCCGCACTTTCGCTTAGGAAAGATTAAGGAAACAATTTGTGGAGTTGCACCAAGGTACTACTCCTTTGGCACAGTTTGAGACGAGATTTACCAGTTTGTCTAGGTTTTCTCTATAGTTGATAGCAACAGAGGAGCATCATTGCATTGAGTTTGAAGAGAGGTTATGTGATGATATTCGATGGAAAGTTATTGGGTGCATGCATAGGAATTATCACACACTAGTCGAAGCAGCGGCTTATGTGGAAGCCATCAATCTTGAGGTCGGCTCGGATGGAGGGAAAGAGGCCATATTGGCGAGTTCAATTGTTTACACTAGGCCTAGTAAGAGGCAGAGGAAAGTAGAATCCCAATCACAATCACAGTTTCAATCTATGTCTTTTCTTTGTTTTCAAATTCGTCCTTCGCGAGGTCTAGTCAAACTCAAGCTTCCTCGAATCGGTCACAGAATAGAGGACCACCATTTTGCTCCAAGTGTAATCAATTAGGTCATGTTAGATGTCATTGCCCTCAGCGTGGTCAGAACCAGTCTCGGTAGTGTAGATTTGGGATTGAAATGTTGTTGAAGATTACTATAGCGTTTTGGGTTGTCTTGGCATTGTAATGCTACGTAATTAAATGAAGGGCCTCGTGCCTACTAATGTTGTATTTATGTATTTTGTTGGCTTAAATGTAGTAAACTTGACTTATGATGTTTGTGAATTTACTTAAATTGAGAAGTTATTGTTGGGACTGATAAAGATTAGTATCATTGCTAACGTGCTAGTGTTTCATAAATTGATGTATGTAATGACTTGTGTCTTCTTTCATCGAGAGTTGTTATTAACAATAATAATTTTGTATTGGTGCGAAGTAAGTCCAAGGGGCTTTGGGAACTAAGTTGCCTTAATGGAGGTAGTGAGAATTTCTTGGTTGGCTATTGAGAGTGATGGTAGAGTTAGTCATGGAATGTGTTTGAGTTAGTGTGAGTAAAGGCTTTTGTTAGTGATCCTAATGGTCACTAGAAGTGGTGTGAAGTGCCTAATTCTCATATAGGAGTAAAGGTTATTAGGAGTTGATTGGGAGGGGAGGTTGGGTGGTATAATCTCAAGAAAGAAATAAACAGAGAGGGTAGTCATGTTGTATGTGGGTGTTGAACCCCATGTAGGGGTAATCCGTGTTGGGAACTCATTGGTGTTTGAGTGCTAAGTGTCGAGGGTTAATAGTGTTAGTTGTCTTGTATCGGAAAGAGGTTGACAAGTAGTCACCTTGTAAGTTGTTTTCGTTTTGAGCAAGAAATTGTATAGTTAAGAAATGTTTGGGAATACACTTAAAGTGTCAAAACTTGATTGTATGGATGCGTTATTTAGTATGTGTATGTGTGAAAATCCTTTTATTCAGATAGGAAATGAGATTTTGGGAATGTGAAGTGTGACGTGATAACTTGTGATTGTTAATTGGTGAAAATGAATGTTATGAGAGGAAATTACAAACTTGTGCATTATTGTCTTTTAATATTTTTTTGCTTGTATGAACTGTTGTTTTGATTGATATTAAGATTAATTGTTGAAATCACATGAGTTGCGATTGCTGGTCTTGGGTGACGGTTGGGAATCACTGGTAGTGATGTCAGAAAGGGGAATGGAAATGAAGTTTTCCAATATTATGGCTTCGGTTGGCATTGGAATTAAGAACATGGTTGTGGTAATTTCACTTTTGGTTCTTAAAAAATGTTTAATAAACTAGTAAACTTTAAAACTAGATATGGAAAACTTTTTTTTATTTTTATGAATTACTGTGTGGATTGAAAAATTTTGTTTTATTTATTTATTTTTATTTAGTAACCTACTTAATTTAAATGCACTATGTAGTGCTCAAGGAAGTGTTTTCAAAACAAAGGTATAGCTTTATTATGAGGTGTAATTAAATTCTTTAATCTTGTAGATTTGGCTTGAGTAATGAATTGAGCACAGATTGATAATGGGTGATTGAACGTATTGTTTTGATGGGCTAGTATTGTTTAAACATGTGTTGTGGTACAATTTGTGGGTCAAGTTTCAAGGGCAAGTTTTTTTTCTATTGGAAGAATTGAATAAGAGTTTTATTGTGAGTGTAAATCTAGCTGAGTTTTAAAGTGTCAATTATATAAAATGTTTTGTGCTTTGTTTTGAGTGGGTTAACATTGTTAAATCTGTTGAACCGGGTTTTCCTTAATGAACGCTATTTTTTTTTTTTTTTTTGGGAGAGCTCTTAAGTTATAGTGCGTTATTGTTCTTGAACTCCGGGGTGTTATTTGTCCAGCGATTATTAGATATGGAGTATGCTGTTGAAGTGGGGGTGACGTGTCTTACGGGTATGGACATTCTTCTGTTAGGTTTTAGTTCTGTGAATCTTGGTAAGCTATCTGGTTCGTGGAGGTGGTCATAACCTTTGTTAGATTTGAGATTCCTAAAGTTCTGTATTGTGGGGGATTCTGTTTTTGTTTGACCAATTGCTTATTTCTCATAGTCAGCGAGTCGAGAATGACTCATTTTCCTTAATTTCTAATCTATTCACTCAGGGTTAAGAGGGTACCGTGGTGTTGGTTTGGGAATCCGGGAGGGTGGTTCGAGAATGGATTTACACCTTGATTATAGGTGTGTAGACACCCCATTTTCACCGGCCATAAGACTTGGGTGCTTTCTTTTGATTACCTGATGATGAAAACAAGAATGTGTTTCTCACAAAATCCTCAGTAAGAAATATGGAATTTGTGCTTCATTCCCAACCCTAAGCCTGTTTTGGCAAAGTGTTTTTTAAGTCTTGGTCAAAACTCTATTTCAAAGCCTTCTTTCCGCACTTTGATCTGAATATTTTCGTAGTGTTCCGAGACACACTTTTAAACTTCAAAATGAAAACTTTTTTGAGGAAATCGGGCAAAGAACAATGTGGAAACAAGAGAAAAAGTTGATAATTTTGTCGAAACATCCTATTTCATGCAAAATAGCTAGCCACGACCAACTTTTTTGGCCGGCCAGCCAATTAGTTGGTCCGCCAGCCAATGGTTAGTTGTTAATTAAAGAGTATGATGTATGATCATTAGTAATACATGGTTAATAGACCTAAGATTCTTATAAAATGTTAAAATGGGATTTTTAAGAAAATTGGTTGAAATTATACAAGAAGGGTAATAAGATAAAAGAATGAGTTTTCTTTGAAAAATCAGTGAAATTCTCATAAGGAAGGTATTACCGATGTGCACTTTATTTTGAGTATAAAAAGCATATTATTTATTTATGTATCACCCGTTTAACATTCATGAGCACATATATATATTGATCTTATTGTCAGGAATCATTTTAGATCCCTATTGGACCTAGTGTTCATCCCATATTGTTTAACCATTTTGCAGGAACAAAGTCAGGTGCAACAGTTGAATATCAAGAATTTATTTGTTTGTTAGGAGTCCATGTGGTATATAGTGTAAATGAGGGATTGAAAGACTAAAATCAGAGGTGTTTCTTTTTATGTAACTATGTATAATTGAAACTCTCAATGTAAGCCCTTGGGGCATGTATTATTAATTGTATTTAATATTTCACCACTTTTATTCAATTTAGCTTGTTATTATAACCATTATTGGAAAATGGATTATTTATAAGGAATTTGGTAATGTAAGCAAGTAACAAAATCTAGGGCGTGATACATGCTATAGATTCAGGCATTAGGAGTCATGAATGTGTAATGCATGTGATTACTTTTGTAAGTCTATAATAATGAAATGAAATATATGGATAGAGATTCATTTTAATGGTGATGATTATAGGAAATCGGGATACTTTGGGCTTCCACAAGTTTCACTATATTGATTCAGAATAAGAAAGGTGAATATAGGTTTATTTTATGCTAATCGGATCCTATAAAAATTGGGGCATTACAGAGTTGGGAGGGGCGACTGCCACCTAGAGTTTTATAAAAGCCCCTTAAATATAGTAGTACAAATTAGTAGTATGTTTTAATTATATAGGTTCACCATCCTAAGATATTTTTGAGAAATTTAATACTTCCATCTCTAAGATATTCTCATAGTTGTAGCCAAAACCATGATTACCTATGTGGAGAAAATCAATATAGGGAAAATGTTTTTAAAAAAAGTAATAATAAATAGTAAAGCAACTTGTAACAAGTTGGATGCCCAACTCAGTCTTCAATTTCAAGTTTTAATTTTCACTCTATAACTTGAAGTGTGCTTTTCTTGCTCTATATCTCTCTCTAATTTTTCTTCTTTGTTCCAGTTCTCTCTTTTCTCTTGTTCTTCTTCTTTTGTTTCGATTGTTTTTTTCTCTTTTTCTTTTACTTTTATCTGGTTCACTTTTCAACTCATTTTTTATTTTCATTTTCTCATTCCTCTTTGTATCTATTCCAAAACTTCTTCTGTTTCAATTCTTTGTCTATTTCAATTATCTTTTTCCTTCTTCAATCTTTCAAGAATTGAACAACCCGTTTAAGTAGGGCTAATCTAAGTAGCCATTAAGGTCATTGCCTTGGGCCCCAAAATGGAAAAGACTTTTGATTTTTGTAATGTATTTGTTGGGAATGGCTCCCCTCTACACTCTTATCCTTCATATTTTATTTTTTGGGTTTCATTGTAGGCTTACAATAATAATTTAAACTGTTCATCTTGTAAATCTCACAATGAATACCATCTGTATGAAAAATCAATTTCATCGGATATCAATGATATATGAACAAATCACTTTTTGTTTTATAGAATGAAAAGTTTAACTTTAAACTCACAATTACTGTCCATTTTACAAAACAAGATACAATTTATTTAGGTATCTAGTGATATTCAATAAAACTAATTTTTTGTAAACTTATCTAAATTGTTATGATTACGAGATGAACGGTTTAGATTACCATTGTGAATATAAAATGGAATCCAAAAAATAAAATATAAAAAAGAGTATAAAAGATAAAAGTATGGAGAGGAACTATTCCCGTATTTATTGCCATTCAGTATTTCTATAGACATGAGCATTAATTGCTCTCGCATTAAAATCAAAAACACATTGATTGCTCTTACTTTAATTTGTAGTTACTATAGTCTATAACCAATACAAATAAATAAGCTCGTTGACGAAATATTATTCAATATTTTTGGAGTAATATTTTATTTCATATATAGATTTATACTTAACATTCTGTCTCTAAAAACTCTATCACAAAAGTAATGAATCTCATATTTAAATAAATAGTTACTTATTTAAAGTATGGGCATTTACACACAAGTTCTAATTTATTAACTTATACTCCATTAAGTCTTAACTAAGATTTTTTGGACCTTTAGGTCTCATTAAATTTTTAATGGTCGCAATTGCCTTTCAAATAATGATTGTTCATAATTTCTGATTATCTATAAAGGAATATGATGATTTGACATTTATTTTGATTTTCAAAACTTTAAAACATCAACTTTCGAATTGAAAAAACTAAAAAAAAAAAAAAAACTGATATTTTTTTTTGAAAAAAATTGAAAAAACTAAATTATTTTTTTGTGCAAAACTAAAAATTTTGTGTTTATAAAAGAGCATGGTGATGGAATATTGATGTGCAAAATTAAAAAATAAAATAAAATTAAAAAATTAAAAAAATGATAATGTTCTCAATTTTAAAACTGGTAAAAATTGATAATACTCTTGATTTTATTGGATCGTTGAATTAAACTAATAAGTAGAATGGTAAAAACATTTAATCCTATACTTTACTATGCAAAATTGATAATGTTCTTAGTTTTAAAAATTGGAAAAAAACTAACAATACTCTCAGTTTTACTAAATAGGACTTATTGGTTTAAAAAATCTTAGATAGGACATGAATTACCATAACATTTATAAATAAAACTTTTAAGTAATTAACTCTTTAAAGTATCACCTAAACTCACTTTAGAAGCATTAAATATTATCTCGCCTATTGACTCATTCAAATCCTTTCCATCTCTCTCTCTCTCTCTCTCTCCAAAAAAAAGTTTTATCACTTTTAAATTAGATGTCTCAAATATTTTTGTTATTTTTATTTCTTATTCAAGGTCATCACTAGTTTAGAGTTTACCGTTGTCTTTTTGTTTTTTTGTTTTTTTTTTGTTTTTTTTATCATACTCTCTTATATAAATTTGGGGCAAATCACACTTTGCACCCCTGCACTTTATACAAAATCTCACTTTAGTTCCTACATATCAAATTATGACACTTAACGCCTTACACTTTTGGTCAAGTGTCACATTAGCCTTTCTGTTAGTCTTATTATTTGACTCTTTGACAGAAGTTAGTCACATGATAAGCATGTGACCACCAAATAAGGGAAAGGGGGAAATTGACCCTATTTCCCCGCCAATATAGCTTGTGATTGTTCCAAAATTTCTATCAATTTAGGGCTAAACCAAAATGCAGATAGTACTATTAAGGTTTTGCAAAACGTGAGTCACAAATTGAAGGGAATGGAAAACAGAGGTGTGCATTCATCAGGTAAAGCATAACTTCACAATATTGGGTAAATTACACTTTGCACTCCTGCACTTTACAAAAAAATCTCACTTTAGCCCTTACACATCGAATTGTGACACTCAACCCCCTGTGCTTTTGGTCAAGTGTCACTTTGGCCCTTCTGTTACCCTCACTGTTAACAAAAGTTAGTCACATGAAAAATATGTGATCACTAAATGACAGCAAAGGGGGGAAAACTTGCTACCAGTATCCATAGCTACATTGCCACAAATTAAGCTGATATCCACATGAACAGACAAATGGCCATAATTCATTTCATAAAATATATTGTTGCTATCCATCAAGTCAAAATGGCCACATATTCATGATGCAAACATGCTGGAAATATCCATAACTACATAGGCAAAACATGCCACATTGTCAAAAGAGTTTGATAGTCAAAATAAACAACACCCCTACTTTGGGTTCTTCTCCTTAAAGTCAGATGCATTCTGAGGTGAGAACAAGGTCACAACATTCCTCATTCTCTATGTAAATGAGGTTGTTATTGGTGTTGATGTTGCTTCCCTTGATGCTTCAGATGTTTGTGACGATGTTGCCTTTGTTGTTGTTGTTGCACTTGTTGTTGGTGTTGTCCTTGTTCCTGCTGTTATTGTTGCCCTTGATGTTGAAGTTGCCTTTGATGTTGAAGTTTCCCTTTGTGTTTGTGAACTTGCCCTTGATGCAGATAGATTTGGTGCCCTTGGAATTGCTGAAACTACCCTTGGAATGGTTGACGTTGGATTTGTGTTGAAGATCAATTTGGTGTTGCCATTGGTGCTGATGCTTGGGATGATATTGATCCAGCCTTAGTACACTGCAATTAGCAAAAAATATTTGGTCCAATCAACATATATTTAGTTGTATTAATTTAAAACATTAACAACAAAGTATGCACTCACCCTTTTCCTTTTATAGCCTAAGCTCTTCTATCTTGGTTTATTTTTTTGTTGGTACTCCATGTTTGGTGGATTCTTGCAACTCCTATAGTTATGGCCCCATGTCCCACAATTACCACACTTTACTGTTGTATTCTGCCTTGTGACTTTGGTAGGTTTGGTGGGTTCATTTGGTCCATTCCTTCTAGAAGTTGAAGGCCTTCTTGGAGGCTTATGATAAACAAGAGGTAATGGAGGTAATAATCTAGTCTTGGTGTAACAACCCCGATCTCTAATTAGCTCATGATCCTTGATTAGACTTCTTAATAAGAAATTAAGATGAAATTCTACATTAATTACAAGTGTTATATGTTATTTGCATTTATATTTGTTCATGGTAGGAATATCTGTTTGTATTTTCAATTGGGTATGCGAATTGAAGGCCTTATCGGCATCCGATCACAAAATTGGCTCAGTTTATATGTTATCTAGAATTTTTAGAAATTTATGGTAGGTTTAATTGAAATTCGATTCGGAACCAAATAATTAGAATAGAATAATGCCAATTGATTAACTTTAACTAAGTTTAATTAAGCTCCCTAATCAAGCCTATATAAGGCTTATACAACACTCTAGAGTCACCTCATCTTCACCATTTTCAGCATCAAAACGTGAGAGAGAGAGAGAGAGAGAGAGAGAGAGAGAGAGATTGAGTGATAGAGCTTGAACCCAAGGGAGAGGAAGAAGAATTGGAAGAATTTGATTTGAGAGCTCAACCAACTTAGCATTTAGAACACAATTGAACACCTAAGGTAAGAATTCAAGCCTTTAGTCTTGTAATTGAGTTGGTTAATGCACGAATCCAAGAGTGTTAAGCTAGGAAATGCAAGAATCAAGCTAAGAGGTAGGAAAAAAGATCATAACATACATGCATGCATAATTCATGAATTTGGAGTTTTGATTTCAACAAATTTTTACATGCAAGAGCTTATTTTTGTTCTCTTATGGGAGCTCATTGTGATTTTGAACTTAAATACTCCATTTGTGCATGTTTTGGAAGCTAAGATTTCAAGTCGTTGTTTGCATGTTATGTTTTCAAAATGTCAAGCTTGCTTTCGAATAATTCTCTTGCTTTTGGGCTTGATTTTGGCAAAACGACCTTTAATTCATGAAGTCCTACGAGTTTACACATGTTTTCTCAAGTTTTGGCCCAAAAAAATGTGTTTTGATGCGTTGAACTCAAGTTTTGAAGCTGGAAGTGCAATCTAGAAATTCCAGAATTCGCACTCTTTGCTTGAGTGTAGGAACTTGCACTCGAGTGAAGAATGCGAGCTCCTAGTACTTTTGTAGAGTTTGGGGGTTGGCTTAAGTGGCAGAACCTTCGCTCGAGCGACCATCCTTATTTTTTATCCACTGCTCGAGGATAAAATGAGAACTCCCAGAAGTTTTGCAAAGTTTTGCAGACCGCTTGAGCGTAGAAAGTTGCGCTCGAGCGAAGACCCTGTTTACTCAGTCTTGCGCTTGAGCGCCCCTCGAGCGTAAAAATCATGCAACCAGTACTTTTGCAAACCTTGTAGACCGCTCGAGCGACCGAAGTTGCGCTCGAGCGGACTGCCCTATTTTTTAAAATTTGACTAAGTGTTTCAACTCATATTTTGGCATCTTCATTGCATCTTAGGCATTCCTAAGCCTTAATTAAGACACAATAATGAGAATAAAGATTAGAAACAAACCAAGATAGAAAAGAAATGTGTTAAGTATTTTTCGAGCGTGTGTTTTAGTGTGTATCCACTATGTGTATGTAGGTCACGCGCCATTGATTGTTGATCTGACTATTCTAACCTTTCTGCTATTGGAGCTATCTGTGAGTAACAACTCTGTAGAGTTATGTTTGACTATAAGTATTTTCAGAATCATAAGATATGATCTGTTTTTGAAATGCAATTTTATGAATCATGAATGAATGTCCATTTTTCTGAAATATATTTGTGGCATCCTTAATTCACGTGGCCCTTGCCAAGAGATAACAATACCGTGGCTTATGCTCATGTGGCCTTCGCCCGAGGGTAACAATACTATAGCCAGTATGCACGTGGCCTTTGCTCGAGGGTAACAATACCATGGCCTATGTTCACATGGCCCTCGCTTGGGGATAACAATACCATGGCTATTTGTGCACAAAGATGTTGACCTTTATGGTCGTTGGTATTGACTACGCATGTGTGTCTTATGACCAAGCTGATCAAATGGCTAATGGATGTACCACATATAACTACTTATGAATTCTATATAAGTATGTGAATTTGAATTTGTTTATGATATGACCTCTGATTTCTGAATCTATTTTTGACATCATTCATAACCCTTTACCCTGTTGATATTCACTGGGCTCTAGCTCACAGTATTATTTATGTATGTAGGTGATTAGGCGTAGGACCAGGCTTAGTGAGGATTGCCTAGAGATCTATTTGAGTCAACTAATTAGTGTGCCTCCCGAGGAGGTTCCTAAATGTCTTGTGGTCGAGTTTTATGGGCATGATGCAAGTTTAAGTTATTTTCTTTTGCTTGTTTGGACAAACTTTTGGTTTATCTGTATCTATGAAGATGTAAGACTGACAATTTGATGACACCATATATGTACGTAAATATAAGTTTTTAAAGTTTTAGTCCCATGTATGTCTACACAGCTCTATGGACATTATTTATTGGTATTTGCTTCCGCTAGCCCCTGTATCCTTATTTAATTTGTTCAGAGGCCTTTGGTATTTGCTTCCGCTAGCCCTTATATCCTTGTATCCTTTGTTAGGAAGAAAGTTAGCAGGCTTCACTAATTTAAGCATATATTTTTTGTATACTTAGAATTTTGATGTAATACCACTGCTATTGGAAATTAGACTTTCGGGGTTTGAATTTAGACTCAAGAATTGCCTAAAACCGAGTCTAGATGAGAGATATGCTCATTTGCAATTGCAAGACATAAAAGAAAGTGAGCTGAAACAGGGGTTGGCCACACATGCGCTAGCCTTGGCCGCACGTGCGATGGCTTGGCTGCTTGAGCGGTGGCTTAGGGAGAGGCATACTTGATTCTGTGCTCTCGTGCGGTCGATGGTAGCTGCTCAAGCACCCGACAAGCAGAAATCTGGTCTGGTGCGTGTTCTTAGTGTTCTAACTCATTTTTCTTCATTCTAAAGTCTCAAAACTTGATGTTTGATGTACCAAAACATAAATGAATGATGTATGATTCTTGAAAACTCATTTGAATGCATGATTTCAAGATTAATCCAACAAAAAACATATTTTAATCCAAGGGCTTCTCAATCTTAGTTTATTTTCAAACTTCTACTCCTTTTCTTCATTCAAATCTTTCAAAACATGATGTTCAATACTCCAAACCATGAATATATGATGGATATTTTATAGGTGAAAACTTATGTGTCATGAATTCAAGATGAAAACAAATCAAAACATAATTTTTCTTTCAAATCTTGATGAAACCTACTTCCTTTTTCCAAAACTTCCCTCAAAACTCTAATTTTAATCCTATAAAACTATGGCCTATACACCAAAGATATGCTTAAATTAGTGAAGCCTGCTGACTTTCTCCTTGTCAAACACATCAAATGGCCTTAGGCGCATTCATATTCTTATCAACTATATCAAACGGCCTTAGGCCCAAACATATCAAACGACTTCTGGCCCATCATATCAAACGACCTCGGGCCCAATTCATTCATATCAAATGGCCTCGAGCCCAATGATCATATTAAACGGCCTCTGGCCCAATCATATCTAACAGCCTCTGGCCCATTATTTTCATATTCATATTTATGCGCATTTCATATTCGTGATCATGATCATATTCATATTGAAATGACCTTAGGCCCAACGCATTCGTATTCAAACGGCCTTAGGCCCATTCATATCCTTATAAAATATATCAAATGGCCTTAGGCCCAAGTATAACAAACGGCCTCAGGCCCAATTCATGTTCTTCACAGAACCTCATACAAAAATTAGGCATATAGAATACTCATTCATTATTCAAACCAACAAATCTATGAAGCTTATACAGAAGTATCAGTTGGAAAATAACATATTTGAAAATATCTTTACTAAGATATTACTTACAGTGTTCTATTGATGGATTTTCCCTTGCGCTTGACCTTATACATTTCATAACACAATGGGTCACAAGCAATTCAATCCGTTCTTGACTTGTTTATTTCTCTTAGACCTCTTTCTTATTTCTTTAATTCGTTTGCAATGCTCAACGCATGTCTAAGAGTTCTTAGAAATGAAAGAGAACGGAAACGAAACATAAAACAACTTTTCAAAAGTTTATGAAACAGGGCCCTTCGCTCGAATGCAGCTTTGGTCGCTCGAGCGGTTTGCAAAACTCTGTAAAAGAACACTGCAATGACTCTTGAAACCTACTTCCTTTTTCCAAAACTTCCCTCAAAACTCTAATTTTAATCCTATGAAACTATGGCCTATATACCAAAGATATGCTTAAATTAGTGAAGACTGCTGACTCTCTCCTTGTCAAATACATCAAACGCCCTTAGGCGCATTCATATTCGTATCAAATATATCAAACGGCCTCCGGCCCAAACATATCAAACGACCTCTGGCCCATCATGAGTTTGAGCTTGTAATTATATAAATTCAACGAGAGTTGGTAATCAATATGAAATTGAAGTCAATATATATAACCATGCATGTAAAGAATTGTCATGAATTTGCATAATTAAGCATGAAGCATGGTAAAACATGAAGAATTGAGTGCCAAATCACACTTGCATGCATAATTTTGTTGAGCTTCATGATTTTGAGCATCGTTTATACCATTTGAAATGGAATTAGAGTCAATAATTTTTCATGCATGCATGATTCATGGAGGTATGAAGCTTGATTGCATGAGTTTTGAAATTGGCAAGAAGAATTTGAAATGATTTGGGAAATGGACCATGATTTTGGACAATTGGTTTCAAATTACCTATGTTTTCATGTTAGACAATGTTTTTCCATGTTTTAGTATCAACTTGCAAGATTTAAACCTTTGAAAGTGTGTTTTGAGCTTCAAACAAAATTCTGGAAATTCCAGAATTTGGCTTGTTTACTCGAGTGAAGAAAGCCTCGCTCGAGCATAAAAATCAAGCTCCAAGAAGTTTTGCAGAGATTTGCACGGTAGATCGAGTGACAAATCTTGCGCTTTTGCGAACCCTATTTTGCAAGATTCCCTGCTCAAGTGGAAATAGTCTTGCTCAAGCGTAAAATTCATGCAACCAGTACTTTTACAGAGTTTTGCAGACCGCTTGAGCGACCAAAGCTGTACTCGAGCGAAGGGCCCTGTTTCATAAACTTTTGAAAAGCTGTTTTATGTTTCGTTTCCATTCTCTTTCATTTCTAAGCACTCTTAGGCATGCGTTGAGCATTGTAAATGATTTAAAGAAATAAGAAAGAGGTCTAAGAGAAATAAACAAGTCAAGAACGGATTGAATTGCTTGTGGCCCATTGTGTTATGAAATGTGTAGGGTCAAGCGCAAGGGAAAATCCATCAATAGAACACTGTGAGTATATCTTAGTAAAGATATTTTCAAGTATGTTATTTTCCAACTGATACTTCTATATAAGCTTCATGGATTTGTTGGTTTGAATTATGAATGAGTATTCTATATGCCTAATTTTTGTATGAGGTTTTGTGAAGAACATGAATTGGGCCCGAGGCGGTTTGTTATGCTTGGGCCTAAGGCCGTTTGATATATTTTATAAGGATATGAATGGGCTTAAGGCCATTTAAATATGAATGCGTTGGGCCTAAGGTCGTTTGAATATGAATATGATCATGATTACGAATATGAAATGCGCATAAATATGAATATGAAAATAATAGGCCAGAGGCTGTTAGATATGATTGGGCCAGAGGCCGTTTAATATGATGATTGGGCTTGAGGCCATTTGATATGAATGAATTGGGCCTGAGGTCGTTTGATATGATGGGCCAGAGGTCGTTTGATATGTTTGGGCCTGAGGCCGTTTGATATATTTGATAAGAATATGAATGCGCCTAAGGCCGTTTTGTGGTAGCTTGTTTTTATGGATAAAGTATTTTAGAGTGTGGACCTTTAAATAGAAAAAATTTAAAATTAAATTTTTGGACCAAGTGCCCTTTTTTGAATTAAATCACATAGCATGACCTTAGACTAGTAAACTACGTGTCATAAAGTAATTGACTGAGATGTGACCATGATCCATACCTTAGCTGAGATATTCAGACTACCCAGATGAGTCATAATAAACTATGACTCATAAGATAGTTAGGGATAAAGCCTGTCACAGAGGTTTACTCCAACTGAACTAGGAAAGAGCAATCTTAAGTGTCCTAGAGTTCATGACAAAAGAGACTCCTAGGTAGATGCATGACACTTTATATGAGGAAATTGAGAATTTGTGCACGAAGTTTATTATGTTTTAGCTTTGTTGACATTATCATTGACTTTATCATCGAAGTACCCTCCTGACTGACAGTCAGATTGACAGCCAATTAAGGCAGTGCTAACATTGTTTTCTAGGCAAATTCATGCAGAAGATCAATTTCGTTCCTAGATTTTTAGAAGGAAAATATCGTATTGATTTTGTGTGGTCATGTTAGATTTTAACACACACAATTATGTTTATTTCATTGTGTTGATTTAGTTTCCGATTGTTAGGTTTTTGGAATTGGCAATCTCGTTTAACAGAACTCCTTATAATTGTAATTTTATTTGCTCTTTTGTTTCAGTGAGGTTGTGAGTGTTTAGATGCAAATCCAACTCGAAGTGTGCTTGTATAGAGGAATTTGTGCTGACATTTCGTATGTTGAAAATTCCTTATTTGCCACTCTGTTGACTATGTATGGGAGCCAAAAAGAAGCCAAAATTGTTTGACCGCTCAAGCGGTCATTTGTGCGCTTGAGCAGTGAACTGGTTCATCTAGTATCTCCACCTACATCTGAACTTATGGGAGACAAGTTTTACCGCTCGAGCGATGGATGTTGTGCTCAAGCGGTTGGCTTATATGTTTGCACCGCCTTTACTCACATCACTCAAGTAGTAAAAAGTGCGCTCGAACAGTCTTCACGACTCTATTTAGTATAAAGTGTTCTAATTTTTAGGGTTGAACCCTTTGAAATTCTCAAAGAAGAAATCTACCAAGATTTTCTATATTGGACGGTTTATATATATATATTAGTTTCATTGATTATTTGAGAGTGATCGGTGGATCTATAAGCTTTATATTGACATCATTAAGGGGTTTGTTTTTATTATTTCACCTACAAAAGAGAGAAATGTTCTTTGGTAGATTCTGGAGAACTTGGGCTTGAAGCTTTGGTGGATTCCGGAGTGGCTTATCATCATGGATTCAACATTGGCGTTATGGATTCAACGTTAAGCAAAGCAATTCCGAGATGAAAACGGTGGTAGAAGAGGTACATCGGGTTTGGTTCAATTTGGGCATGGATTTGCTAGGTAATTGAGGGTACTCATGTGTAATTATTTTTTGTCTTCTTAGTGGATTATTTTCTGGTTTTGGGCCGTGATTTTTTTATCACAATTAGAGGTGCTCTAATTGTGGATTTTTTCATGTAAATCATCGTGCTAATTTTTTGTTGATTGTTTGATTGGAATTGATATTCACTATTTAAAATTGAAACATAATCACGAATCAATATCTCGAGAGTTTTTAGATTTTTCGCCTATTTTATAAGTTTCAATTTTATTTCCTATTTTATTAGTTTCTTGTTTTCTATAAATAATCACGAATCAATATCTCGAGAGTTTTTAGATTTTTCACCTATTTTATAAGTTTCAATTTTATTTCCTATTTTATTAGTTTTTTGTTTTCTAAAAAAATAGATTTATCATAAATAATAGTTGTTAGTCTTAGGGAAAAAAAAGAACTTTTGATTAATAACATATGATTTTGTTGAGAGATTTCTCTTCTTTTTTTATAATTCTCATAAACATTCATATTCAACATATTTGTAAAAAAGTTATAGTATTCTTGTTACTTAAGATTCTACTTTTCACATTTTTCGCCTTACATCAGTCTTGCTTCGAGTTTATCTTTTAAGTGGTCAATTTTTCTTATTGTAATTTCTTCTTGTTCACTTCCCTCTTATTAGTAGGACCATGGAGATAGAGATGGAGATAGAGATGGAAATAGAGATGGAAGAGTTTAGAATACTAAACATGTATGAGCTTTCTGTTGGGAAAAAATGATTTTATGGTGACTTTAATGTGAAATTAAAGTAGGTCCCAACCATTAGTTGATATGAGATTACATGAGTTTAGATTTTTTGTAACAAGGTCTTTACACAACAAAAAGAATGACAAAAAACTATTAAGAATTGAATGATAAATTATTTCATAAAGATGGCCTCATGAATGAGGTATTAGGAATTGTGTATAACTACCAATCCCACATTGATTGTAGAGAAAAACTTTGATGGGTATTTAAATCTTAAGAATTTTGACAAGGGCATGAGCCCTTTGAGGCATCCAATTTTTCCGAAAGAAGAGAGTTACGGATGTTTTAAGGATGGGTTTGGGCCAAAACTACAGTCCAAGTTAGTTATGGAAAAATTGTCACACGAGCACGCTACCTGCCCAAACCAGGTCCTTGGATCATAGGCTTGGGCTTGAGGCTTAGTTTTGGGCTGGGCGGGATTGGTGGTCCACCAATCTAATCTTTTTGAGTCAAGTCTGCTGCAAATATACACATGTGTGTATATAGAGTATATAACTCATATATAATTGTCTCATTAGTTTTGGTCCATTACTCCATCAATTTTGCAGCAGTAATGGCCTGCATTTATTACTAGCCTTGATGGCTGGAGGCTCCTCCTCTCTCCACTATGGTGTATTGTAGCTGGGTTTTTGCGTTCCTCGGAGGGGTTTAGTCTCCTCGGGTACGACAATCCTACAATTCGAACTCCCGTGGTTCTGAATCTAGTTTCACAAGTGTAATGTAAAACAGAAAAACACAAATGAGAGTCTAAATCTGGAAAATCTTAGAAAATCCATTTAATCATCAGAGATGCCAAAAATGGACTGCATTGCCAGATTTCAAAGTTGCTACTTAAATATTTTTGAAAATTTTAGGAAACCCGTGACTTGTGCCAAAGGCCACTTGTCCGTCATAATCAAAGTGTCTTGGCTCGGGAACTTAGGTATGAGAAGGAAAGGTCATGAATTGAGCACCCCTCTCACCCGATCAAAGATCGGCCTGTACTAATCGTGATGTGATTCTTATCAACACTATATGCTCTTGTTTTGATTATTAATGCTAACTTTACTATGTGAGGCACACAAGTATAGACTACGTCAACCACTTTGGAATGCTTTGATTTTATGTTTGTTTGAAAAGAGTTTTGAATACATGCTACTTAAAAAGTAAGCTCATATGTACATTTATCAAAGTCATCCCAACTTAAGCGAAATAGCCTTCATCCACAGGCATTCGAAGAGATATTCAAATAAGTACTTAGCCTCATGGTAGTATGCTTGATATGGCTACACAAACATAAATGCAATATGCTATAGCAAAAAAATACTCACGTAGTACTTAACCAAGGCAAGCCAAAGAAAAGAAAACAATTAGAAAAAATGCATGCTCGTAACATGCAAAGTGACTAATGTAACACATACAAAATGTAACTACTAGGTTCGGCTTATTTATCATGTCATATGGATCAACTCAAAACATGCTGTAACGCACGTATTCAAGTAAGTAAGAAAATAACAATGATATTAGAATGATGAACCAAACTCAATGCATGCAAAAATGGTTATAAAACATGGCAATGGTGTGAAACAAGAACATGATACTACCATGGTAAGCATGAAAATAAAAGGGAGAAAGAAATGGGGGTTGGAAGACATACAAATATTACAAGTTTGCCCTCGCACAAGAGGGTCCAAATGAATATCCTAATTAAACAAATTATTACAACCCAATTGAATGAACTACATTATTACAAACACAAATAAACTAATTAATGGAAGTAAAACAACTAATTAATTACATATATTAATATTAAAGCTACTAATCTAATGGACTCAAACGGGAGGCAAGGAACCGCATGCGCATAACTGAGAACACCCTTTGGAAACCTCTCTGTTTGCTGCCAAAACCTGCTCTGTTCACAGTTAGAAAATTGTTCTATTTTGACCTCAGGATATGCTCTGTTCTGTTGTAAAAATGCCTCTGCTTGTACAAAAATTGGTGGCTGGCCGGCCTAAGAGAGTGGTTGGCCGTACAAAATGATGGCCAGCCAGCCATTGCTTTTAAGGAAAACCCTGCTGTAACAAAGCTGAAACAGAGCAAAAACAAAGTGTTTTCAGGAGATGTTTGTCCTCTTCGCCCTTCCCTATTGTGAAGATGATCAAGGGAGGAGTAGGTTCGATTCTCAAATCATCAATTATCGCAAATTTGTTGTGTGATGATCTTAGAAATGATAGGACAAGAGCTCAATAAAATGAAACAAAAGACAAACAATACATCCTCCCTATCATGGAGTTACCTCAAGGAAGGGAGTAAACTTGCTTCATGAACCATCAAGCATCGCTGAAATAGTATGTGATGACTCAAGACGCAATAGGTTCAATCTAACATTCAACTGAACCTAACCAAATTTTATTAGCCCTTTTTACTTTACCTTTCCATTTTCTTATTTTTTCTTCCTTTTTGTCCAAATGTGATGAATACGACCACTAAGTCGAAAAGCAATAAAGAATAGCAAGCATAACTTAACCCGGGAAATGAGCTTTTCAAACCCTTTTCTATGGAGGAAATTATAAATGAAGAATCAAACTTATTTACAAGCGATAATGAATTCGGAGTCAAATTCGAAATGAGCAATAATAACTCCAAATCCAAACTCGATAATGAGTTATAATGACTCTTTCCTTTATGATTTCCAAGGGTCTGACTAGAAAATTAGTCCCGTAGAAGTGAATGCACCTGTGATAAAGAGAAGTGCCAAACCAAAGATCATACTTAGCATAAGAGAGATGTAATGCCCTGATAATGAACTTTCGAAGAGATTAAATCATTTAGCATAAGGGTTCTTTTTCTTATGCCTGGAGCGGTGATCTATTGTTTGATACAAGTTTTAATCAAAAGAAACAAAGAAGGGAAGGAGGTTCCAGATTATGAATGAACAAGTGGATGGTTACAATGGTGTGAATATGTACATGAAAGCTGTAAAAATGAAAGAAAAGACTATCAACTCGAATGGATTGGAAGCTATGGCCTATACACCAAATCTATGAGGACTTACAACAACACAAGGATAATATTCAAAGCATAAATTAAATAAACACTTAAAACAACCCCTAAACTCCAAAAAACAGTGGCTGAAACTAAAAGAAATAAAGTAGAAAAAGGCAAAGCAACAAGCTATGGAACAAGGCCTAAGGAAGGGTGGCTAACCCCTCCTCTTTTTGTGAGGTTTAAACCACATTTTTAAGCTTAAAATGGCTCTAAAATCAGTATGAAAACACAAGAAAAAAAAAAGAAAAAAAAAAGAAAAAGAAAAAAGAGAAAAGATGATGAAAGAGTTCAAAGATTACCCTTTTAAAGAGAGGAAGAGCTTCCTAGTTAACAAACAACAAGCTAAGCACTCTCAATAGACTGAAATTGTATTCACAAATCTTAGCAAAAGCTTCAAGTTTAAGCTTAGAATGTATATGTATAGTATCTGTATATTGCAAGAGAGGAGGAAAGTGTGTTGGACAAGTTATAGCTCTTGGCCAAATTTTTCTAACCCCAAACCATGAAGGGGGGGCTTGTATTTATAGAAAAATAGGCTCTCACGTCGGAAATATTTGTAAAGAGATAGTTGATGCAAGGCATACACATGGGGACAGCTGGCTATTGCAAAATATCTATATGTGCTAAACATGGCTAGCCAGCCATGAAAGGGTACGTCCTGACCAACTAAAAATGGCCTGCCAGCCACTTGTTGGCCAGCTCTTCTCTGAGTAATTAGGCTAGAAAAAGAAGAAGAAGAAGGTTTTGTTTCAAAAGGGGTCCAATGTTTATGTTTTAAAGCTTAAACCGAAGCCTTTTGATGAAGAAATTGAACGATTGCATAGCGTAAAATTTCATCATTGAGTGTTCAGAGTGTGGCGACCAAGTCTTAAGGGCGGTCAAAATGGGATGTCTATAGTTGTGCCTCTTTGACAGAGCTTGAAGTCTTGAAATGATGTGAGTGAATGTCAAAGCCTGAAGACGACCCATTTGACAAGGCCGCAAGACTTAGGCAAGCAATCAAAATGTAAATGCAATTAGTTGAACTCGAAAGTTGCTTACGTATTCTTTTACAAGAAATTAAACCAGCGTAGTTCAAGGGAAATATGCAAATGATATGCACAAGAACACTTGGAAGTTAGACTTACACACTTCGCGAAGCTGATTTTTTTGAAAATTCATAATCATGCAAGACAATGCAATGAGTAATAACAAGATGACAACATATGAATAGAACAAGTTTCAAGCTTAAATCAAAATAAATCCAACTATGGTTCACACAAAAAGGAGTAAGCAAACAGCAATTCCAAACACCAATTCCAAACACGTTTTATATAAAAGGAGGAAAGACGGAGTAACCAACAGGTGTGTCTCACCGTATCTCATGTAGAGAGAGGGAAACATACTCCAACCATGCTAAAATCGTGAGAAGAGGTGTTGAACCACTTAGAGTCATGTTCCTATACGCCCTGAGATAAAAACCGCTTGGGAATACGTCTCATGCGTCCTGAGATAAAAACCGCTCGTGACAAGAGGAAGAACACTCTAACCACACTAAAATCTTGAGAAGAGGTTCTGAACCGCTTAAGGTTGTGTTCCTGCATGACCTGAGATAAAAACTACTTGGGAACACATCTTACGCATCTTGAGAAAACCTCCCAAGGTCGTGTTCTTATATGCCCTGAGATACTCTAACCATGCTAAAATTGTGAGAAGATGAAGAACACTCTAACCACGCTGAAATCGGGAGAAGAGGTTCTGAACCGCTCAGGGTCATGTTCCTGCACGCCCTGAGATAAAAATCGCTTGAGAACGCGTCTCACGCGTCCTGAGAAAATTACTTGAGAACATGCTCTTACATGTTCGGAGAAAAGCCCAGGGGACAATGATCTTAAATACGTTTAGCGTAAAAGGATAAATGATACAAGATAGCACATGATGCAAATGGATGCAATGGGTACGATAGATGATATAGAACATGTGACAAACGATGTAGTGAATGATGTCTAGGAAATGCAGTAAACAAGGAATTGGGGTCACTGCTGTGCCTTTGGCACAGCAGTGACTGTTGTGCCCCATTTTATGGTGCATTATGGATTTATTTTTATAATCTGAACTGTTCATGTTGTAAGGTTTGTTGAGTACTTCATGCTTACCAAAAATCATATTAATCGGATACCAATAACTATATGATTGATAACCAAAAAAATAAACAAGAAGTTTTTCTTTTGAAAAATAGTATAAAAATATGCAATTTGATCATATAGTTATTGATATCCAATTAGTATGATTTTTGGTAGGCTTGAAGTACTCAACAAATCCTACAAAATGAACGATTCAGATCATAAAAATAAGCCTATAATGCATCTCAAAATTAGGCACAACAGTCACTGTTGTGCCAAAGGCACAGCAGTGACCCCAAGTCCAGTAAACAAACAAAGTTTAGAAAGCAACTCATGGGGCGAGTGGCGATGAACCATTCTATTCTGACGGGGATCTCCCTCATGTGTTTTTCAAATTTCTACATTCAACTCATAGTTCAAAGGTCCTCAAATGCTGAAAAGAGGTAAAATCTGCACGTGGAAGCCACAAATGCCACTTTTCTCTTTGACCATATTCACAATTTTCCCTATTCTTCAACTGGGTGATAGACTAGGTTGATTCAATATCTAGAATTGAGGCGCATACAAGCTACCTCAACCTATGGGGCTACTATACAGATTTCACGCCAAGGATACACCCCTGGGTATTTAAACAAGACTTTAGTCATAGAAATTCTAAACCTTTGTGTTCTAGGCATCGCCATTTGAACTCTAGTTTCCACCGTCTCAATTGGTCTACTAGGAACTCATTGCAAACACAGCCAAGATGACTCTGGTAGGGAATGGTGTTCAGGGAGAGCAATTTTGATTGCCATTCTAACTTCAAAGTAGGCTTGAGCTCGGGGTACACTCATACTCCAGCGAAATGACGACGCCTGAGAAGATGTATTCGGAATACAATCTCAGAATTTTCAGAAGTTGAAACAAACTCAGATGCTCCAATTTTCCCTTTCTCTTTTTGCTTTGTAGTTCGGAACCTGTGTAGCTCCAGTTAGGTCCTAGTTTTGTTGCTCTCTCTTGTGATCGAGGTTGGACCCTATAGTTTATGAAAGAAAGAATTTTGTTTTGTACATCATGTTGAGAATGACACGGCACTCTGAGCACAAAAATGATTTATTTTGAAAATTGAAGCTGAGAATGAGTTCTTAACCGGGTATTGAGCCTACAACTGACCACAGTACAAAACAACTCAACAAAGGAAATACAAAGTAAAAAACGACCTAACCAAAATTGAAATGACTCAAAACAACAACAAAACGAACAAAAACAAGCATAACACTTGGATGTTTGTTTTCCACCGGCGGGAGACCTCTCAGTTCACAGGGAGCCCACTGCTTCTCTAGGTATTGTTTCCCTCTTTTTCTTATTTGTGGTTCTCACATCACTTTGGCACTTAATCTCGTTTTCTCTGAAAAGCCATTTCCTTACTTTTTCTCTCAACACACATCTCTTTACTCTTTGATCTCTCTTATTTTTTATCCCTTCTCAAGTGTGGTTGATGGATAAGCTGGAAGTTATGGACCCTATGAGGGAGTCAAATATCCAGCTCTATTTCTAGTTCGTGCTTCGCACTTGGTTCGATACCTCACTGCTTGGAGGAGGAGATAGTTTTTGGCCCCTGCGACTAGAATCAGTTGTGCCCTTTTTGGCGAGTGTGTTGACAATGGGGAAAAGACAAAAAACCTAACTCGACTGTGCCTCTAGTTCATTACTTTGACCAATTTTTTTTTTTTTTTTGGCTTTCTACTAAAACAATTTTGACCAACATGAGAGTTTAGATTAGCATGCTTGTTCGACTTTCTACTTTGAAATCATATAAGTCAAATTGTGAGTACTGAAAATTTTCCTTTTTGGGTCCAAGAAATGGTCCGATTTTGGAAAAATGGAATAATTTCTGAGAGAATTAGTCAACTTCACTAAAAATCCTCAAAACTATTTTTGCAAATGGCCACTACCCGACCAATATGGAATTAACTTTTGAGATGCACAACCTCAGATCCGAACTTGATTTGTCTTGCAGCTGAATCTTTTATCAGAATAGGACAACTGAATTTGAACGACGATGAGCCAATTGTATATGGATAGAATAGTTGTGTTGAACAAGGATAAGCCAATCAACATGGATGAGACAAGCAGGGTGAAAAATGGTTGGGGCCAAACTTCAAGATGGGAATCAGGCCTTACGTAGTTCCCGGGCGAGATGCACTCAAGTATTAACTATCTTCTTTTGCGTTCTAACTTTTGTCAAGACCACCCTTCGGGGTTTTCAACATTGCGAGCTCTATTTTTCTTTTTCTATTCACTTTTCTCTTTTTTCATTGTTCTTCTTTTCTTTTTTTCATACTCTAACTTTTGTCTGGGTTGCCCTTCCGGGTTCTTGACCCAACAAGCCTCTTAAGGATAGAAAAGTTTAACTTTTCCATGTTGATCAGTTGTAAGATCTCTAAGCCATCTAAATCCATGAGAATAGCCGTTGTTCCTGACTAAATAATCTTTGATGATGTAAGGACCCATCTAATTGGGGTTGAATTTGCCCCTAGTGTCGTGGATAAAAACTCAATTGTCCTTCAGCAATAACTTCTCTTCTCACAGATTCTGGGATTTGGCTTTCTTGTCAGTCTTCATTGGCTTGAGAAATGACCTATTTTGAATCTTTGATCACATCTTACGTTTTTGCCCCTAGTTCTGGGGCTACTTCCAATTCGGCCATGCAAGCCTCATATTGTGATTGATCGTTGAACAGTTTGAATCAAGGTTTGAAAGCAAAGGGGTCGAGTCTTGAGGCCGAGAGTAATCCTTTGTTGTACAATCTCAAGATCAATTCTAGGCATGTCTTCATGGGACCACGCAAAAATATTTTTGAAATCTTTTAATAAAGTGACTAGTCACTCATTGCTCCTCTGAAGACAATGTAAAACCAATCTGGACCAAGCTAGGATCTTTTTCAGTACCCACATTAACAAACATGATATCATTCATTAAGGGCTTAGCATGCCTCTCTTTCTCTCAGTCGATCAAATTTTACAAATCCCGAGGAATTTCTCTCTCTTTGTTTTTATCACAGTTGTGGAAATAGTTTTGAAAAACTTTAGTCAATGTAATGATTTAAAGGCACAGAGAAGTAGGTGAAAGGTACTATAACTTCATTCAGAATTTCTGGCTTAACTGGCTCAATGATAGAAATAGACTCAAAAGAAAGAGTGAAAAAGACAAACAAAAACAAGACAGTGATGTGAAAAGACAAACAAAAACAAGACAGTGATATCTGAGTTAACACCCTGGAAATCACCAAACTCTAATGTAGCAAGACTAACTCAACACCCAGTTCAGAAAGTAAAATAAACAACATTTCCAAATTGTCGAAATCAAGGCTTTCAATCCACTGTGCGTGGAGTACAATAAACGCCATCAGCAGGTCGTTCATTTTCGATCACAGAACCAGTCACATTATCCCCTAAGTTCATTGACCAAGTGCTGATAGACTTTCTAGGACCTGATAAGGCGACGACCTTGTTGTCAATTAGATCTTGTACTTCATGGTGAAGACGAAAACAATGGTCAGTGTCATGGTCGGGTTGCTAATGGAAGGCATAATACTTGGCAACATCATGCCTAGCTGGAAGGTGATCAGGGAGAGGCCGAGAGTCAAGGGATTTGAGATGGCCTTGTTTTATGAGGATTTGAAGAGCTTTGGACAAGGTCATGTAAAGGGGATTGAACGTGCGGCTACTAGTCTAGAAGCATTGACAGAGGGGTTGGTATGTGTTGACTGGGTTTGGAGATCTCCTACGGGTGTAAGATTAGAGTTGAAAGGGGTGTTTCTGGCAAGGCATCCCTGTTCATGACTTATTATTGGATTCAAAATGCCCCTAACCTGAGCAACAAAAGTGTCATCCACAGTTTTTGCAATAACTGCAAGCACTTGTTGCTTGTTCAGCCTTTTAACCTTCAAAACCTCTATAGCCCACCAGAGATGTACATCAAGATCGATACTTGCCCTGGCCTTGTTCTTGCCACTTGTTTCAGCTTTGCCAAAGGATTGGGTGGCTATATCGAAACGAGGCCTATTTGTTGTTGACATATGATCACCTAGCCTTGAGATAGCTTCGGGTTGGCCCTTTCTAGTTGCAGTTCGCCTCAAGATTGAGGAGCTTTTTGGTATGAAATTTCTAGCATATGACGTGGTCGATGATGGAGCCAAAAGCCTAAAGGCTAAATTTGCCACAGTTCTCTGAAGATCTTCAATCATACTCATCAGCTTAGAAGTAGTAGGTTCAGTCATTGGTGCATACGGTGTATTTGACGGGGTTTGAGATGATTGGGGTTCAAGTGCATCCACCATACACAAGTACGTGCTTTCTGGAATGAACACCTCAGGCTTGAGTAAATGGGCTAGGGTGATGTATATACTGGGGTTGTAGGTAGATGGTAGTGTATGGATTGGGTTGAGGTGGGGAGATAATGTGTGAGTGGTGGCATGAGGTCTTTTTGGTAGAGCTATGATCTCTTCGTCAATAAGATCCTGAATCTTATGACAGAGGAAGATGTAGCAGTTTGTGTCATGACTGTGTTGTTGATGATAGGCATAGTATTTAGTGGGGTCATGTCTTGGTGGAAAAGGACTTTAGAGGGGTCGAGATTCTAGGAGCTCTAGGTGCCCTTTTTCTAGCATCATTTTCAAAGCTTGAGAGAGAGCCATGTAAAGAGGATGGAAGTTTCAGGCTTGGGCCCGAGTTGAAGTGGTTGATTTTAGGCTATTATCAGCAAAAGGGTTTTTGATAGGAGCGGTGGCAGTGTTTACTTCTGAGTATTTCGCAGTTGTGTTACCATTGGTTGTAGCATTGGAATTGCGAACAACATTCTTCCTCATAGGCTCATTATCTTCCACAATGATCTCTTGTCTGATGGCATCCTCAATTCGAACCCTAATTTCATGGAGGTCCTTAAAGTTAAATAATGGTAGGACTACCATTTTCTGCAATAGCCTTTCGTGTAGGTTTCTGACAATTATATGAACTTGCTCTTTCTCTGGAGGCCTATTTGCCATCATAGCCGCCTTTTCCCTCCATTGAGTAACAAACTATGAGAAGCCCTCATTCGGTTCTTGACGCGTTGCCTCAAGATCATGAGTTATAACCTCGATTTGCGTGCTGTAAGAATATTGGGCAATGAAGGATTTGGTCAACTCCTCCCAGCTTTGTTTCACAGAGTCCTCTAATTTAGCATACTAGATGACAGTATACCAAACATGGTCCTGCTGAATAGCGACAACTTTTGAATTCTAGTCAAACCCATTGGTCACAGGATATCAGAAAACAGAAGTAGATGTACCATTGGGTCTCTAAAACCATTGAAACAGTCAATATGTGGCATTTTGAACCACTTCGGTAAAGTAATAGCGGACCCAGTATACCTGTCCTCAATATCCGGTACAGAGTTAACCCCTTGTGCCTTCTTGAACAGTTTTTCAAGTTTGTTGACTTTGAGCAGGGTCAAGTCAAACTCGAACTCAAAAGGTGCCTCAACCTGGTGAGTTGGAGCTTTAGATATCTAAACTGGGATTGGATCTGCCTGGCCGGGAGGATAGGAACACCCTTAGTCGATGGATCCTGAGTTGTAATATTGGTAGTGGTACCAAGTGTAGAAGTAGCCACGTTAGGTATATGCGAAGCAGAAGCCACAGCCAGCTACTGTTATTGTTGTTGTTGTTGCAACTTATTCGTGACCTCGGTTTGATGGGCTAGGTCATGCTAGAGCAAGTCGACTGATTCCTACAGACAGATTAGTAAGTCCTCTTGATTTGATGACGGATACCGAGCCATTCTAGGAGTAGGAGATCGTGTTTAAGGTCAACTGAGTATAGGTGAGCTGGGGGGTGATTGCTGAAATAATTGAACTGGTGAACCTCGTTTGCCCTTCTTCGCCTTGCAACCGGCGAAAGCGAAGCAAATACTGGCTGCCCTTGAACTAAATCTCCGACCTGACAAAGTCTATCGACACGAGTCTAGAGTACCTGGGGAATATCAGAACCTTCTGAAGCTATGGTTCCAGGGCTACCTAGCAAAAGAGAAAACAAACAGCACCTCAGCCCAATTTCACTAGAACAAATATGATCATAGCTGAACTAAATTCTGCCTCACAAACTGATATCCACTTATATGAAGCACCCCTGTACAAATTTACTGCAAAGCACATAGCAAGTAGAGACCCAAAAACACCCCTATGAAGGGGTAGGGTTACTCTGTCCTAGCTTTGGCATGATATAGGGTTTCACTACTTCAAGCAAGTGGTTTCACAATATCCTGAATACGAATGAGCATCATGTCCTATTTTGAATGGTCGTTAGAGCTCACTATATGCATTAGTTTGGTCCAAAAGGGTACCTCAGCAAGATTACCTAATATACCTCTCACACCTAACACTAAGAAGTGAAAGGAGGATTAAGCGGTACAGCAATAATCTAGATCCAAGGGTTGTGTTTCCAACATGGCAGAGTCTACAACCGGTCAGCCTTTTGGCAAGCTTTTTAGGCAAGCCTCCAACAAGCCATCCAAGAATAATAGATGGAAAACACAATGACTTAAGAGCACCATGCAAATGCAATGCAAAGAACATATAAGTGTAGATAAATTTTCACATCATGAAGTCCAAGTCAAGTTCTCTAAGTCCCCAACAGAGTCGCCAGAAACTGTAGCTAGTTTTTTGTGCTCCTTGGAAGGGTTTAGTCTTCTCGGGTACGATAGCCCTATAGTTCGGACTCTCGTGGTTCTGAATCTGGTTTCACAAGTGCAATATAAAACTGAAAAATACAAATGAGAGTCTAAATCTGGCAAATCTTAGAAAATCCATTTAATCATCAGAGATGCCAAAAATAGACTGCATTGCCAGATTTCAGAGTGGCCACCTAAATATTTTTGGAAAATTTAGTGTAGCACTTATGTCCTTTAAACTATTGGGGAGTGTATTTAAATCATTTATTTCATTTTGGGAGTCTTCGGAGTTGTTGTATCTTGGTTTTAGAGGAGCACAAATCGATTTAAACTTGTTGAGATTGTTTGTTTACGCTTGTTTACGTTGAAACGTTATTTGGGAACTTAGAAATCTTGTTCTGGAGTCGACACCAGTCTTGGTGGTGGCAACACTTGCCTTTTGTTGTTGGCCTCAAGGGTCGACACCGGCCTAGGAAGGGTCGACCCTTGTCTATTGTTGAATCTGGAATTGGCTGCTGAAATTTAGGGTCGACACCTGGGGTTCCAAAGGTCGACCCTTGCCTGCTGCACACTTTTTTGTCTCATCTTTTCTACCTAAAGGGTCGACACCTCTGTCTGAAGGGTTGACCCCTGTGAGTAAAATTTCTGATTTTTGGGTTAGTTTGGGCCCTACTTTTTGAGGGTTTTGACTTGTTCTTTTCATTTGACTTTGGGTCTATTGATCTATTAGTGCCTAGCCACTATAAATAGGCTCCAAAAAAGTTTTCTCTCATTACTTTTCCTTTTCTTTTCCTCTCAAATCGTGACTTCTCTCTTCTCTCTCTAAACTTAACTTTTTCACCCTTAGATCTTCAGATCTACTCACTTAGAGCCATCTTTTCACCTTGGTCCTTTGGGAAAGGTTATAGATCTTGTCAAGGGCTTTTTATTGATCCGAGAAGTTCGTGGTTTCGTCGACTTTGGATTTTTCGAGTTTTCCTCTTCACAACTTGAGGTAGGGATACTTTTACCCTTGTATTTCTTTATTTTGAAAAGATTTCATGGTATTGTTATGACTTATAAGCTAATTTGAGAATCTTGTTGGATTAAACCCATGTTTTACAAAAAATAAATTGTTTTGCTTGACTTTTTCTTGAAATTTCCTATTTCTTTTTTAAAACATGTATATAAATGTTGTTAAAACCTATATCTATGATGAAAGGGAAAAACCCCCAAATTTGATAAAACTCTAAATTCTCAACTTGAGTAGAAAGCACTAAATTGAATGGAATTTCCATTGATCCATGGAATATTGTGAATAATAAAGAGATGAAAGATGTGGATGTTGATATGGTAAAGGATTTGTACCTTGGATGTTAATTTTCTTTGAATGTTGTGTTGTATTTTGTTCTTTTGTAATGTTGGATGCTTGTTGATGGAATAAAATGTGATTGAATTGTTAATTGAGCATGAGTCCGGGTAAGAGTTGGTTTTGAAAATGTGGTATTGTGTTGGTACCCGCGCGGGGAGTTTAAAAGGTGCCCAAATGCCCTTTCTAGGCTGATCCCTAGACGAATATGAGAAAAATATTTTTGGGTGTCCACACAGTCCTGCCGTATTGTAGTCGGCGAAAGTGGAAAAACGGATGGTTTTCTTGGGTGCCCACTTCCTTCCATATAGCAATCAACAAATATGGAGATGGTTTTTAAAACAAAAGCAACTGGTGTTGGACTCTTGCAAGGGACTCATGGTCTGTTTTCTATTGATGTGATTGTTTAATTGTTTTGTTGTAAGGAAGTGAAAGGTGATTGATATTGTGCAATTGACTTGTTATTTACATAATTGATGAAGATTACGAGTATACCTAAACTCCTTAGATTATTTTGTCTCGATGATGCCATAAGCTTGCTCAAATAATTAAATACTTGGTTAAATGTATTCCTACTGGGCAAGTTGCTCACCCCTATTTTATTTTTCAGGAAATGATGTTGTATAACTACAGTAGTGACTTGAAGTAAGCTATGTTGGGATTGATAGTTGAGAATATTTTGCTGTAAAGACTTATAGTTTTGTACTAGGACTGTTAGATCTATTTTATTGTAGTCTTCTATACCCAAAGGGTTCTTCTTTTGTAATTGTCATTTTGTTTGTTGAACTAGGAGTTGGGTACAAGGTTTCATGGACATGTAAACATGGAAAATTGTAAATTTAAAATCTTAGTACAGTGAACATGATGGCTTTTGGAGTAAATTTTTATATTGGTTGCGATGGATTCATGTATGAAATAGCAGGGCGTTACATTTAGGAAACCCGTGACACGGGCCAAAGGCTAGTTGTTTGTCATAACCAAAGTGTCTTGGCTCGAGAACTTAGGTATGGGAGAGGAAGGTCATGAATTGAGCACCCTTCTCACCCGATTAAAGATTGGCCTGTACTAATCATGATGTCATTCTTATCAACACTATAAGCTCTTGTTTCGATTGTCAATGCTAACTTTTATTATGTGAGGTGCACAAGTATAGACTACGTCACCCACTTTCGAATGCTTTGATTTTATATTTATTTGAAAAGAGTTTTGGATACATGCTACTTAAAAAGTAAGCTCATATGTACATTTATCAAAGTCATCCCAACTTAAGCAAAATAGCCTTCATCCACAAGCATTCGAGGAGACATTTCAAATAAATACTTAGCCTTATGGTAGTATGCTTGATATGGCAACACAAACACAAATGCAATATGCTAAAGCAAAAAAATACTCACATAGTACTTAACCGAGGCAAGCCAAAGAAAAGAAAACAATTAGAAAAAATGCACACTTGTAATATGCAAAGTGACTAATGCAACATATACAAAATACAACTACTAGATTCAGCTTATTTATCATGTCATATGGATCAACTCAAAGCATGCAGTAACGCATATATTCAAGTAAGTAGGAAAATAATAGTAATATTAGAATGATGAATGAACCAAACTCAATGCATGCAAAAATGGTTATAAAACATGGCAATGGTATGAAACAAAAACATGATACTACCACGGTAAGCATGTAAATAAAAGGAGAAAAAATGGGGGTTGGAAGACAGACAAATATTACAAGTTTGCCCTCTCAGGGTCCAAATGAATATCTTAATTAAACTAATTATTACAACCCAATTGAATGAACTACATTATTACAAACACAAATAAACTAATTAATGGAAGTAAAGCAACTAATTAATTAAATATATGAATATTAAAGCTACCAATCTAATGGACTCAAACTGGAGGCAAGGAACCGCATGTGTACAACTAAGAACACCCTCTGGAAACCTCTCTGTTTGTTGCCAAAACCTACTCTATTCACAGTTAGAAAATTGTTCTGTTTTGGCCTCAAGATATGCTCTGTTCTGTTGTAAAAATGCCATAGCCTATACAAAAATTGGTGGCCGATCGGCCTAAGATAGTGGTCGGCCGTACAGAATAATAGCTGGCCAACCATTACTTCTGAGGAATACCCTGCTGCAACAGAGTTAAAACAAAGCAAAAATAGAGTCTTTCCAGGAGATGTTTATCCTCTTTGCCCTTCCCTATCACGAATATGATCAAGGGAGGAGTAGATTCGATTCTCAAATCATCAATTATCATAAATTTATTGTGTGATGATTTTATAATCAATAGGACAAGAGCTCAATAAAATGAAACAAAAGACAAACAATACCTCCTCCCTACCATGGAGTTACCTCAAAGGTGGGGGTAGACTTGCTTCATGAACCATCAAACATCACTGAAATAGTATGTGATGACTCAAGATACAATAGGTTCAGTATAACATCCGACTGAACCTAACCAAATTTTATTATCTTTTTACCTCTTTTAATTCCAATTTTATCAACCTTTTTTACTTTACCTTTCCATTTGCTTATCTTTTCTTCATTTTTGTCAAAAATGTGATGAATACGTCCACTAAATCCAAAAGCAATAAAGAATAGCAAGAATAACTTGACCCAGGAAATGAGCTTTTCAAGCCCTTTTCTATGGAGGAAATTATAAAGGAAGAATCAAACTTATTTACAAGCGATAATGAATTTGAAGTCAAACTTGAAATGAGCAATATTGACTCCAAATCCAAACTCGATAATGAGCTATAATGACTCTTTCCTTTGTGATTTCCAAGGGTCCAACTAGAAACTTAATCCCTTAGAAGTAAATTCACTGGCGATGAAGGGAAATGTCAAACCAAAGATCATACTTAGTATAAGAGAGATGTAATGCCCTGGTAATGAACTTCCGAAGAGATTAAACAATTTAGCATAAGGGGTCTCTTTCTTATGCCTTGAGCGGTGATATATTGTTTGATACAACTCTTAATCAAGAGAAACAAATAAATGAGGGAGGTTGCAAATTATGAATGAACAACTGGATGGTTACAATGGTGTGAATATGTACATGAAAGCTATAAAAATAAAAGAAAAGACTATCAACTCAAATGGATTAGAAGCTATGGCCTATTCACCAAATCCATGAGGACTTATAACAATACAAGGGTAATATTCAAAGAATAAATTAAATAAACACTTAAAACAACACCTAAACTCCAAAAAACGGTGGCTAAAATAAAAAGAAACAAAGTAGAAAAAGGCAAAGCAACAAGCTATGGAACAAGGCATAAAAAAGGATAGCTAAGCCCTCATATTTTTGTGAGGTTTAAATCACATTTTTAGGCTTAAAAGGGCTCTGAAATCAGTATGAAAATGCCAGAAAAAGGGAGAGAAAAGATGGTGAAAGAGTTCAAAGATTACCCTTTTAAAGAGAGGAAGAGCTTTCTAGTTAACAAACCACAAGCTAAGCACTCTCAGGAGACTAAAATTGTATTCACAAATCTCAACAAAAATTTCAAGTTTAAGCTTAGGAGGTGTATGTATAGTATATGTATATTGCAAGATAGGAGGTAAGTGTGTTGGACAAGTTATAGCTCTTGGCCAAAATTTTCTAACCCTAAACCATGAAAGCGGGGCTTGTATTTATAAAAAAAAAAAAACAGGTTCTCACATTAGAAATATCTATAAAGAGACAGTTTGTGTAAGACATGCACATGGGGACAGCTAACTGTTGCAAAATATCTGCTTGCGCTAAACATGACCGGCTGGCCATGAAGGGATACAGCCGGCCACCTGAAAATGGTCTGCCGGCCACTTGTTGGCCAACTCTTCTCTGAATGGTTAGGCTAGAAAAAATAAGGTTTTGGTTCAAAGGGGGTGCAAAGTTTAGGTTTTAAAGCATGAAACCAAAGTCTTTTGCTGAAGAATTGAATGATTGCACAGCGTAACATTTCATCCTCGAGTGTTCAGAGTGAGGCGCACAAGTCTAAAGGGTGGTCAAAATGGGGTGTCTACATGTATAAATAGAGACCAACTTCTTTGGTGGTTTACAAAGAAATTTTTGGCTTCCGAAATTATACAATCAGTTTGCTTGCTCCTATAATTTTCTTCCTCTGTGAGAGAGTGCTGCCTTTGTCGGTTCGCCAAAGCTAACAGTCAGTTTTCTTACTCATATAATTTTCTTCCTGTGTGAGAGAGTGTTGCCATTTTCAGTTCGCCAAAGCTCACAGAAGGTGCTTCTGCGTTAGCTGATCTAAACCGTCATATCTCGGGAGACAGAAACCGACATACCTCCAGCACCCACGGTAAGGCGGCTAATCTGTTTTAAGGAAACTGTGGTATCACACAAGTTTCGGTTTGCTTCTTTTATGCCATTCTATTTTATTATCTATTCTTGTCAATCTTTTAATTTTAAGCATGTTGTATTCCTCCTTGAAATGTAGATTCGTAATTATGAATCTATGTATTTTATTTATTTTAGTACACAATTTTAACAACAATCTTAAAACATATTATATTTGTTCTCCCATGAATTAGGATGAATAGATTCATAATAATTTGTAATAGTGTACAGTGCTTTGTATCTGTTACTTAGGGGAAAAATTATATGTAATGGTTTTGGAAAAAATCAGAAACCTTTTTTTTTTTTTTTTTGGTGGTCTATACATTGTTCTAGTCCTGTATTTCTAATTACAGAGTTACATTTTTATGCATGTTGCTATCTTGTAAGTCTTCAATATACGGCTACTGTGTGTATAAGACATCCATGATTAGCCTAATAAATTATATTCCAAACCCACACTGTTTCTTGTATATTAGTGCATGATTAGGAATATTGTAGCATAGTAAGCCCACTGTTGCATGATTGCTAATTAATATATGTAAGGGTCTGTTATGGGTTTTTCCAATTTGATTAGAATGGTTTTATTTCTAGATCTCTAGCATAATCTGTATACTTATTTGGTTTAGTATAATTTTATGTTGAGAGCATGATTCATAATTTCCCACCATGCTTTGCATGTGTTTTTTTTTTTTGGTTTATAGTTTTAGAATTTGTAAGCTCGAAAGTGGTTAAATTAAAATTGACATGCTAATTGGTTTCTACTTTTCTCATATAAACACATGTTCAATATCTACTACATTCTAATTTAATCCACATGTTTATTCTTTCTTAAATTTTGTAGGAAATTTGCATGTTCTTTATTTTCTAGATTTTAGTTTATTACATGCTTATAATTTTGGAGTATGTTTGCATGATTTTAATTGCTATAATTATTTACATGCTTATTGTGAATTAAATTCATTTATAACTCATGGCAATTAATTTTAATTTATCTTTGGAGTTATAAAATTTGTGTAACTTGGCTCTCTTTATTTACATGATTATTGTATTATAATTTTCTATAACTCTTGTCGATTAATTTTTAATTTAATTTTTAGAGTTATAAGGTTTGTAATTTATTTGGGAGTTATAAGTTTAATTATATAACTTGTTTAGCATTTTAATTTTACTTAATTTTTCTATTAAATTAATTTATTATTTTACAGTTTCTTTAGATTATTTTTTTTGTATTGTGTTGTGGTTTTCTGCTAACCTTCTTTACAGGAATACCTATGCGAAAGGGAATGGAAAAAAAATACAAATCCAAATGAATAGTATTTGGAACTGTAAAATCACAAATTTGGACTACTAATTTTTTGTTAAAACAGAAATACCTACGCGAGAAAAAGAGTTTAGAAAATAATAATCCTATTTAGATTGATTTACTTTTGTTTATCATTGAAGCAATTTTTTTTTTGGCTTGAGATTTCGTAGTGGTTACTGGCCAATTTTATTTAGGCATGTTTTATTTGCTTGTATTGTTGTAGCAATTTTTTGCATTGCTTGTAATTTGGTTAGCAATTTTAAAATTGCTTATAAGTTTGGAACTTGGTTTGTTTTAACCTAGTTCATCCATTGGAAAACTTAATTCTAAAAATTGTTTCCATGGATTAGGAGTCAACATGCTCTTGAAAGTTTTGTCTAAGGTTAACTGGGTTTTAAGTAGGACTGATGTGACCCCTCCAGTCTTCCTGAAAACATTCCTGACAATGTTTGATTCTAGGGAAGTGGTGAGACTAGTTTTGAATTAAATTTCCAACTGTGGGATTTTCTAGTGTTAAGTTTAATTTATAGAAACACAAAAAGTGAAATTCTATTGTATTTTTCAGAAATGGAAACTGTTATTGATGCTGCTGCTGCTGCTAATGTTGGTGGGGATCAGAACCCCGAGGCAACTAGCTTGCCAACCCCTACTGTTGTGACCTCTATGGTCAACCCAGTTGTTGTGACCTCTGTGGTCAACCATGTTGCTACTCTTGCTGTTCTGGGAGGCCCGCTCAACCATCATAAGCACCCGGAAAAGTTCAAGGGAGTGAATTTCAAGAGGTGGTAGCAGAAGATGTTGTTCTACTTGACTACTCTAAAGCCTTACGAGGTTTTTGAGTAAGGATCCAGCAGTTGTGGAAGAGAATGAGCAAGACAAGCAGAAGCACATGGCTCAAGATGCTTGGAAACAGTCAGACTTCCTTTCCCAGAACTATGTTCTAAATGGCTTGGCAGATTCACTTTTCAACGTGTTTTATACCAAGAAGTCGGCAAAGAAGTTGTGGGATGCTTTGGACAAGAAGTACATGACCAAGGATGTTGGGGCAAAGAAATTTGTCGTTGGTTGGTTTCTGGACTTCAAAATGGTGGACTAAAAAATTGTCATCAATCAGATCCAAGAGTTCCAAGTAATTCTGCACGAGATTCATACAAAGGAAATGTTCTTGAGCGAATTATTCCAGGCAACTACATTAATTGAGAAGCTGCTTAATAGCTAGAAAGACTTTACGAACTACTTGAAGCATAAACGAAAGGAGATGAAAGTCGAAGAGCTTGTTGTCAGGCTCCGAATTCAGGAAGACAACAGGAGGAAAATGGGGAATACCTCCACTGTGAAAGCAAACGTGATTGAGCATGGTCAGTCCTCGGGGGTAAAAAAGAAGCCACTATAGCTTACTTTTCGTGTTCCTTTTGGATATGATTAGCACTACAGTTCGAACTCCTGTGGTTCTGAATCTGGTTTCACAAGTGCAATGTGAAATGGAGAAACACAAAAGAGTCCAAATACGGAAAACCCTTTCAGAAAATCAAGTTTGAATAAAAAACATGCCAAAAGTAGACTGCTTTTGCCAGATTACAAAGTCGCCACCTAAATATTTTTGAAAAATTTAGGAAACTCGTGACTCATGCCAAAAGCCATTAGTTCGTCATCACCAAAGTGCCTCTGCTCGGGAACTCAGGTATGAGAGGGAAATGTCATGAATTGAGCATCCCACTCACCCGATCAAAGATCGGCCTCTACTAATCATGATGTGATTTTTATTTACATTATATGCTCTTGTTCCGGTTATTAGGCTAATTTTACTAAGTGATGCACACAAGTATAGACCAATTCACAAAATTTGGAATGCATTGATTTTATGTTTGTTTTGAAAAAGTGTTTTGAATACGTGTCATTTGAGAAAGTGAGCTCGTATTTACATTTAATCAAATTATTCCAACTTAAGTAAAAGGCCTTTATCCACTGGCATTCAAACAAGTATATCACTTAAGCACTTAGCCTCATAAAACACAAACACCCAGTGTAATATGCTAAAGCAAGAAATGCTCACCTAGTACTCCAAGGTAAGCCAAATAAAGCAAAATAATTAGAAGAAATACATACTCCTAAACAATGTAATATGACCAATGCGACACACACATTATGCAAATAATAAGTTCGGCTACTAGCATGGCATATGAACCAATTCAAAGCATGTGATAAAGCACATATTCAAGGAAAGAATTTGAAATTGATATTGGTTAGAATGATGAGCTGAACCTTATGTGTGTAAGATGAATGGATGCAAGTCATGGAAAATGTTAAGTAAATATGATGCTACCATTATAAACGGGTAAATAAAAGGGAGAAAGAAATGGGGATTGGAAGATATACACAAATTATTACATATTTGGCCCTCGCACAAGAGGGTCCAAATAAATGTCCTAATTAAACTGCTTATTACAATCCAAATGAATGATAAATAAATTAACTACTTATTACAAGTTCGAATGAATGCTAAATAAATAACTAACTATTTACCTTATTACAACAAGGATAGTATAAGAATAATAATTACAACAATAATTATAACAATATAATATTTATAACCATACTTACAACAATAATAATTACAACAATAATATGAACCATAATAGTAAAACATTAAGATAATCAACAATAAGTATGCACAAAGATCGTATGCGCATTGATGAAGACAATTTTCAGAAACTGTTCTGTCTACCTGCTGTGCAATTGCTTAGTTTCACCCTTAGCCACTGCCCTCTGTTTTTGCTAGAAGGATTCTGTTTACCAAACATTAGAGCCCAGCCCCAATGAGGCCCGGCCGGGTCTAAACCAGGCCGGTCGTGCCTTATTTTCATGCAAAAAAATATTTTTGTGCTCTAGGGTGAAAATAGTGCAGATAGAGCCGTTCTAAGCCATGTTTGTCCTTTCTGCTATGCTCTGTCATGGGGAAACTCAAGAGAAGAACAAATTCGATTTTGAAACCATCAATGGTAGCAAGTTGATTGCTTGATGATTTCGAGCATGTTTAGACAAAAAGTTAATAAATGTAATGAAAGACAACCACCCCTCCCTACTATCATGAAATTAGCTCAAAGCGAGATGTAGACATGCCTTAAAATTCATCAAAATATCATGAATAAATATATGACGACTCTTGACGTGATGGACTCAGCATAATGTCTGACTGAATCCAACCAATTTTATTCATCTTCTTTATGTCGGTTTCATTAATTTTAAGCCAATTTTATTAGTCCTTTTTGACTTACCGTTCCATTCTTTAGTCATTTAGTCCAAATGTGAGATTTAAGTCCACTAAATGAAGAGAAATGTCAAATGAGAAATGATCCTTTGCATGAAAGAGAGACTATGCCTTGACGATGAACCTCTAAAGAGATTAAGCCGTTGAGCATAAGGGGCCTCTTTCTCATGCCTCGAATAGTAATCAATTGCTTGAAATGACTCTCAAACAAAGAAAACCAAGAAAGGAGGGAGGGCGCAAAAATGATTATGTGAAGTTGATTATTACCAAAAATGGAACTCTTTACATAGAAACTAAGTACAGAAGGTAATCAACTCGAATGACTCGACGTCTAAAGCCTAAACAACCGAAGCCATGAGGACGTACAACATAACAAGAAAAGTATTCAAAGCATAAACTAATTAAATGAATTAAAATAGCCCTAAACAACCCCTAAAACATAAAAGATAGTAGCTAAAAGAGCACAAAAAGATAGGTAAGGATAAGGAGATACAAAACTAGTAAACAAGAGCAAGGAGAGGTGGCTAATCCCTCTACTTTTGAGACTTCTAAACCATGTTTTTCAGCCCTTTTAAACTATGAAAATTAGTTTGTAAGCCAAGAATAATAGTGGTAAAACAAAGGGAATGAGCTATGAAGTAAGGTGCAAAAAAGGGTATTAAGCCTCTGTACCTTTGGTAGCTATTCAACCCCAAGTTCCAACACTTGGAATGGATCCAAAATAGCACAAAAACAGAAGAAATAGATAGAGAGAGATAGTAATGAAAGCAAGGAAAAAGGTGACAAGCTTATACATCTTGAAGAGAGCAAGCTTTGGTTGTAAACTAAACTTGATCTTAACACACACTCAAGGTTGAATTATGATTCTCAAGGCTCAACCAAAGCTCTAAGGTTTAGCTCTAAGGGTGTATATGATGTGTAGATATGGTTCAAGGATGATACAATATCACAAAGCTAGCTTGTAAAGGAAGAAGGAGCTCTCAAAGGTGTTTTTGCATTTTTGAAATTTTTCTAACCCTCAAAACAGAGATATATGCTCGTATTTATAGAATTTGAGCCAAATAGGTCACAAATATCTTTAAAAATGGACAACTGGCAAATTCTCGCCCAGAACAGTGTTTCTCGCCCAAAAGGCACAGCCGGCCCCAAATAATGTGGCTCTCCTATTCCTCTGGTTTAGGCTTAGTGTATGTTGGCATGGTGCTGAAAAATGAATTTTTGTGGTATATAAGTATAGAAACAGCCTGGGTATGGAAGGTTGAGATTTTCTAGAGCTAAAAACCGAATTCCTTCGTTGAGAATTCAAACCATTGACAACGTAACTTTCATCGTCGAGTGCTCAGAATAAAGTGCCCAAATCTTGCGAGCGGTAAAAAATGGGGTGTCTACATCACCGATAGGCAAAAGCTCAAAGCAGGGGGGCAAGAGGCAGTGTCTCCAAAAGGCTAAGCCATTGGAACCTACTTTTAAGTTCAATAGAAAGTGCTTCAACTGTGAAAACGATAGGCATTGGGCAGTTGACTGCTGCAAGAAGAAGAAGCCTTACAAGAAGTACCCTCCACAAAATAAAAGCTGGGCTCACATGACTAAGATGAAAGATTTATCACTAGATGTGGACGACATGTATCTGGCAGCTATCGTCTCTGAAGTGAACATGGTAGGGTCCAACCCGAAGGAATGGTAGGTGGACATTGGGGCCACTCGCCACATATGTGTAGAGAAGAAGATGTTCACAACTTTCGAACCGGTTTCAAACAGTGAAAAGTTTTCATGGGGAATTCTGCGATTTCAACTGTTGAGGGTAAAGGCAAGGTGGTCCTAAAAATGACATTAGGAAAAAAGCTAACTCGGAACGATGTCTTATATGTACCGAACATTCGTAAGAACCTTGTCTCAGGATCGCTTTTAAGTAAGCATGATTTCCGCATGGTGTTTGAGTCGAATAAGGTCATGTTGACCAAGAACGGGGTCTATGTGGAGAAGGGATATATGTCGGGCGGTATGTTTAAGCTCAATGTAATGACTCTTGTCCCTAAACTTAATGAGAAAGCTTTTTCTTCTACTTATATGCTTGAGTCCCCTAATTTATGGCATGGTAGACTAGGTCATATAAATTTTGACTCTTTGCGTAGATTAATCAAGTTAGATCATATACCATCTTTTAAGATTAATCCAAATCACAAGTATGAAACTTGTGTAGAAGCAAAATTGACAAGGACTTCTTTTCATTCTGTTGAAAGAAGTACCGAGCCTGTAGATTTAGTACATAGTGATGTGTGTGACTTGAAAGTCGTATAATTACGTGGTGGCAACAAGTACTTCATCACTTTTGTTAATGATTGCACTAAATACTATTATGTGTATTTGCTTAAAAGCAAAGATGAGGCGATTGATATATTTATCTTTTTCAAGAATGAAGTTAAGAATCAATTAAGCCGAAAGATCAAGGCTTTAAGAAGTAATCGTGGTGGTGAATATGAATCCCCGTTTGCTGAGATTTGTGCTCAATTTGGGATTATTCACCAAACCACTACGCCTTCCCGTCAGTCAAATGGTGTTGTTGAGCGCAAGAATAAAACGTTAAAAGAAATGATGAATGAAATGTTAATAAGTTATGGATTGCCACAGAACTTATGAGGGGAAGCAATTCTCTCTGCGAATTACATTCTAAATAGGATACTTCGAAAGAAAGTAGACAAGACTCCATATGAATTATGGAAAAGCCGCAAGCCTTCGTATAATTTTCTACGAATGTGGAGGTGTCTTGCAAAAGTGGCGGTACCTACACCCAAGCGGGTTAAGATATGTCCGAAAATCATGGATTGTATATTCATTGGTTATGAACAGAATAGTAGTGCATATAGGTTTCTTGTGCACAAGTCTGATATTTCAGATATCCACAAGAATACCATAATGGAGTCAAGGAATGCATCCTTCTTTGAAGACGTATTTCCTTGCCGAACCCCGAGGAGAGGATCAAAGTTCTGAAAAGGAACTTGAAGATGATCAAGTAGATGATCAAGATGAGGAAGTAGATGAGCCAAGAAGGAGTAAGAGGGCTAGGACTGCCAAGTCCTTTGGCCTGGACTTCTTGACTTATATGTTAGAGGGAGAACCTCAAACTTTTCATGAAGCCGTGACTTCACCTAAAAGTCCCTTATGGAAAGTAGCAATTAAGAGTGAAATTGACTCCATCTTGGGAGTGGGTTGAACTATCCCCAGGCAGTAAGGCCTTGGGGAGTAAATGGATCTTTAGAATAAACATGAAAGCAGATGGATCAATTGATAAGTATAAAGCTAGGCTAGTTATCAAATGATACAGACAGCGAGAAGGCCTGGATTACTTTGATACGTATTCACCTATGACAAGGATTACATCCATTCGCATGGTGATTGCGATAGCCGCTTTACGTGGTCTGGAGATACATCAATTGGATCTGAAGACAACTTTCTTAAATGGAGAATTAGATGTAGAAATCTACATGGAGCAACTCAAGGGGTTTTCAGCTCCAGGGAAAAACAAGAAAGTCTGTAAGCTTGTCAAGTCATTATATGATTTGAAGTAAGCTCCTAAGCAATGGTATGATAAGTTTGACAATGCTATGTTGTAAAATGGATTTAGAATCAATGAGTATGACAAGTGCGTATATGTTAAAGACACCGATAAAGCTTATGTCATTTAGTGTCTATACGTAGATGACATACTCATTGTTGGTAGTAATGATGACATGATTAAAACTACCAAGAAATTGTTAAACTCTAAGTTTGACATGAAAGATATAGGCCTTGCAGATGTCATTCTGGGTATTAAGATTACCAGAAGATCTAGTGGTATTGTACTTTCTCAGTCTCACTATATTGAGAAGATACTTAAGAAATTTGGTAAATCAGATACAAGTATGTCTAGGACACTGGTAGACGTAAGTCTACATTTGATCAAGAATAATGGTGAGAGTGTCTCTCAACTAGAATATTCTCAGGTCATTGGAAGTTTGATGTATCTGATGAGTTGTACAAGGCCGGATATAGCCTACTCTGTTAGTAGGCTTAGTAGATACACAAGTAATCCGAATGCCACTCATTGGAGGGGCATTATGCGGGTGTTATGTTATCTACACTACACCCAGGATTATGGGTTGCATTATACCAGATACCCAGATGTACTAGAAGGATATGATGATGCTAATTGGATATCTGATATAAATGACTCCAAATCCATTAGTGGTTATGTGTTTACCCTCAAAGGGGCAGCCGTGTCTTGGAAATCTTCCAAGCAAACGTGTATATTGAGATCAATGATGGAATTTGAGTTTATTGCTTTGGATAAAGCAACTGAAGAAGCTGAATGGCTTCGCCAGTTCGTTGAGAATATTCCACATTGACTGAAACCTGTGTCTGCTATCTATATTCATTGTGATAGCCAATCGGCGATTAGACGAGCACATAGTAATATATATAATGAAAAGTCTAGACATATCCGTTGTAGACATAATTCTATATGACAACTACTCTCTAATGGAGTTGTGTTTCTAGACTATATAAAGTCTAAGGACAACATTGTAGATCTGCTAACCAAAGGGTTAACTCAAGAGTTAATAGAAACGTTGTCAAGAGGAATGGGGTTAAGGCCTTTAGTAATGTTACCGGAACAGAAAACCCAATCTAGTTGACTGGAGATCCCAAGATCTAGGTTCAAAGAGACAACCTAATTTAATGTAACAGGTGAGTCACTAAAGAGGTAAATCATCTTGCTCATTCCTTCGTACAGTGATGCTCTGTGGGAGTGAAAGGTTAAGTTAATGCTTTTAATGACTTAAGTGATATGAATAATCAACCGTGGTAAAATAAGATACTTTATATAGGTCACCTATGTGAGTGCAAAGTGGGACCACTTCTTTAGGAATTGGTAAGGCCAAATTCTTTAAAAACATTCACTGAACCAGGCTAGTGTTCCAGGACCATACTGGACACACTAGTGAGAACAAGAACAATGGTTGGACTAACTCCTGTGTGAGGTCTATTGTCTCGGTTTATACAAACGGCAGAACAGTTCAAGACATCATGTTCACCGGTCAATCAATAAATCCAATAGGCTTTCATTACGAAAGGTTCAAAGCCAACAGTTACCTTTTCTGATGCAAGGTTAGTCTGTATGCTCTCTCTCTCTCTCTGAGTTTTTGTTGTAAACGTTGTCCGTTTTCTTTATTCGGTCAATTTTTATTCATGTGGGGGGATTGTTGGGAAAAAAAATGATTTTATGGTGACTTTAATGTGAAATTAAAGTAGATCTCAACCATTGGTTGATGTGGGATTAAATGAGTTTAGATTCTTTATAACAAGATTTTTACATCACAAAAAGAATGGCAAAAAACTATTAAGAATTGAATGAGAAATTGTCTCATAAAGATGGCCTCATGAATGAGGTATTGTGAATTGTGTATAACTACCAATCCCACATTAATTGTAGAGGAAAACTTTGATGTGTATTTAAATCTCAAGATTTTGATAAGGGCATAAGTCCTTTGGGGCATCCAAATTTTCCGAAGGAAGGGAGTTATGGATGTTTTAAGGATGAGCTTGGGCCAAAACTATGGTCCAAGTTGGTTATGGAAAAATTGCCACACGCGCGTACGCCGCCAGCCCAAATCGAACTCGCCTGAGTCCGGGTCTATGGTCCGTGATCCGTGGGTTGTAAATCGTGGATTTTGGATCTTGGGCTTGAGGCTTGATGGAATGGATTAGGTTTGGGGTGAGCCGGATTGGTTGTCCACCAACTTAATTTTTTTAGGTCAAGTTTGCTGTAGATATACACATATGTATATATAGAATATATAACTCATATATAAGAGGAGTAATGGCCTGCATTTGTTGCCAGCCTTGATGGTTGGAGGCTCCTCCTCTCTCCCTCGTAGTGTATAAACAGAGACCAACTTCTTTAGTGGTTTATACAGAATTTTTGGCTTCCAGAATTATACAGTCAATTTGTTTGCTCCTATAAATTTCTTCTTCAATGAGAGAATGCTGAGAGACAAAAGCTGACGAACCTCTAGCACCCACAGTGAGGCAACTAATCTATTTTAAGAAGACTGTGGTATCACACAGGTTTCGGTTTGCTTCTTTTATGCCATTCTATTTTATTATGTATTCATGTCAATCTTGTAATTTTAAACATGTTGTATTTCTCTTTGAGGTATAGATTTGTAATTATAAATCTATGTATTTTATTTATTTTAGTATACAATTTTAACAACACTTTCAGCAAGTTTGAGCTCGGAGTGGCCATCTCTTTCAAACAAGGTAGAAAAATGTCTTGTGACATTCACGGTCCCCTTATTTCTCTTCCTCGTAACATCAATTCCCTCATTTTTGCCTTCCCTTCAAATTATTATTTCTCTTCCTTGTAACATCAACTGCTTCACCGGGACAGATATTTATTATTTCAAAACTGGGCCAGTGTTTTGTTTGTTTATTCTGCAGAGTTTCAATACACGCGTATGGCGTGTTCGTTTTTTATTTTCGGTTAATTATACTTCATTCTAATAATTTGATTTGAATTTTACTTTTGTCTTTATAGTTTCAAATCGAACAATTTAATCCTTACACTTTAAATTTAGTTTCAATTAATTTGATCTTTCTGTCCAAATTAAAGATTAAAATTAATAATATTAGGACAATTAGATAAAATTAATAGAAATTCAAATGGATTGAAACTAAACTTAAAATGTAGACACCAAATTATTTAAATTGAAATAATAGAGACTAAAATAAAATTTAGGTCAAATTATAAAGGTAAAAAAATGTAATGTAATATACATGATCTAATGAATTTGATAAAAAAATTAACGCTCTTTGTTTGGTTGAAAAACATTTTCTAACGTTTGTCATAATGAAGAACAAATGTTAACGAAAAATATTTGTCATCATTACCAAAAAAGAAGTCTATTTAAATAAGAAAAATATTTTTTAGACTAGAATTTTACCAATGTTGCTACACTACTATTACTACCACTGTCATCACTTCCACCACTAAACCACCACCATGGACACCCGACCATCACCATCATTGTTACCTCCACTTCTGTCTCCACCTTCATCCTGCCATCATCATCAAATATAAAATAATATATTTTTCAAAAAATATTTGCTGAAAAAAAATCGTAAAAAATAATTTTTATTAAAATAAACAGGACGTAAAATAAAAATAGATTATAGATAAATAGTTTGTTATTTTTTAAAACCGTGATAAACTAATAAAATTTGGAATAGATCTCAAGGGGTCGTGGATTCGGTTCCTCGCGTTCCTCGCGGAGTTCCTCGTGTTCCTCGCGGAGTTCCTCGCAACCTGCTGCATGGTTTTGTTGATCTATGTAAATTAATTAATTAATTAAGAATATCGTTTGACTAGACTACTTTGGGGAAATTACTGCTCAATAAAAGTCGGTGAAAAAAATATCATAAACATGGAAGAGTGCTACTTTAAATTGCACTCCCAGTGTATTTGCCACTGTTGATTTCCCCTTATTCTGTTAAACTATAAGTTGATCCTTGATACTTATATCATTAAATTATATATTTTTTTAAAAACATAATAAATTGTTAATCTTTTTGAGACAAATTTAATCCAATCAACTTATAATTTTTAAATAGATGATTTAGACAAACACGAGAAGGTGAAATAATACCAATCAAAGATGAGTTCGAAGTTGGCCTAGAATCCCTAACTAGACCATCTAATCTAACTTCTAATAATTAACTAGGATAAGATTATCTCTGGTCAATATTGTATATTCAAGAGTATTGTTAGGCCAATAAGGTTCACGAATTTCTTTTTGAATATTTGAATCGTTCATTTTATGGAATAAAAAGATAGTTTAAGTCAATAATTAGAGCCACATTAATTCATTTTATTTGTTTTTAAAAAGCTGGACCACAATTGTAATTTGAAAATAAATTATTCATCTATTTGAAGACAAATGTAATAAAACCATAAAGGAATGCTTACCTAAACAAATTTTTTTTCTTTTTTTTATATGAATAATCTACATAAGATCCAAATAAAATAAAAGATAAATTATACTAGTGAACCCTATATTTTACTCTATGTGTCATCAAAACAGAAACGGATAACAATACTGTGCAATCATGTTTAATTAGAGGTTTGGAGGTGGGAGATTGGAGTAGGACTCTTTGAGTCCCACAAAATTTATATAAAGAGTGATACATCCCCTTAAAAATGGAGCTCCAAACAGAGCTTCATACACTTGGTAATAAAAAATAAAATAAAATAAAAAATACATCACATTATATGAGACTCACCATCTCTTAAAGCTCCATTAGAGCTTTTATTTTAAAGTTCTAAAACATTTTTGAAATTTATATTTGTGTGAAAATAATAATCCCGTAAAACTATGAATATTCTCTCCAGTGAGGGATTTAGCATTCCTATGAAGAGATGGGTTTGCTAATCCAATTTTACGGAATCGTTGATGAGAATACTATTTTGTCATCCATTTTATAAAAAAAATAAAGTCACATTTTATATCATAATATTTTTTATATAATTATATATATAATAAAAAAAATGGTGATAAATTCAATTTAAAGAGTGGCTAAGGTATTAGGTTCAATAAATATTTTTTATTGATAAAAAAAACCATGTTTTGTAAAATAATTTGAGGAGAAGTTTTATAGAACATTTTGTTTTCAATTTTACCCATAGATTTTTTTTTTATCTGTTTGACTTTTCATTTCCTATTTGTTCAAATTTTTTCCTATCTGTTTAAATTTTTAAGGCCTATCTATTTACTTTTTTTAACCTTTTCAATTCAAATTGCCTATTTAAATATTTGTCCAAATAAAATTCTATCTGTTCAATTTTTTTATCTATTTGTTCAATTTTTCACCCTATTTGAACAAATCTGTTATCTTATATGTTGAAAATCAACTATAATAGATCTGTTTAAAAATTAAAATAACAAATCCAAAAAAAAAAAAATTCTATCTACCCAAATTTATCTGTTCAAATTCAACAACAACAACAAACAAACAAAATTTATCAATACAAAAAAATTTATAGGGTAAATTACACTGACACCCTTGAGATTTATATTTATTACAGTTCTCCTCCTCACATTTGGAAAATTACACTAACCCCTCTTGTTAATTTAATTTTATGTATGATGATTATTACGGTGAGGGGAGAACTGTTATGAAACTTTAAACCTCATGAAACAATCTGTAATGAAACTTTAAACTTCTAAGAGGGGGATATAATTTTCAAAATATGTGGAAGGAACTATAATAAATATAAATCTCATGAGGTGTGAATCTAATTTATCCAAATTTATATCTATTCAATAATGTTGGACTCAATAGGGTCCCACAGCACAGCAAGAGTGTTGCCATAGTGTTGTGCATGATATAAAGACATTAATTATGGAAATTATTTAATAACTTCATAATATTATGTAATCATATTTTAAGTTAATTATTAATTATTTAATTTTATATTATTTTTTATTTCTAACATAAATCATGAATTTTAATTATTTTCTATCAATCAAAACCTTTTAAAATATCCATACTCCGCGAATGAATAATCACCCAGCTAAAGCAACCCATACAAAAGTATATTATTCATTTCCTTTCCTCACAACACACACATTTTCAAGACTCTGTATTAAAGCACCTCTAGTCTCTAAGTCCTTCACACCAACATACAACTATGGCCCCAATTGCAGTTGGAGATGTGATTCCAGACGGTGCTCTCTCCTACTTGGACGACCAGAACCACCCACAACAGCTCTCCCTCCACTCTCTCGCCGCCGGCAAAAAGGTCATCCTCTTCGGCGTTCCCGGAGCCTTCACTCCCGGTTGCAGGTAATCATAACTCTACTTCTTTACTTTCTCTCTTCTTCTCCTTTTTAAAGGGAATTTTTTTTTCCTTTTTTTTTTTTTAAGCAAATTAGGTCCTTATATTTGGCGATTGTATCATTTTGGTATGTAGTTTTAATTAATTCGATTTTGATTTAGAATTTATAATTTTGTCTCAATATAACCTAATTGATTATTTTTAATATTTTTTTTTTTTTTATGAAAAATGTGTATATGAGCAACATGTGCCATATTTTTTTAGACAATATATTTTGTAACTTCTTGACTTAGGCTTTCTTTGAGAAATTGTCTTTTCTTTTTTTTCTTTTTTTTTTTTTTTTTTTTTTTTAGTTTGGCTAAAATAATTGTGTTTGGAAAGTTGGTTTATTTTTTTTAATTGATTTGACGGTTGTGGGAGAAAAAATGAAAATGATTATGAATTGAATATGACATTTTGTCTTATTAATTATTTTAGCTTATTTAATCTTTTAGCAGACTATTTTAGGCCAACTCTCTGACCAAACACTCTTAGAGCCGGCTCGGCTTTAGGCCCCCACAAATTGAGTGAAAAAAAGGCCTCAAAATTTTTTCAGCTATTATGCTAGTTCACCAAAAAAATCCACCTGAATTTGAAAATCCCAACAAAGTTCGGTGAAAATTCAAAACTAATAGTTGATTGTTGCAGTGAATTATTTAAAACAAATAGATGATTGTTTTTATTGGCAAAAATTAAAAAATCGATTGATATGGTGAATTATTTTAAATTAGTAGATGGTTATTTTTCAAATGCAAGGATTTGCATATAGAACATGATTAATTATACCAGTTATAGTTGTTTTGGGGAAAATAAACTTTTCAAATTTAAAATTGATTAAATTTTATTTTCAGTTAACTATGTTACAAGAAAGATTGAATATATTAACAATTTAATCCATTGAAAATAATTTAGTTAATAAGTTGAATTATGCAAATTAAATTAGCATTTTTGTAGTTAAAAATTCGAGAAGGATGATGTTTAAGGGTATAGTTTGTTCATTTTTTTTTTTTTTTTTTTGAGAATGATCAAAACACGACCATAACATTACTAAACTGAAAATAAAAAGAGTTTACATATTTAGCTAGCTGATGTGCAGGTTCAATTAAGTGCCTGGCTACCTTAGTTATACATAGAAATGCAAAACATTTATTGAAAGACCACATATCTTGGATAACTAGATCCATCTCCCAATCCAGCTTGCAAGATTGTATTCACCTTTTATTTAGTACTTCAGCATGAATTATTTTAATTTTTTATTTATTTAAACTTTGTTATATATTTAAATAAATTTTAATAATTATATATGATCAAAATTTAAATACATGAACTTTTGATCATATATATATATATATTTTTTTTTTTAAATGTACGAGAGACCCATATCAAGAGTTCACTTTAGGCCCTTAAAATGTTAAAGCCAGTCCTGGTTATGCTCAACTAACTCAGTGATCATTTTCTTTCAAAAATCTTAATTGACATTATTAATTTGGATCAAATTAACATAAAATCTAATCTTAAGGGTTAAAATTAAGTTAATTAAAATGACATGAAGTGAAATGAAAAGATAAACAAAATGTAAGAACAACTTTACTATATATATATTTTTTTATTTTTATTTTTTTGAGATGACGAAAGTTAGTTGTTAAAGGGACGGTTAGGCCGCTTTGGGCTTCAACCCCTTTTGGATTTTCTTTATCCTCAGTATGGTGTTGTGAAAGGCAGTCCTCGGTTGGCTTTGTTTGATTGCCAGATTAATTTAGAGGGGATTGGATACCATAGTTTATAGTTAGAATTAGAGAGTAAACATAAGTAATATGATTATAGATGAGAATTTGCTTCACTGAACTGGATTACATAGTATTAGTCTCAGGATTAATAGTTATGGGTTGACGACTTCATAGGATTATGTTATGTACCTTATAGGAGTGGGATTAGTACAATCTTATTATATACCATGTTTGTTTGGAATCACTAGATACAAATTACATGGTGTAACGCATGAAGCTACTTTGATCTTTTTCACGTGTTAGTCCAAACTCCCTTGAGTCCTGTTTTGTATCCTTCTCTCGGAAATCAATATACCTATGTCCAAACTGGACTAGTTATGAGTTCAATTTTAACGTTGTATAAGGGATTTTGTAGTACAAGTAACCCAATCCTATGACTATGTCCCTCCAAATAAACATGGATTATTTTTATTTGTTAAATGAATGAAGAAAAGTGATTCCAAGGGTTTAATTTAATCCGAACAATTTCATAGAGAAGTGGTATTAGCTATCTCTATTTATATAACGAGGCTTCATCACGAGATGACAACCTGGCAATCAAACACCATCAGACTATCTGACGTGTGAAGCAGTTATCGGCCCATTACTTATCCCTCCTAATTTCGCAATCAAACAACGTGAGTCTAAAAACTTCATAGACTCTAAACAAATAGCAGTAATGTTAGCAGGTATTTTAATATTATAATTTGTTTTTGTCTTGCTCTAAGTCTTCCTAGTCTCCATGACTTCCACGCTAAGTCTCTCTAGTCTTCTTCAAGTCTCGTATCCATTCTTTCCAATGTAAGCTTTCTTGGTCTTGGTCTTGGTCTTGGTCTTGGTCAAGTCCAGGTAACTTATCCATTCTCCAAGTCTCTCCAAGTCTTCCCAAGACTTATCCATTAAGTCATCCAAGTCTTCATCCGTTGCTCCACCAAGAACTTGCCTATTAAGTTTCCTTTTATATATATTGAACTTTGTCATATCTTGTATAGATAGAGGTGAAGAAGTTTTGGATGTTTGGTTATGTCTTGAATGAGATTATCAGGCAAATAAAAAAGGGTGTGTGTGATAAAGTTTTGGGTTCAACCAATTGTGCAATATTGGTGAATCATACGACTTAGTCGGGCTGTTGTATCCTGGAGGACAAGTCAAGGTTTTTTCTGCTGCACCGGTGTGAGACTTTGCCTAACCGCAGAGGGTTTGAATGTCCTTAAAGAGAGCGAATTTCCCGCGCCTCAGCCCTTATATTAATTGTTGTAACTTTTATTTTGTGTATTTTCTGGTGTTTTATTTGTAAGTATCACCAACAAGTAATAATTTCTAAGTAGAATTTTATTGTTTGAAGGTTAATATACAATCTGGTCATGTATGTGAATACCAGAGATGTCTTTTGATTGATTGAAAACAAGTGTATATATACATATATATATATATATATTTAAATCTTTAAAAATTTGGAATTAATTTCACCTTTTTTGAAAATAAATTCATATATCAAAAAAAAAATTTTTTTTTTTTTAAAAATAAAAACGTTACCAAACAAAACTTTAGACTGCATTTGCAAGGTTTATTGATCGGTGCAGAATGTGGGTTTGATTATTTACCACTTGTGTGTGAATTAATTTGGTTGTTGTTGGTTTGAAACAGCATGAAACATGTACCAGGCTTCATTGAGAAAGCAGAGGAGTTGAAATCAAAGGGTGTTGATGAAATTTTATGTATGAGTGGTATGTTTCTAATTTTCTCCATTTCATACTCTCTTTTCTTTTATTTTTCAGTTAACAATAATGTTATACTAGATTATATTTATTATCATATTTATCAACACAATATTAGTATAATAAGGTCAAGTTTGGCTATCCTAAATAAGTACACATTTTTTATTTTTTTTTTCATCACATCATCTCTTTACTTTTCTGCACATCTTTTCGTAAAAAGATAAAAAATATACTTATTTAGGTCATTCCAAACAACCCCTAAATTTCATTACTAATGTATATCTCTAATGCAGTATTACTAATTAAATCAAAATCTTAAATAATAAAATAAAATGATAACAATATATAATTACAATATATAATTATTATAATATTACTTCAAATTTATACTTTTTGTTTATTGAGACATCATGAATGGTTAGTTGGTGCTTTCTAATGGGCATTTATGAGAATTTGGATCATCGGCCGCCCTACCCGGCAGCCTCCCAAAACGACGTCGTTTTGGGTTTTTTTTTTTTTTTTTTTTTTTTTTTTTTTTTTTTTTTTTCGTCGTTCTTGCTTCAGAAACCAGAGCAGAGCGGAGGGGAGGGGAGGGGGAGAAGAGGGAGGAGGGAGGGGGAGGTCCGATCGTCGCCGTCGCAGCTCGTCACCTCGCCGCCGGCCGTCGCAGCTCGTCACCTCGCCGCCGGCCGTCGCAGCAGTCCAATCGTCGCCCGATCCAGCTCGTCGCAGCACCGCCGCACCGCCGTCTCCTCCGCCTCCGCCTCCTCCTCCTCCTCCTCCTCCCCCACTGGTTATGGCCTCCTCCAGTCCGGCCCACTTCTTCCCTCCCCTCCCCCTCCTCCTCCTCCCTCTTCTTCCCCTCCCCTCCCCCTCTCTCTCTTCTTCCCCTCCCTCCCCTCTGGTTCTGATCTGTTCAAACAAGGAAGAAGAAAAGAAAAAAAAAAAAAAAAAAAAAGGGAAAAAACCCCCAAAACGACGTCGTTTTGGGGGGCTGCCGGGACGGCCGCCAAAAAGGGCGGCCGAAGATCCTTGCTCCATTTATGAGCCATCATTATGAGGTCACTACTTCAATGCATTTAGTAGGGAGTTCAGATCCTCTCTAGCTTCTTTCTTCGACCCTTCTTTTGGGGACGGTCTAGATTAAGTCACATCACCCCCACTAAAATTTTGTGGCTCAGATTAACCAAAAAAAGGATCAAAACTTCCTCTGACACTCTCTCTCTCTCACTTCTTCACTGACACACACACCATACATTCTCTCTCTCTCTCTCACACATTTCTAATAAAAAATTAAAAAAATATTTTAATCTTTTTAATTTTATTTTCATAATATATATATATAATTTTTAATATAAAATTTTAATTTTATAAAATTAATATCATTTAAAATATACCTTTAAAATGAGGCTAATGTTAAATATATTTAATAAAAAAATTAAAATAAATAAAAAGTAATTACTATGTTTAGTAATGTTTTCAAATTATTATTTTTTAAATATAAAAATTAATTTGATGAAATAAACACACAAATTATTATGTTTTCAAATGATTTTTGACATAAATTTAAATATGATTTTTGTGTGTTTATTTCATTAAATTAATTTTTATATTAAAAAATAATAATTTGAAAGCATAACTAAACATAGTAATTACTTTTTATTTATTTTAATTTTTTATTAACTATGTTTTATATTAATCTCATTTTATAAGTATATTTTTAATGATGTTAATTTTATAAAATTACGTATAGTTTTTGCACATTTACACAATATTATAAACTTAGATCACATCACATTTTTGGACTTTTTGACAAGAATTATATGTGAAAGATTCCTTGGCATTAAGATTGATGCTAGGCCTATTTTGGATCCATATATATTATATTATCCAGCTGGCTATATGCCAAAGAGACTATACAATAAATTGAAAGCACAATGTTTGAGATTGATGGACATTTATATCCAGGTCCTTTCTAAACATAAATTCATATATCCTAAGAGCATCTCCAACGTTGCACTTCTTTTTTCATCAAATTTGAAGAAGAAAATGATGATTTTCTCAATTTGATACGAGGCGCTCCAACGGTGAGCATCAAAGTGAAATTGGGGAGGTGGTCGACCGGGTGGTCGACCGGCCGGTTGACCAACCGGTCGACCAGCAAAGGCAAATTTTTTTTTTTTTTTTTTTTTTTAACTGTTTGAACTGTTTTTGACCGGTTTGAACTCATGTATTTCAAAGAGAACCGGGCGACCGGTTGGTCAACCGGCCGGGCAACCGGTTGGTTGACCGGTGTCCCTCTTTCAACGGTCAGTAATAGTGATTTCACCAAATCTGTGTCTCATTCTCAGTTTGATGATTTTTTCGCTGAAATCTCATTTTGATATCAATCTGGTGCAACGGTTGGAGCATGAAAATGGGGCTTTTTCATCAAAATTTAAATCTGGTGCTGGGTTTGGTTCACCGTTGGAAATGGTCTAAGGGAAGTGAGGTTCACCCTCCACGAATATTGAAAGTCAACCAGCTCTTTTTTAAGCGGAACAAAAACATAGTAACATAATTTAGAAAGAGGTGAAATTCAAGATCATATGTCAGGATAGGCTTTGTAGACTTGATTAACCTAGCGCTTGGATTCGAAAGTTATCTAATCTTAAATTTTATAATCTTTATTAAGATTTTCTAGTGAATTAGAGTCCAGTAATGAGAGGGGTCGTAGGCTCATTGCCCATAACTAGATTTAATCTACTTAAACTTTCTCTTTTTTAAATGTTATATATTCTTCCTTAACATATCATTTTTATTATTTCTAATATGTTAGTGGGAACAATTGACACGACAAATACAACCATATGTGCCAAGTGATCTTTATATCAAATGAACTATAATTGTGGCTAGTCAAAGTTTACCGCCGGTATAATTTTGGTTATTTGGACTTGTACATGCACAAAAAATTTATACACAAAAAAGTAAAGAATGTCTCACAAATGGGTGGAATCATTTTATTGTGAGACATTCTTTATTTTTTGTTTTTTTGCACTTTTTACTATCTTTTTCCTTTTTATTCTTATTTGCAGTTAATGATCCCTACGTTATGAAGGCATGGGAAAAAACTTACCTAGAAAACAAGCACGTCAAGTTCCTAGGCGATGGCTCAGCAAAGTACACCCAAACTCTTGGCCTTGAGCTCGATGTTTCGCAGGGAGGGTTAGGCATTCGGTGCCGGAGGTTCGCTCTCTTGATCGATGACCTCAAAGTGAAGGTCGCGAATATCGAGGCTGGAGGAGAGATCAATGCCTCCACTGCTGAGGAAATGCTCAAGGCTCTTTGATCAATTTGTGTGCTTTTCAAAACTTAGCTCTCTTTGAGTAAATTGGCTTGTCTTTGAATTTGTAACATCTTAATGTGGATGTAGAAGACTATGCTTGTGGTGTGATAATGGTGTTTGATGGGAATAAATTGTTGCATTATGGTGTTAATGAGTTTGAAAATGGTGTGAATGAGTATGAGAAATTGACTAGTAATCCCATTGGAGATGTTATTATAACTACCCTGTATTTGGTCATGAAATCAAGTACAAAGAAAGTAACAAAGCCACATTCGGCAATCATTAACCAAAACACTTTTTAGATTATGTTTGAATTTTGAAATTTATGAAAATAAAGGAAAGTTGAATTACTTATATGGAAAAATTATAAAAAGAAAATATCAAGGTTTGAACTTTCTAACAAAATAAATCCTAAATTTTTAATCTTGTCAATTTAAACCTTAATCTTTTAATTTATTTTTAATTTAAACTATTTATCTATCTTTGTTAAATAAAAAATAATATGCTCACTCCACATACTTTTATTCTAAATATACCCTCACAATTAAAAAGTGTACACATACTATTCAAAACATACCCAAATCTATGTACACACACCCAAATTTAAACCTCCATTGAAGAATTTTAATTTATTTTATTTATTTATTTATTTTTCTTGAGCGCTCCATGGAAGAAAGTTGAACCACCATTTTCAAATGAAGAAAATGGCAGTTCATTCTAGTATACAAGTAGTATTATTGAGTCAAAAATTACAGTACCTAAATATATAACTATGACGATGAAACTTTACTTCGCTTAGTTGTGGGGATCAATTTGTGATGGTGAAGAACTTTTTATTAAAATCTTTTTATTTAATTGTTCCATTACCTAAAAAATAAAAATAATTAATCAATTAATGATGGATGATTTTAATATTTAAACTTACATTTTCGTCGATATTTTTTTTTTATAAACGCCAGCATCCTTCCCAAATCGGAACTTTCATCATACAAATCTCCAATAACAATTAAATATTAATGGTAAGATTTCAATGAGTAGGAAGAACTCAATCAAAAGTAATGAGAGGGTTTGATAATGGATTCAAAAATATGAGCACCTTTAGAAGGTGACAATACAAACTAAAGTAGGGTATAATAGATTGAAAAGATGAGAACTTTTGGAAGATGACAATGGGGTGAGTAAGAAAAAAATATTTTTAAGGTAACAGTAGAAGTAGGGTTTAGTATTTTTCTCATAATGAATGTGTATTGAGATTTTTTTTCTTTAAAAGATGTGTATTGAAAAAAAATGAATCTCAAATGAAGTGTATACTAATGTCTATATTAGTAATTTTGTTTTAGGTTAAAATTGTAATAAAAATATTTTTTATTAAGTATGTGCACAGAATGAAAATAGTGTGTGAAAATAGAAGCTCCCGAAGTATAATGACTAAAATATCATTTTTTGTTTAATTTTAGTTAACAAAAATAGACAAATGGTTAATATTGAATATAAATTAAAAGATTAGGATTTAAATTTATAAAATTAAAAATCTGAGTTTATTTCATTATAAGGCTAAAATCCTTGAGTTTTTTTATATTTATTTTATAATTTCCCCTACTTATATATTTACTCTCTATCTCTCTCTCTCTCTCTAACAAAATAATGGATATTTTTGGCAAATACATTCATTTTTTTATTTTATTTTATTTTTTTCTCATTTTCCTAATCCAACTAAACAAGATAAGAAGGAAAGAAAAAAGCATCTATTTCAGTTTTTGCTCTTATTTTTTGATTTTTTGATTTTTTTTTTCTTTGCTTTTTCTCTTGGCAAACAAGGCCCCTCTATTAATCAAATATATGAATACAACTTTAATGTCATCCTTTTTAGGTAATAAAGAAAGTTATTACAAAAGCAAGGTCCAGCCATATCGGCCACCATAATGGGTCCTAATAAATCAAGGGGTTCTTCATATAACTCCAGCTTTTTGTGTTGGTCTAATCCAATATATGCAAGTGCATTCGCACTTTGCCTTGCTTCGTGGAATATAACAATTTCGATTTTGACTCGACTCTTGTTGTATCTCGACTTGGGTTTAATAGTTTCATATTGTTGTTTACATCTTGCTTCCCTTCTATCTCCTTAAATTTGGCTTTGGGATTGTTGTAATTGCATTTGGAACAAGTTGGTTGCTTAGTTTCTAAACTCTTGTTGCCCAGAATTTTGCTCCTCCGCTCGAATGGCACTTCTTGCGCTCGAGCGGGCTTTGTGAACACTCAGTACTTTTGCAAGTCTGCAAAACTACTGGGAGAATGTATTCTACGCTCCAGCGGTGTTTCCTACGCTCGAGCGGGTGGGTGCTCGAGCGATCTTTCTTGAGATCGAGCGTTGGTCTATTGTCTGCAAAACTATTGGGAGTGTGCATTCTGCATTCGAGCGTTATTTCTTGCGCTCGAGCGGAACAACTTATTCTATCTGACATTCGAGCGTCACTTTTCACGCTCAAGCGGACTGTACATATATTAGTTCGTGACAGCCACTTTTTACACCACTTTTTCATCTCTTTCTCTCTCTCAAACATTTCAAAACCCCAGATCTTGAGTCTCTTTCTCTAAAACTTACTCTTTCTCTACATTTTCATCTAGATCCATTAGGTTCTCTACCCTAGTGTCTTTGGAAAAAAGGTAGAGCTTCTCAAAGGCTACATTTTGATCTAAATACACCTTGGTTTTGGCGTCTTTGGAGTTCTTACATTGCTTTGCTTGCCTTCTCACTTTGAGGTAGAGACTTTCTACACTCTCCTATGATTTTTTTAACTTAGTTATTTGTCGATTATGTAACTAAGGTTAGGATTTAGAGAATTTTAGACAAACTTAGGGTGTTAGTTTAAAATCAAAAGAGGGTTTTCAAATGAAAGTATTAAGAATGGTTATGGGTGTAGATATGAGGTTGTGTTGTGTTAAATTTGTTGATTTTGATACATGAGATTGGATTTGGATAGTTTATCTATTTTGGAGATTGTATATTTGTTTAGAAATATCTGTTTTGGGCTATCGATGGAGGATGGCTATGATTGTTGCAGAAATTACATGAGGATTAGGTGAACTGGAACTAATATCTTATTTGTTGTCATTGAATATGACCGTGTGTTAATACATTGTATATGTATAATGTTTAGGAAGAGAAATGGGATGTACTCCATATTTGGGATAAGAAAGGGGATAGACTCCATTAAATTAAGTTGGCTTGTGTGTCCATGGTGAAAGTCTCAAAAATCGCGCGTATACATAGGTGTCGATTCTCACGGATGAAATTTTTGTAAAATGGTAAATGGAAGTGTTTGTATGATAGTTATGTTGGTTTGAGACCCACTAAGCTATGTCCTCAGTTTGGTGTCTAGAATTAATGGAGTTAACTCATAAATTGAGATAAAATGAATTGAGATAGTATGAATTGTGACAGTATGAATTGTGATATAAAGCTTGGCATGACATGGTTTTGCAAAAGAGTTGTAAATGGTTTTATCATGGGCGTTGGACATGCACCTCATACTTATATCTTTGTTAAGATTCACATACTGTGTTAGATTATTTCTACTAGGTTTTGGCTTACCCTACTTGGAAAAAAATATTTTCAGGTGCTGGCGATATGCCTCTGCCAAGGACTTAGCTTGGAAGAATTATGGAGTTGAAGGCTCACTTTTGTTTATTTTGTACTTACTTGTTTTTCAAGCCTAGGGCTTTATTTGTATTGAATTGATGACTCCTTTTGTTGTAACTAAGCATGGTCTTGGAAAGATGTAAGCCATTAAGGCATATAAATATATGTTTAGCTTTTATTTATTATTCCATCTTGTAACACGTGTTGTAGATTTAGGATGAACGGTTTATGAATGTATATCGCATGTGTCACCTTTTGTATATTAACTCTAATTAATGAAAGCTTCTTATTTTATTTATATCACTTTGTACTAGTGGTCAGAGTTGGATTCTTTTAATTATTTTGGGGGCATTACAACTTGATATCAGAGCATACCGAGTTTGAATACTTTGGGCACGTGGAAAATGGTTAGTTCCACAATGGATTTGTCTCACTTGATAAAAACTTTAGTATGAACGATGTGTGCTTATATGATAACATGCTTATGTTATTATATGAGTATGTGATTTAATTTCTAGGATGTTGATTGAGTCTACAGGTTTCAAGAAGTCCTATTAGAAGAGCACTTGATCACTGCTATTTCTAGTTAGAACTCTGGCAACGCCGCGGGACTGTCATTTATCTAGGAATGAAATTTGTATGTGTTTATATGATTACGTGCTTATGTGGAGTAAATTACTGTTGTCCACCGTATTAGGATGCGAGTGAGTTAGCTTCGGCTACTAGCATGGCATATGAACCAATTCAAAGCATGTGATAAAGCACGTATTCAAGGAAAGAATTTGAAATTGATATTGGTTAGAATGATGAGCCGAACCTTATGTGTGTAAGATGAATGGATGCAAGTCATGGAAAATGTTAAATAAATATGATGCTACCATTATAAGCAGGTAAATAAAAAGGAGAAAGAAATGGAGATTGGAAGATATACACAAATTATTACATATTTGGCCCTCGCACAAGAGGGTCCGAATAAATGTCCGAATTAAACTAATTATTACAATCCAAATGAATGATAAATAAACTAACTACTTATTACAAGTTCGAATGAATGCTAAATAAATAACTAGCTATTTACCTTATTACAACAAGGATAGTATAACAATAATAATTACAACAATAATTATAACAATATAATATTTATAACCATACTTACAACAATAATATGAACCATAATAGTACAACATTAAGATAATCAACAATAAGTATGCACAAAGATCGTATGCGCATTGATGAAGACGGTTTTCAGAAACTGTTCTGTCTGCCTTCTGTGCAATTGCTTAGTTTCACCCTTAGCCACTGCCTTCTGTTTTTGCCAAAAGGATTCTGTTTACCAAACATTGAAGCCCAGCCCCAATGAGGCCCGGCTGGGTTTAAACAAGGCCGGTCGTGCCCTATTTTTATGCAAAAAAAATTTTTTTGTGCTCTAGGGTGAAAATAGTGCAAACAGAGCCGTTCTAAGCCCTGTTTGTCCTTTCTGCTTTACTTTGTCATGGGGAAACTCAAGAGAAGAACAAATTCGGTTCTGAAACCATCAATGGTTGCAAGTTGATTGCTTGATGATTTCGAGCATATTTAGACAAAAAGTTAATAAATGCAATGAAAGACAACCACTCCTTTCTCCTATCATGAAATTAGCTCAAAGCGGGAGGCAGACATGCCTCAAAATTCATCAAAATATCATAAATTAATATATGAAGACTCTTGACGTAATGGACTCGGCATAATGTCTAACTGAATCCAACCAATTTTATTCATCTTCTTTATGTTGGTTTCATTGATTTTAAGCCAATTTTATTAGTCCTTTTTGACTTACCGTTCCATTCTTTAGTCATTTAGTCCAAATGTGAGATTTAAGTCCACTAAATGAAAAGGAATGTCAAATGAGGAATGATCCTTTGCATGAAAGAGAGACTATGCCTTGACGATGAACCTCCGAAGAGATTAAGCCATTGAGCATAGGGGGTCTCTTTCTCATGACTCAAATAGTAATCAATTGCTTGAAACGACTATCAAACAAAGAAAACCAAGAAATGAGGGAGGGCGCAAAAATGATTATATGAAGTTGATTATTACCAAAAATTGAACTCTTTACATAGAAACTAAGTAAAGAAGGCTATTAACTCGAATGACTCGACGTCTAAGGCCTAAACAACCGAAGCCATGAGGACGTACAACACAACAAGAAAAGTATTCAAAGCATAAACTAATTAAATGAATTAAAATAGCCCTAAACAACCCCTAAAACATAAAAGATAGTAGCTAAAAGAGCACAAAAAGATAAGTGAGGATAAGGAGGTACAAAACTAGTAAACAAGAGTAAGGAGAGGTGGCTAACCCCTCCACTTTTGAGACTTCTAAACCATGTTTTTCAGACCTTCTAAACTCTGAAAATCAGTTTGTAAGCCAAGAATAATAATGGTAAAACAAAGGGAATGAGCTATGAAGTAAGGTGCAAAAAAGGGTATTAAGCCTCTGTACCTTTGGTAGCTATTCAACCCCAAGTTTCAACACTTGGAATGGATCCAAAACAGCACAAAAACACAAGAAATAGATAGAGAGAGATTGTAATGAAAGCAAGGAAAAATGTGACAAGCTTATACCTCTTGAAGAGAGCAAGCTTTGGTTGTAAACTAAACTTGATCCTAACACACTCTCAAGGTTGAATTATGATTCTCAAGGCTCAACCGAAGCTCTAAGGTTTAGCTCTAAGGGTGCATATGATGTATAGATACGGTTCAAGGATGATAAAATATCACAAAGCTAGCTTGCAAAGGAAGAAGGAGCTCTCAAAGGTGTTTTTCTTTTTTGAAATTTTTCTAACCCTCAAAACAGAGATGTATGCTCGTATTTATAGAATTTGAGCCAAATAGGTCACAAATATCTTTAAAAATGGACAGCTGGCAGATTCTCGCTCAGAACAGTGTTTCTCGCCCAAAAGGCACGGCCGGTCCCAAATGAGGCACGGCTGGGCCCCAATGTGGCTCTCCTATTCCTCTGGTTCAGGCTTAGTGTATGTTGGCATGGTGTTGAAAAATGAATTTTTGTGGTATATAAGTATAGAAACAGCCTGGGTATGGAAGGTTGAGATTTTCTAGAGCTAAAAACCGAGTTCCTTCATTGAGAATTCAAACCATTGGCAACGTAACTTTAATCATCGAGTACTCAGAATAAAGTGCCCAAGTCTTGTGAGTGGTCAAAAATAGGGTGTCTACATCACTGACAGGCAAAAGCTCAAGGCAGGAGGGTAAGAGGTAGTGTCTTCAAAAAGCTAAGCCACTAGAACCTACTTTTAGGTTCAATAGAAAGTGTTTCAACTGTGGAAGCGATAGGCATCGGACAGTTGACTGCGGCAAGAAGAAGAAGCCTTACAAGAAGTACCCTCCACAAAATAAAAGCTGGGCTCACACAACTAAGATGAAAGATTTATCACAAGATGTGGACGACATGTATCTGGCAGCTATCGTCTCTGAAGTGAACATGATAGGGTCCAACCCGAAGGAATGGTAGGTGGACACTGGGGCCACTCGCCACATATGTGCAAAGAAGAAGATGTTCACAACTTTCGAATCGGTTTCAAACAGTGAAAAGTTTTCATAGGAAATTCTGCGATCTCAACTGTTGAGGGTAAAGGCAAGGTGGTCCTAAAGATGACTTCAGGAAAAAAGCTAACTCTGAACGATGTCCTATATGTACCAGACATTCGTAAGAACCTTGTCTCAGGATCGCTCTTAAGTAAGCATGGTTTCCGCATGGTGTTTGAGTCGGATAAGGTCATGTTGACCAAGAGCGGGGTTTATGTGGGAAAGGGATATATGTCAGGCGGTATGTTTAAGCTCAATGTAATGACTCTTATCCCTAAACTTAATTAGAAAGCTTCTTCTTCTGCTTATATGCTTGAGTCCCCTAATTTATGGCATGGTAGACTAGGTCATATAAATTTTGACTCTTTGTGTAGATTAATCAAGTTAGATCATATACCATTTTTTAAGATTAATCCAAATCACAAGTATGAAACTTGTGTAGAAGCAAAATTGACAAGGACTTCTTTTCATTGTGTTGAAAGAAGTACCACAGTGATGTGTGTGACTTGAAAGTCGTATAATCACGTGGTGGCAACAAGTACTTCATCACTTTTGTTAATGATTGCACTAAATACTATTATATGTATTTGCTTAAAAGCAAAGATGAGGCGATTGATATATTTATCCTTTTCAAGAATGAAGTTGAGAATCAACTAAGCCAAAAGATCAAGGCTTTAAGAAGTGATCGTGGTGGTGAATACGAATCCCCGTTTGCTGAGATTTGTGCACAATTTGGGATTATTCACCAAACCACTACGCCTACCCATCAGTCAAATGGTGTTGTTGAGCGAAAGAATAAAACGTTAAAAGAAATTATGAATGCAATGTTAATAAGTTATGGATTGCCACAGAACTTATGAGGGGAAGCAATTCTCTCTGCGAATTACATTCTAAATAGGATACTTCGAAAGAAAGTAGACAAGACTCCATATGAATTATGGAAAAGCCACAAGCCTTCTTATAATTTTCTACGAATGTGGGGGTGTCTTGCAAAAGTGGCGGTACCTACACTCAAGCGGGTTAGGATAGGTCCAAAAATCATGGATTGTATATTCATTGGTTATGCACAGAATAGTAATGCATATAGGTTTCTTGTGCACAAGTCTGATATTTCAGATATCCATAAGAATACCATAATGGAGTCATGGAATGCATCCTTCTTTGAAGATGTATTTCCTTGCCGAACCCTAAGGAGAGGATTAAAGTTCTGAAAATGAACTTGATGATCAAGATGAGGAAGTGGATAAGCCAAGAAGGAGTAAGAGGGCTAGGACTGCCAAGTCCTTTGGCCTGGACTTCTTGACTTATATGTTAGAAGGAGAACCTCAAACTTTTCATGAAGCCGTCACTTCACCTAAAAGTCCCTTATGGAAAGTAGCAATTAAGAGTGAAATTGACTCCATCTTGGGAGTGGGTTAAACCATACTTGGGAGTGGGTTGAACTACCCCCAGGCAGTAAGGCCTTGCGAGTAAATGGATCTTTAGAATAAAGACGAAAGCAGATGGGTCAATTGATAAGTATAAAGCTAGGCTAGTTATCAAAGGATACAGACAGCGAGAAGGCTTGAATTACTTTGATACGTATTCACCTATGACAAGGATTACATCCATTCGCATGGTGATTGCGATAGCCACTTTACGTGGTCTGGAGATACATCAATTGGATTTGAAGACAACTTTCTTAAATGGAGAATTAGATGTAGAAATCTACATGGAGCAACTCAAGGGGTTTTCAGCTCCAGGGAAAAACAAGAAAGTATGTAAGCTTGTCAAGTCATTATATGATTTGAAGTAAGCTCCTAAGTAATGGCATGAGAAGTTTGACAATGCTATGTTGTAAAATGGATTTAGAATCAATGAGTGTGACAAGTGCATATATGTTAAAGACTCCGATAAAGATTATGTCATTTTGTGTCTATACGTAGATGACATATTGATTGTTGGTAGTAATGATGACATGATTAGAACTACCAAGAGATAGTTAAACTCTAAGTTTTACATAAAAGATATAGGCCTTGCAGATGTCATTCTAGGTATTAAGATTACCAGAACATCTAATGGTATTGTACTTTCTCAGTCTCACTATATTGAGAACATACTTGAGAAATTTGATAAATCAGATACAAGTATGTCTAGGACACTGGTAGACGTGAGTCTACATTTGATCAAGAATAATGGTGAGAGTGTCTCTCAACTAGAATATTCTCGGGTCATTGGAAGTTTGATGTATCTGATGAGTTGTACAAGGCCGGATATAGCCTACTCTGTTAGTAGGCTTAGCAGATACACGAGTAATCTGAATGCTACTCATTGAATGGGCATTATGCGGGTTTTATGTTATCTACACTACACCCAAGATTATGGGTTGCATTATACCAGATACCCAGCTATACTAGAAGGGTATGATGATGCTAATTGGATATCTGATATAAATGACTCCAAATCCATTAGTGATTATGTGTTTACCCTCAAAGGGGCAACCGTGTCTTGGAAATCTTCCAATCAAACGTGTATATCGAGATCAACGATGGAATCTAAGTTTATTGCTTTGGATAAAGCAACTGAAGAAGCTGAATGGCTTCGCCAGTTCGTTAAGAATATTTCATATTGACTGAAACCTGTGTCTGCTATCTGTATTCATTGTGATAGCCAATCGGCGATTAGACGGGCATAGAGTATTATGTATAATGGAAAGTCTAGACATATCCGTCATAGACATAATTCTATATGACAACTACTCTCTAATGGAGTTGTCTTTCTAGACTATATAAAGTCTGAGGACAACATTGCAGATTTGCTAACCAAAGGGTTAACTCAAGAGTTAATAGAAACGTTGTTAAGAGGAATGGGGTTAAGGCCTTTAGTAATGTTACCGGAACAGAAAACCCAACCTAGTTGACTGGAGATCCCAAGATCTAGGTTCAAAAGGACAACCTAATTTAGTGTAACAGGTGAGTCACTAAAGAGGTAAATCATCTTGCTCATTCCTTCGTACAGTGATGCCCTGTGGGAGTGAAAGGTTAAGTTAATGCTTTTAATGACTTAAGTGATATGAATAATCAATCGTGCTAAAATAAGATACTTTATATAGGTCAGCTATGTGAGTGTGAAGTGGGACCGCTTCTTTAGGAATTGGTAAGGCCAAATTCTTTAAAAACATTAACTGAACCTGGCTAGTGTTACAGGGCCATACTAGACACACTAGTGAGAACAAGAACAATGGTTGGACTAACTCCTGTGTGAGGTCTATTGTCTCGGTTTATACAAACGGCCGAACAATTCAAGACATCATGTTCACTAGTCAATCAATAAATCCGATAGGCTTTCATTACGAAAGGTTCAAAGCCAACAGTTACCTTTTCTGATGCAGGGTTAGTCTGTATGCTCTCTCTCTCTGAGTTTTTGTTGTAAACGTTGTCCGTTTTCTTTATTCAGTCAATTTTTATTCCTGTAGGGGATTGTTAGGAAAAAAAATGATTTTTTGGTGACTTTAATGTGAAATTAAAGTAGATCTCAACCATTGGTTGATGTGGGATTAAATGAGTTTAGATTCTTCATAACAAGATTTTTACACCACAAAAAGAATGGCCAAAAACTATTAAGAATTGAATGAGAAATTGTCTCATAAAGATGGCCTCATGAATGAGGTATTGGGAATTGTGTATAACTACTAATCCCACATTAATTGTAGAGGAAAACTTTGATGGGTATTTAAATCTCAAGATTTTGATAAGGGCATAAGTCCTTTGGGGCATTCAAATTTTCTGAAGGAAGGGAGTTATGAATGTTTTAAGGATGGGCTTGGGCCAAAACTATGGTCCAAGTTGGTTATGGAAAAATTGCCACACACGCGCACGCCGCCTGCCTACTAGCCCAAATCGAACTCGCTTGAGTCCGGATCTATGGTCCGTGATCCATGGGTCATGGGTTGCAAATCATGGATCTTGGATCTTGGGTTTGGGCTTGGGCTTGAGGCTTGAGGCTTGATGCTTGAGGCTTGATGGAATGGATTAGGTTTGGGGTGAGCCGGATTGGTGGTCCACCAACTTAATTTTTTTGGGTCAAGTCTACTGTAGATATACACATATGTATATATAGAATATATAACTCATATATAAGAGGAGTAATGGCCTGCATTTGTTGCCAGCCTTGATGGTTGGAGGCTCCTCCTCTATCCCTCCATAGTGTATAAATAGAGACCAACCTCTTTAGTGGTTTATACAGAATTTTTGGCTTCCAGAATTATATAGTCAATTTGTTTCCTCCTATAAATTTCTTCTTGTATGAGAGAATGCTGAGAGACAAAAGCCGACATACCTCTCGCATCCACAGTGAGGCGGCTAATCTATTTTAAGGAGACTGTGGTATCACACAGGTTTCGGTTTACATCTTTTATGCCATTCTATTTTATTACGTATTCCCTGTTGTGTGAGTGATTTTTTGACCACACTGCCAACTCAATAATCAGCTGGAGAGTACTGGCAGAATAGATGACACATGGCTGACCTGCAACAGAAAGAGAAGATTCCGGTGGTGGTTCGTCCACCCGGGGGCACTCCGACAATCAAGTCAGTATATCTCTCAAAGATAATCAATTGTTCTTAACTCACTATTCAGAGTATAAATTGTGTACCTTAGACCCATCGGGGCTCCCTTTCTTTTATAGTTAACTCAATCCTTGTCCCAACAAAAGCCTAGCTTCAATGGACTTTAGCTCAGTGCTTATCTAGGATTCTTCAATAGATAGAGATAAACTCCCTAAGAGTTTTATCTTTATCCAGGCTGAGTCCCCTCATCATTCTAGGATTCTTGTGCCTTATCCGCTTATCTCGGATTCCGATATCTTCGGAGATAACCTCGGCCTTGTTGAGATCACCTCGGCGTCATGACCAGGACACGTGGCACCTCGGCTGACACGTCGGCGTCACCTTGGCCACGTGTTGGTACTCAGAAAATATATCCCCACAACTGCCCCCTAGGTTCTATTACCTCGGCATTCTGAGGTGATGGGACCTATATCGGTACTTCCTGCCAGTACATCGGCTTAGAGATTCCCAGCCGACATGTCTCTTTAAAGATCAAAAAATTTCAAGAGCTCCCTCATGCGTATGAGTTTTCAAGCATAATATATCAACCGTCTTAACCACGCATTTTCCTCTTATTGGATCGTACCCCGTACGCGCTTGTAAGTCATCTCGCGCCTGCATGCGCCGTCTGATGCATACGTCATTTTAGGCGCATTAATTGCTTTCTTTTTGCCGCCGTTTCAAGTTTTAACAAAAAGCCTCTTTCTCCTTTTGTCTCTTCACTTTACATCGTTTCTGAAGCTCTCTCTCTCTCTCTAGCTTTCTCAAATCCTCCATTGTTCAAGATTCCATAGCTCTGAAACTTGCTCCATTTACCCCTTTCCGGCGTGATTTTCATCGATCTTCCGCCTTTGCAACCATCGTTAGACTTCAGCAATCCCCATTCCGGCTTCCCTCTTTCTAGTAAGCCACTGTTCCTCCTGGTTTTATTTCTTGTTGCTCCTCAAGAAGTTTTGCTTCATTATTAATCGCCATTACTGTTTTACTTTGATTTATGAGTCTTGTATCTGAGTGTGTTTATTTCACGACTTTGCTATTTGCCCATGTCTTGAATACACGTACTGCTCACAACTTTTCTGCACTTTTGCCACTATTCTTGACCTTCATGTCTTGAATACACGTACTGCTCACAACTTTTCTGCACTTTTGCCACTATTCTTGACCTTATAGCCTTTGTACTTATAATGTTCTTGATAGTCCATCTTTGTTCTTGATTCTGAAGTGCATTCTTGCTTTTCTGTTTTCCAGATTTGTGCCTTCAATCTTCGCTTCCATAGATCTAGGTTTGGGATTTGTTTGTAGAACTTAAAACAATTGTTAGGGAAAATTGAAATGATTCCCCACAGATTCTGTGTATTTTTAAGCTTTAGCCGAGGTCCATAAAACCCTTTAGAAACACACCCTTCTGAAATCCAACCCTTTCAATTAAGCCGATATCATGGGTATGTGGAAGCATAGGGTAGACACCCCATCCAAGTTAGAGTACTTTAGGCGAGAGTTTGACATCCCGGCCCACGTCCATCTGAGGTTGGCTGGGGATGATGACTCCGTCATGCCTACAACTGATTCTATGCCCTTCCCTATAGTTGCCTTCATTGAGTGCGGACTTCGGCTCCCACTCAATCCCCTTTTTCATGAGATACTTCACTATTATAAGTTGAACCCGATGCAACTCGCCATCAATTCCTATCGAATCATCAATGGTATCATAGCCTTAGCCAGACAAAAAAACGTTAGGATTACCTTAGCCGATATCCAATACTGCCACACCATGTGTGGCCTCAAAAAAGATACGGGCTATGTTTACTACCTTAAGTCGAGGTCCACAGAGTACAAAATTGTTGCCGACCTCCCTGACTCCAACAAGGGAGCTGGGGATGACTATTTCATTACCTCGGGGAACTGAGAGTTCGCTCCAGACGAGGACCTTCATCTCTACCCTCTTCCTCGATCAGTTTTTGTAGAGGGCAATGGTAAGAGCCCTGTGTTCATACTAACTTGTTTTTAAAGTCTTCAATACTTTTGTTTGTTTCTAATGTCTGTTTTTCCTGCAGCTCTTCTTCAGCCACCAAAGGGCTTCCGTCAATTTTTTTTTCCCAGCAAAGACTTGAGGAGGATCTGCCAGTCCACAAACGGAGAGCCCCTCTGGTACTCAATTTCATCCCAACCTACAAATCAGCGCTACCCGACGTCCCAAAGATGAAGAAGAAAAGCCAGTCACCTCCTTCTGCCACAACTCCTCAAGCTGCCTCCTCATCTCAGCCAGATCAGGGATCGATCTCTGATCCAGCTGAGCAGCCGTCTACCTCGGCTGCATATCTGATCCCAATATCTCAACGCCAACGCCGCGACGAACTGTTTTTCCCGCCGAGATGGGCCGTCAAAAAGCAGTCGCCAAAGACCTCTTAGCCACATCCCTACCGACATTGACGCTCAACCAGCACAAACCCAGCCTCAGCCAAAGCAAAAGCAAAAAAGAATCAAGAAAGCCCAGCCAAAGGCAAAGGTGACTCAGGTTGACACTGAGGACACCTTGCCAATCTCTAAATTGGGCTGAGAGCGATAAATCCCATTCTGCCGCCGAGAAGAGGCCTACCGAGGCCCAACCATCCGAGTCTACCCGATCAAAGAGGCCAAGGTCATCCGCTACAACCACCTCGGGATCTCTAAAGCACGATGCCCCCTGGGCCCCCCAAATCACACTGGAAGATAAGCCAGTTAGGGCTAGCGATAGTGCCGACGATATCAATGTCGGCGTTGCCCTAAGTACTGCTCTGCTTCTTCCCCGGCGATCTCGACCGGAACGCCGAGCTGAGCAAATATGAAAAACTATGCTCTGATGCTCCAGCACTCTGTTCAAGTAAGTCTCTTTATTCAGTAATTTTCCTTTCTTTCTCTTCTTTTCATACTTATAATTTTTTCTAATAATTTCTATTCATTTTCAGGCCATCCAGCATGCTCATTCTTTCTCAGTGCAAGCTTTTGACAATCGGAAGGAGCTGGCTGACAAAAAGAGGGAGGTTGCTAGTCTGCAAAAGACTAATAACAACTTGCAATAAAAAATGAAGACCTTAGAGGATCAAGCCAAGGCTGCTATTAAAGCTCAGAATGACACCGAAGAAAAAGGCGGAATCTGCTGAGGCTATCAAGAAGGTTCTTGAGGCCGAAAAGAGAGAGGCCGAGGAAAAGATGGCCCAAGCCCAGAAAGAACTTCAGGATGCCCTGGCCACCAAAGATGCCGAGATAAAGGCAGCTAATGAGAAGGGGCTATAACAAGAGGGTGGCCGATGTCACCGCGGACTATGAAAGCAAGTGAAGCAGGCATGCAAACGAGGGTTTCACCCTTGGTTGGATATCTCTTCTAAAAAAGCTTGAAGTCCCCGAGGACTCGCCCCTCAGGAACGCCGACGCCATTCCTCTTCTATTCCCTCCAACTCCAACTCAATCCGACGACGAATCTGAGTCTGAGGAGGAGACCTTGGTGAGGAAATCCAAGGAGGCTGCTGGGACCAAGTCCCCTTCTCTGAACGAGCAAGTCCTGGACTTGACTCAAGATGAGGAGGGTGAGGAAGTCCCCAAGGATGCTACTCCTGAGAAGCCGTCATCGAACGTGCCTCTTACCGATAAAAGCCTCGATCTAACCCTTCAAGAAATTGACGCTAAGCTTGCTGCTGAGAAGGCCACTGAGATGTCTTCTCAGCAGTCCTCCGAAGTCCAAACCCTGCCTGCTAATGATGCTAAAGAATCTTAATTTCATGTTTTTCTTTTTCTTCTGTGCTCTGTACTTTTATTTTCCTTTTGAAACAGTGTAAGCTCTTCATATTGCCGAAGTGTCTTCTTATAAATACAACTTCTTTGTTTTGAACGTTTGTATGTTTGCCTTCTCTTTACTAGTCTTGTATGATTCCATACTTAAAATATTTGGCATATTTTTAATATACACTTCAATCTTTGTGCAATCTTCTCGGGGTGACACACACCTCGGTTATTCAAACTGATGATTTACCTCGGCAAGTACCCAAGTACCTTTCTTAGCATAACCTCGGTTTCAGCTTGTAAATTTTTTCATAAAATTTTAACAAGTGTTTAACCTTAGTCTAACTTCAACTTGTAAACTTTTCTCAAGTTTCAACAAGTGTTAAACACAATCTTGGTTTAACTTCAACTTGTAAACTTTTCTTAAGTTTCAACAAGTGTTAAACATAATATCGGTTTAACTTCAACTTGTAAACTTTTCTCAAGTTTCAACAAGTGTTAAACATAATCTCAGTTTAACTTCAACTTGTAAACTTTTCTCAAGTTTCAACAAGTGTTAAACATAATCTCGGTTTTAACTTCAACTTGTAAACTTTTCTCAAGTTTCAACAAGTGTTAAGACCATTTTTCTTCTCTCTGCCCCCTAATGTGAACCTAAGCTCCACTTGGGTTCTCATTATACATGTATTCCAGAAACAACATTATGTATTTTTATCAGTCACGAGTGTATAAACAAATAAATCAAGCTGAAACTTTATTTATTGACTTTGGCAAATGACAGAAGAACAAAAAAATTCTAATGATAGAAAATTTTCAAATTGCAAGTGTTCCGAGGCCTTGGCAACTCTTTGCCCTCATTATCTTCAAGCCGATATGCCCCATTACCCAGTACGGAGATGATTCTGTAGGGTCCTTTCCAATTTGGGCCAAGCTTCCCCTCTCTGGGATCTTTTTTGTTGCCGACGACTTTTCTCAAGACGAGGTCACCGATTTGAAACTCCTTTGGGTTGACCTTCTTATTATAAGCTCTGGCAAGCTGCTGCTGGTATGCTGCGAGCTGTATTGCAGCTCTCTCCCTTCTTTCTTCCAAAAGATCCAGATCTCGGGCTAAGAGTACATCATTAGTACCGTTTTCTACTTCCTGGGTTCTGATTCCTGGGATGCCGACCTCCAGCGGAATGACTGCTTCTGTGCCATAAGCCATGGCAAAGGGGGATTCTCCTGTTGATCTTCTCGGCGTAGTCTGATATGCCCAGAGTACACTGGGGCAACTCATCCACCCACTTTCCTTTGGCTGCCTGTAGCCTCTTCTTTATCCCATCCAAGATAACTTTGTTGGATGCTTCTGCTTGTCTATTGCTTTGGGGAAAGCTTGGGGTCGAGAAGTAGTTCTTGATTTTGAACTTTGCACAAAAGCTCTTGATTAGCTTACTGTCAAATTGTGTTCCATTATCTGCAACTATTGCTCTTGGAATCCCAAAACGGGTGATGATGTTCTTCCATATGAAGCTCCTCGCATCCACATCTCGAATCTTGGCAAGGGGTTCAGCTTCTATCCACTTGGTGAAGTAATCTGTTGCCACCAGTAGATACTTTCTTTGTCTAGTTGCTTGGGGGAGTTGTCCGACAAGATCCATGCCCCACTGGGGCAAACGGCGAAGGACTGGATACTAGGTTCAAGTCTGCTGCTGGTTGGTGTATCAGGGATGCAAACCTTTGGCATTTTTCACACTTCTTCACATAGGCCTCTGCATCTTTCTGCATGTAAGGCCACCAATACCCTTGGGTAATGGCCCTATGAGCTAGTGATCTGCTCCCAACGTGGCTTCCGCAAATTCCTTCATGTATTTCATATAAAAAATCTTCAACTTGTGAAGGATGTACGCACCTCAAAAGGAGTCCAGTGAAAGATCTTCTGTAAAGATGTCCTTCTGCTGTTAGATTGAATCTTGCTGACTTCAATCTGATCTTGTGTGCCTCCTTGTGGTCATCTGGCAGCTTTCCTTCTTTCAAGAATGCAACAATTGCATCCATCCAGCTTGGTCCCATGTCTACACACATTGCTTCATGCTTTGTGGTCGGTGGTTCGATGCTTGAGCCCGACAAATAGTCAACCATTATTATCCTTACTTTTCTAGGTTGTACTGCACTAGCTAGGTTGGCCAATGCATCGGCGTGACTGTTTATCATGTCGACTAACCTGACGTAGTCGGTAGTTCTGAAACAAGGCTACCAACCTGATGACCTCCTTTGCGTAGGCTGACATCCTTTCATCTCGGGCTGCAAACTCGCCCGTTGTCTGGTTAACTATAAGTTGTGAGTCACAAAAGGACTATTACCTCATCTGCTTGTACTGCTGCTGCCAGTTTCAGTCCTGCAATGAGTGCTTCATACTCTACTTCATTGTTTGAGGCCTTGAACGCCAAACGAATCCATTGTTCTAGTATCTGCCCATCTGGAGATACCAATACTACTCCTGCCCCCGCTCTCTGTCGGTTTGAACTCCCATCAACAAACAGTCGAAAGGAGTCGCCGATGTAAATGCTGCAGGGTCTGAGTTTTTCCTCTTTCCTTTGTTCTTTCGCCTTTGGCTGGGCTCCTCCTTGCTTGTTTGGACCTTGTTCACCTTGGCTCAATGGAGCCCGATGTTTGATGGATTCTAGCGTGAACTCCGCCACGAAGTCAGCCAAAACTTTTCCTTTGATTGCTGTTCTGGGTCTATACTCCAAGTCATACTGGCCCAAGGCGACTGCCCATCTGGCTATTCTTCCTATCAGGTCTCCTTGTTGAAGTAAGGACTTCAGGGGGTGTTCAGTTAGCTCCACAATTTTATGGGCTTGGAAGTAATGGTTCAGCTTCTTTGAAGCCATTACTAAAGCCAATGCCAATTTGTCTAAGGGGTAGATACCTCGTTTCTGCGTCGGCCAGGGTTTTTCTTACATAGTAAATAGCCCTTTGCTCCCATTTTTCTTCTCGGATTACCACTGCGCTTACTGTGTGTTCTGAAACTGCTAAGTACAAAAACAACTCCTCTCCAGGTTCTGGATTTGAGAGAACTGGAGCCGTGGTTAAATACTTCTTCAAGTCGGCCAAGGCAGCTTCGCACTCTTCGGTCCATAAGAAGTCTGTGGCTTTCTTCACTAAGTTGAAGAAAGGTTTGCACTTGTCTGAGCTTCTACTTATGAACCTATTCAGGGCTGCAGCCCTTCCAGTTAGCATTTGTACTTGTTTTGCCGACGTCAGGCTCTTCAATTCCAGGATGGCCTTAATCTGATCTGGGCTGGCCTCAATGCCCCTTCTAGTCACCAAGTATCCCAAAAACTTACCAGATCCCACTCCAAATGCACACTTCGCTGCATTGAGTCGGGAGCCGATATGTTTTAAGGATGTCAAAGACTGCTTTTAGGTCGGCCAAGTGACCTTCAGGTTCTTTGGTCTTCATGACCATGTCATCGATGTAAACTTCCACCGTTCCGCCAATCAAGTGTTTTGAACATCTTGGTTACCAGTCTCTGGTAAGTTGCTCCTGCGTTTTTCAACCCAAAAGGCATCACTTTGTAGCAATACAGCCCTTTGGGAGTGATAAATGCAGTCTTCTCTTCATCTGGGGGGTACATGGCTATCTGATGGTACCCCCTGTAGGCATCCAGGGAAACTCATCCTTGCATGCCCTGAAGTGGCGTCTACCAGTTGGTCGATCTTGGGTAGAGGAAAACTATCTTTGGGACAGGGTTTGTTTAGGCTGGTAAAGTCTAAGCAGACCCTCTATTTACCATTCTTTTTCTTCACCACCACTGTATTTGATAGCCATGTCGGGTAATTTACCTCTCGAATGGCCCTGGCCTCCAGAAGTCTGTCTACTTCCTCTTCTACTACTTCGACGTGCATCAACGTCGGTCTTCTTGCTCGTTGGATTACAAGTTTAGCCGACCTGTCAACGTTCAGTTTATGGCAAAAGACCTCGGGGTCAATACCAGGCATTTCGTAAGGCGTCCAACCAAACACCTCAATATTTGCTCTCAAAAAAGCTTCCAACTCTGTTTCCCTCTTCTTCGGCTAAGCCCGAGCCGAGAAGAAAGAAGCGTTTTTCATCCCCCTCCTAGACGAGGATTTTCTTCAGTGCTTCTTCATTCTTCTCGGCTGGCTCCTTGCCGATATCCTCTAGGGACCTCCACGTCCTCGCCTTCGATCTCTGCTTTCTCTGGTTCTCGTATGCTGCAGGTGGATTTCATTGCTACCATAGAGCAATTCTTTACCTGCAGCTGATCTCCTCTGATCTCCCTCTATCCATGTTTTGTTGGGAACCGCAATAGTTGATGCAATGTTGAGGGAACAGCCCCCATCGCATGCAACCACGGCTTTCCCAAGATGATATTGTAAGGGGAGGGTGTGTATCGATTACGATGAACTCTGTCTTTATCTTCTTGGTGCCAGCCTGCACCTCCAAGCTCGTTGTTCCCAGTGGCCATGTCGGTGTTCCATTGAACCTGACCATCAGGGCCGTTGGATTGCTCCATATCATTAGGGTGAAGGCCCAGCTCCTTGTAACATCTAACATACATGATGTCACAAGAGCTGCCTTGGTCAATTAAGATGCGTTTTCACTTGGCACTCCCCAACCTGGAGGGATACTACCAAGGCATCGTTGTGCGGATGTTGTACCATCTCAAGGTCGACTTCAGTAAAGGACACTATCGGTCCCTGGCACTCTTCTGCCCGATGTCTCTTCTCCCCGACTTGGTAAACATGCTGTAGATGTTTTACCTTTTGGGTCTTCCCTCGAATTTCGTTTTGGTTGACCTTCGAGTGAATGACATTAATTACCCGAGGTCCTCCTGCCTGAGGTTGCTGTGCTGGGGGAGGTGGAGCTGCCCGGTGCCTGAGGCAGTTTTGCTTGCTCTTCTCTTGTCCTGGTCTCATCTACAAGGTCCCTCAAATGGCCTTGCCTTACCAGGTCCTCCTGGTGTGCCTTCAGGGCTCTGCAACCCTGGGTCATATGCCCATCTTCGTTATGGTAAGCACAATGGTTACCAAGGCTTCGTCCCCATAAACTCTCCTAGTACCCTTGCTGGTGTTCTGAAATAGGGTTGGGTTTGGATTTTATCCAGAACTTTGTAAATGGGGATCCGGAACACAGTTGTGACTGCCTGTGCAGCCCTTAGTCCTACCTCCTGCTTGTTGGATCCGTTGTTACCTCGGCCTCGCTTCGGCGAGCCGTTTCCGTGAGCCCGTTTCCTTTTTCTTGCTTTATCGCCGTTGTTCCTAGCGTGTCATACTCGGCTCTGGCATATTTCTCGATTCTGGCCATGAGCTCTTCCATGCTTTTTGGCAATGTCTTTGCCAGTGACTTTCAGAGTAGGCAGCCATCTTTCAGGCTGTTTTTAAATTATACGACGGCCACTTCTTGGTTGCATTATGGTATTCGGTTGAACACCTCATAATACCTCTTAGCTTAGGCCCTCAGGCTTTCGTCCTCGCCAATCTTCAGAGCCATTAGGGCGTCTACCCTTAAGGGCTATAGTTTGTTTGTCACGAACCTGGCCACGAACATCTCGACTAGGCCTGCCCAGGTCTTCACACTTCCTTTCGGCAGTTTGTGAAACCAATCCGATGCAATCTCCCCGAATGATGAGGGGAACACTTTGCAGAGCAACGACTCATTCCCAGTGTACAACGCCATCACGTTCAGGTATAATCTGACGTGAAAGTTGGGGTCCGACTTTCCTATCGTATATCTGGAACCTCGGCATGCTGAATCTCTTCGGGACCTCAACTTTGTCTAGTTCTACCGAGAATGGTGTTCTTGGTTTAATAGTTGAGGTTACCTCGGCATGATCTTGCTTCCTCTTGAGGTAATCTCTCAAGTCCTCTTTGGTCCGCCCAAGAGCTCGGCTATCTCCTGATTTCAGTCTCTTAGGTGTACTGCTTTCAGCTTCGTTGTGAGCCATTTTTGATCTTTCTCCGTTGGTCGCGTCGAAGCACAACTCCTGCCTCTAAACCTGCCGATGTTCTCTGGGGTCTGCCTCCTTGGTGCGATGTGTCCTTCGAGACTCTTTCCTTTCTAGCTCTCCACGCCTGACCTCCCTTGAAGGTCGGTTAGAATGCCTTTCACTTCTGGGGTGCTGGGGGGCTATAGGGATAGTTTCCTGTCCTCCCTTCTGGGCATTGGCCGCTGGATTCGGCGTGTCATGCAGCGGGAATGGTGCTGCATGACATTGTTTTGCATCATGAAGTTGACGACCGATTGCAGGTCTGCCAACTTGTTCGCCATCTCTTTAACATCTTTCGTCCCTCTGTAGGCATCTGTCCTTCCATACTTGGAGGTTATCTTCATTGTAGTACCCGTTTTGGTCTGTTTGCTTTGGTATGTCGCCTTCTTGGCCGACGTCTTTTACTCCGTGATTCTGGTCTTGATTGCAATTGTCCTTCTCGACGTCAACGTCAATAAGTCTCCCACTCCCGTTAGAAGTGTCATCCCCAACCTTCTACTTCTGTCCGTCGTTGGCCATCTATTCTTTTTTTCTTTCCCACAGACGGCGCCAAATTGTGTGAATGATTTTTTGACCACACTGCCAACTCAATAATCAGCTGGAAAGTACTGGCAGAATAGATGACACCTGGCTGACCTGCAACAGAAAGAGAAGATTCCGGTGGTGGTTCGTCCACCCGAAGGCACTCCGACGATCAAATCAGTATATCTCTCAAAGATAATCAATTGTGCTTAACTCACTATTCAGAGTATAAATTGCGTACGTTAGACCCATCGGGGTGCCTTTCTTTTATAGTTAACTCAATCCTTGTCCCAACAGAAGTCTAGCTTCAATGGACTTTATCTCAGTGCTTATCCAGGATTCTTCAATAGATAGAGATAAACTCCCTAAGAGCTTTATCTTTATCTAGGCTGAGTCCCCTCATCATTCTAGGATTCTTGTGCCTTATCCGCTGATTTCGGATTCCGATATCTTCAGAAATACCCTCAGCCTTGCCGAGATCACCTCGGCGTCATGACCAGGGACACGTGGCACCTCGGCTGATACGTCGGCGTCACCTAGCCACGTGTTGATACTCAGAAAATATATCCCCACACCTGTCAATCTTGTAATTTTAAACATGTTGTATTCCTCCTTGAAATATAGATTTGTAATTATAAATCTATATATTTTATTTATTTTAGTATACAATTTTAACAACACTTTGAGCCAGTTTGAGCTCGGAGTGGCCATCTCTTTCGAACAAGGTAGAAAAATGTCTTGTGACATTCACGGTCCCCTTATTTCTCTTCCTTGTAGCATCAATTCCCTCATTTTGCCTTCTCTTCAAATTATTATTTCTCTTCCTTGTAACATCAACTGCTTCACCGGGACAGATCTTTATTATTTCAAAACGGGGCCAGTGTTTTGTTTGTTTATTCTGCAGAGTTTCATTACACGCATATGTCGTGTTCATTTTTTATTTTCGGTTAATTATACTTTTTATTTTAATAATTTGAGTTGAATTACACTTTTGTCCTTATAGTTTCAAATCGAACAATTTAATCCTTACACTTTAAATTTAATTTCAACTAATTTGATCTTTTTGTCCAAATTAAAGATTAAAATTAATAATATTCGGACAATTAGATAAAATTAATAGAAATTCAAACAGATTGAAATTAAACTTAAAATATAGAAACCAAATTATTCAAATTAAAATAATAGAAACTAAAATAAAATTTGGATCAAATTATAAAGGTAAAAAAATGTAATTAACCCATTTATTTGTAATATACATGATCTAATGAATTTCACAAAAAATTAACGCTCTTTGTTTGGTCGAAAAACATTTTCTAACGTTTGGCATAATAAAAAACAAAAATTAACGAGAGATATTTTTCATCACCACCGAAAAAACAAGTCTATTTAAATAAAAAAAATATTTTTTAGACTAGAATTTTACCAATGTTGCTACACTATTACTACCACTGTCATCACTTCCACCACTAGACCACTACCACCATGGACACCCGACCATCACCATCATTGTTATCTCTACTTTCGTCTCCACCTTCGTCCGGCCATCAGTACCAAATATAAAATAATCTATTTTTCAAAAAATATTTGCTGAAAAAAAAAATCATAAAAAATATTTTTCATTAAAATAAACAGAATGTAAAATAAAAATAGATCATAGATAAAATAGTTGGGTAAATTACACTAACCTCCCCTAAAGTTTTTGACAAATACAGTGACTTCCCCAATAGTTTCAATAATTACAGTAACCTCCCCTACTTTACCTGACATTCTCCAGATTCCTTCCTTCTGTCAAATTGGAACTAACGGGGTTACTTTTTATATAAAAAATGACCTTATTGCCCTTCCTTTTAAAATATTAAAAAATGTTTTTGGATTAAAGGACATGTTTGGAAGAAACGAAAAACGTTTGAAACAGTATTTTTAGATTTATTTTTTTAAAATATTAAAAAATGTTTAAGAAATTTTTATTTTTTTATTTTGAATATATAATTTTTATTTAAATTTTTTTATTTTAAATATTTTATTTTATTTTGTTTTGTAAATATTTTAATTTTTTTAGTTTTAATATTTTAAACTCGAAACACATTTCCACGCTCATATCATAACTAAGGCTGTTCAAAAATCCGTTCAAGCCGGTAATCCGGACCGAATCAGATCGAATCGTATGGTTTGGTTCGGTTCTATTAAGAACTGGTTCGGTTTTGGATTAAGAAATATGGGAACCGTAAAAACGGTTCGGTTTATAGATTTTATGAAAAAACCATGGTTCGAACCGAACCGAATCAAATTTTAAAATATGTATATAGATATATATACATATATATAATATCAAGTTTTATTGTTATTAATTGATTTTTTGTAATTTTAATGATATTAGGACGATATAGATATGTAATGTTGAGTAATACCTTAATATTATTAGTTTTTATCATGAGTTAAATGTAATTAGTTTGAGTAATTATTTTATTAATATTAACAATTTATTCTTGCATATAGAATTTTTTGGAACTATGAACCAAATCAAAACCGAACCATTATTTTGGTTTGGTTCTGGTCTGGTTTTACAAGTGTAATGGTCTGGTCTGATTCTCAAAATCACAGAACCGTTGGGATCGGTTTGGTTCTGGGATTTTCTCAAAACCGAACCAATCCGGACCGTGTACACCCCTAATCATAACCAAACACATAACTCAAAACTCAATTAAAAATTATTTTCAAACCTCATAACCAAATATATAACTCGAAACTCCACACTACTTTCAAAACTCTACACTCAAATCGTAACCAAACACAACAAAAAAATTAAAATATTTAAAAACATATTTATAAAATAAAATAAAATATTTATAATAAAAATTATATATTTAAAATAAAAAATAATTTTTTTTTAATTTTTTAATATTAAAAAATATATTAAAAATATTAAAAAAATACAACAAATAAATGTATGAAATATAATGCACATTAAAATAAATAAATAAATATTTAAAATATAAAATATTTACCCTAAAAAACTAAATTCGAAAATTTTCAAAACTTATAAACAAACAATTTTTTTCTTTTCAAAACTCATAACTCAAAATACAATTCCACACTCAAATCTTAATTCTAAAAGTAATTTTTAAAAATAAAATAAATTTTTTTTCTTTTAAAATAAAATTTTGGAAAAAGTTTGGTTTTGAGTTTTGAATTGAGTTTTAAGTTTGTGTTTGGTTATGAGTTTTGAAAATAATTTTTGAATTGAGTTTTGAGTAAAAACATGTTCCGAAAAAAGTTTTTTTTTTAGTTATAAGTTTTGAATTGAGTTTGAGTTTTGTGTTTGGTTATAAGTTTTGAAATTTTTAGAATTTATTTTTTTAGGGTAAATATTTTATATTTTAAATATTTATTTATTTATTTTAATGTGCATTATATTTCATACATTTGTGTTGTATTTTTTTAATATTTTAAATATATTTTTTAAATATTATAAAATTTTTTAAAAATATTATTTTAAATATATAATTTTTATTATAAATATTTTATTTTATTTTATAAATATATTTTTAAATATTTTAATTTTTTTGTTATGTGTTTAGTTACGATTTGAATGTAGAGTTTTGAAAGTAGTGTGGAATTTCAAGTTATGTGTTTGATTATGAGGTTTGAAAATACTTTTTTACTTGATTTTTGAGTTATGTGTTTGGTTACGATATGAGTATGGAATTGTGTTTTGAGTTTAAAATTAAAAAAAAAAATTAAAATATTTACAAAATAAAATAAAATATTTAAAATAAAAAATTTAAATAAAATTTGTATATTTAAAATAAAATAATAAAATTTTGTTAAACATTTTTTAATATTTTAAAAAAATAAATCCAAAAATACTTTTCAAACGCTTTTTGTTTCTTCCAAACATGTTCTCCAATCTAAAAATATTTTTTAATATTTTAAAATGAAGGACAATAGGGTCATTTATTGTTGAAAAAGTAACCACGTTAGTTCCAATTTGACAGAAGAGAAGAATTTGAAGAATGTTAGGTAAAATAGGAAAAATTACTGTAATTATTAAAACTATAGGAGATGTCACTATATTTGTCAGAAACTTCAAAGAATGTCAGTGTAATTTACCGAAAATAATTTTTATTTTTTAAAACCGTGATAAGCTAATAAAATTTGGGATAGATCTCAAGGGGTCGTGGATTTGGTTCCTGTGTTCCTCGCATAGCTCTTCGCAACCTACTGCATGGTTTTGTTGATCGATGTAAGTAAATTAATTAATTAATTAGGTGACGTTTGGTTATCATTTTTAACTAAATAATCATAAAAGGATAAAAAAAAGTTAAAAAATTACAAAAGGACAAAAAGAACTTTACCATTTCAAAGTTAAAAAGCTAAAAAATCTAATCAAGAATACCAAACAAATAAAAAAGTCTCAGGCTAAAAAAGTCAAAAAAGCCAAAAAATCAACTAAAAAAGTCATTGCCAAACTAAGGCTAAAAATACCTTTTGACTGGATTACTTTGGGGAAATTACTATTCAATAAATGTTGGTGAAAAAAATATCACAAAAACGGAAAAGTGCTACTTTAAATCGCATTCCCAATATGTTTTTTTGTAAGCGTTGATTCCCCCTTATTCTGTTAAAATATAAGTTGATCCTTGATGCTTATATCATTAAATTATATATATTTTTTAAAAAACGTAATAAATTGTTAATCTTTTTGTGACAAATATAATCTAATCAACTTATAATTTTTAAATAGATGATTTAGCTGACAAACGCGAGAAGGTGAAATGATACCTGTTGGAAAAAATGGTTTCATATAGGCATATTTTTTAGCCCAATTTTGGGTGGGTCCCAAACGTTTTTTGGGGTGAGTCCGAAGAGATGACGTGTTCCTTGCCGCGTGGCAAGTCACACGGTGAAGACGGAACGTCAAAACCATTTATGAGTGAATGGGAAGTTGACGTCGTTTTCGGATTTTACATTAATTTTTAGATAAAATTCTTTTGAATTTTCAATAAAAATTATTGTGGGAATTTAATTTAATTCTAAATTCAAATTTTGAGTACCTAAGTGGTTTCCTAAAATTTGTAATTGTAGGAATTTAATTTAATTCTAAATTTAAATTTTAAGTTCCTAAATGGTTTTCTAAAATTTATACGTCTTACTTTATTTATTAAACTATTCAATTTATTTAATATATATATATTCAATAGTTTATATAATAAAGTTCACTCTGTCCAACGGTTCTTTTCCAATTGTTTAAATTATAAAGGTCCAAAAGAGTTCACGGATCACTTTTCAAAATTGGTTCAAAAACTGTTCTTACCAACGGTACTTTTTCAATCTTTTTGAAAAAGGTTTCAGGCAACGGTCCTAACTTTTTTGTGAACCTTTTCAATTTGTTTGGAACCTGTTCGGGGCAGAGTTTTTGCCTATATATATATAGCCATAAATCCAACAATCGGGGGACCCGAAATTCAATCTGATTATTGTCTTGTTGCTGTCTTAAATTTTACATTTTTTTCATTATTCTTCATATTAGTCTTAGTATAAATTTCAGAGAGTTAGAACACAAGTTTGGTTCGCCGAACAAATTGTTTGGAGTACTACTACAATTTGTGAAGATCATTGTACCTTGGGAGATAGACGCCACTCAACCGTAAGTACCGTAGCGGGACAAATCTGTCTTAAGGACAGAGTGTCACACACGCGACTTGGTCTTAATTTTAATTCGGTTCGATAAATAAATCTGGTATGTTATTTATTTATTTTGTTTGAATTTATTTCAAGTTATTTTATATACACAGAAGATTGTTCTAACAATCTTAAGACAGATCCTATTATTATGTTTACAGAATTTTTCGTTTGTTTCCCTTTTTCATTCTTCATAAATAATTTCGAAAGAAAATTATTTTCTGTGAATTTACAAAATAATATTCTGGTTGGAAAAATAAATAGTGATTATATACTATTTGACAGATAGTAGTAATATACTGTCTTTTTTCTTTGACAACTAATAGTACGATACTGGTGTCATTAACAATTCAGAATATATTTTTGTGGAATTTTATCATAAAATTAATTTTGGTTTTTTTAGAAATTATTTTCTGAGTTTTCATTAATTAAAATTCTGTTTTCAGTATTTTAATTATTGAAGTGTTACTGAAATTAATTTTCTGTGTGGAATTAATTTGGTTAAATAAAATTTTATTTTATTTCCAAATTAATTGAAAAATAAAAGTTATTTTCTTATTTCTTTTATTTTACAGAATTTAATTTCTTGTGTAGAATTATTTTGGTTAAATAAAATTTTATTTTATTTCCAAATTAATTGAAAAATAAAAGTTATAGTTTTATTTCTTTTATTTTACAGAATTTAATTTTCTGTGTGGCATTAATTTGTTTAAATAAAATTTTATTTTATTTTCAAATTAATTGGAAAATAAAAGTTACATTCTTGTTTCTTTTATTTTTACAGAATTTAATTCTGTGAATTTGGATTAGTTTTCTGTGTGGAATTAATTTGGTTAAATAAAATTTTATTTTATTTTATTTCCAAATTAATTGAAAATAAACGTTACATTTTGTTTTGTTTCTTTTATTCTAACAGAATTTATTTCTGTAGTTTTGGTTTAATTTGATTAAATAAAATTTTTATTTTATTTTCAAATTAATTGGAAATAAAAGTTACAATTCTTATTTCTTTTATTTTTACAGAATTTAAAATTCTGTGTTTTTTGGTTTAAATTTTTTGTGTAGCATAAAATTCTAATTCTAATTTTATTTTATAATTTAGATTTTATGGCTACTAAAACTGGTCAAACTTATGTTCAAACCAGTACTGGTATGGTGATTACCATTACGCCAACCTCTCCTTATGTTGGGATTGGGCAAGTGAATCATGGTAAACAGCCAGAGAAGTTCTTTAGAACTAATTTTTGCAAAGCCAAAGGAAGAACAAGTAATAAGGTTACTGAAGTCGATATAACCGAAATGGATATAATTTCCAATGGTGTAGATGTCATAAATCTTTCTGCAGTTGTTTCTGAGGCAAATCTTGTCGGAAATCCTAAAGAATGGTGGGTGGACACTGATGCTACTCGCCATATCTGTGCCGACAAAAAGATGTTCACATCTTATTCTGTAGTGGACAATGGTGAACAACTCTTTATGGGCAACTCCTCAACTTCCAAAGTTGAAGGATAAGGAAAAATTGTACTCAAGATGACATCAGGAAAGGAACTCACTCTCAACAATGTGCTACATGTACCGGACATTCGCAAGAATCTTGTTTCCGGATCTTTGTTGAGTAAGAATGGGTTTAGGCTAGTATTTGAGAATGATAAATTTGTACTTACTAAGACTGAGATGTATGTAGGAAAAGGTTACATGCCTGATGACATTTTCAAGTTAAATGTAATGACCGTTGTACCCTCAATTATTAATAATACTACATCTTCTTCTTACTTGCTTGAGTCTTCAAAATTATGGCATGGTAAACTAGAACATGTTAATTATGGATCTTTGCGTAGATTAATTAATATGGAATGTTTACCTAAATTTGATATTGATTCAAATCATAAATGTGAAATTTGCGTTGAGGCAAAATTATCCAAAACTCCTTTCCATTCAATTGAAAGAAGTTCGAAACCACTTGAATTAATTCATAGTGACATTTGTGATTTTAAGTCAATTCAAACAAGAGGTGGGAAAAAGTATTTTATCACTTTTATAGATGACTATACTAGACATGTTTATTTAATTTGAACCAAGGATGAAGCTTTGGAAACTTTCATTCAATATAAGAATGAAATTGAAAATCAACTTGGTAAGAAAATCAAGAAACTTAGAAGTGATAGAGGTGGTGAATATGAATCACCTTTTGGTAAATTTTGTAAAGAACATGGAATAATTCATCAAACCACCGCTCCTTACTCACCTCAGCAAAATGGAATTGCTGAAAGGAAAAATAGGACTTTAAAAGAAATGATGAATGCCATGTTAATCTGTTCTGGATTACCTCAGAACTTGTGGGGGGAAGCAATACTTTCTGCTAATTATATACTTAATAAAGTACCTCGAAAGAAAGTGAATCAAATACCTTACGAATTGTGGCATGGAAGAGTACCATCCTACAAATACTTAAAAGTGTGGGGGTGTTTGGCTAAAGTGGCTATTCCTAGTCCTAAAAAGACTAAGATAGGTCCTAAGACCATTGATTGCATTTTCATTGGTTATGCCAAGAATAGTAGTGCATATCGGTTTTTGATTCATAAATCAGAACATTCCGAAATGCATGTAAATACTATTATTGAGTCTCGGAATGCATCATTCTTTGAACATGTATTTCCAAATAAAACTGGACAAGAGACTAGTAATAATAAGAGATCTTTTGATGCTATTACTAGTAATGATCAAGAACATGATCAAGAGCAAGAGTTAGACCAAAATGAGGAAGAGGAACCTAGGCGTAGTAAATGTGCTAGAACCTCAAAATCTTTTGCTCCAGATTTTCTAACATATTTGTTAGAAAATGAGCCTTTAACTTTTAAAGAGGCTATGTCCAGTCCTGAATCTCCTTTATGGAAAGAAGCTGTCAACAGTGAAGTTGAATCCATCTTGCAAAATCACACTTGGGAATTAGTGGACTTGCCACCAGGTTGGAAACCTCTTGGGTACAAGTGGATTTTCAAAAGGAAAATGAAAGCGGATGGATCAATTGACAAATACAAGGCAAGACTTGTAGTCAAAGGTTTTAGACAAAAAGAAGGTCTAGATTACTTTGACACATACTCACCGGTTACTAGAATTACATCCATTAGAATGCTAATTGCCATTGCATCTCTATACAATCTAGACATTCATCAAATGGATGTTAAAAACCGCTTTCTTAAATGGTGAGTTAAATGAAGAAATTTACATGGAACAACCAGAAGGGTTTTCTGTTCCAGGGAAAGGAAAGAAAGTGTGTAAATTGGTTAAATCATTATATGGTTTAAAACAAGCGCCAAAGCAATGGCATGAGAAATTTGACAACGCAATGATGTCAAATGGATTTTAAAATTAATGAGTGTGACAAATGTGTTTATATTAAAAACACAGATAAGGGTTATGTCATTGTATGTCTTTATGTAGATGATATGCTCATTGGTAGTAATAATGACATGATTAAAACTACCAAGAAAATGTTGAATAAATATTTTGACATGAAGGACATGAGCATTGCTGATGTAATACTTGGCATGAAAATTACCAAAACATCATAAGGATATGCTTTTGTCACAATCTCATTACATTGAGAAAATACTTGACAAATTCAGCAAAGATGATGATCATCTTGCTAGAACTCCTGTAGATGTTAATTTGTATCTTTCTAAGAATGTATAGGAAAATATTTCTCAATTAGAGTATGCCCAAATTATTGGAAGCTTAATGTACTTGATGAACTGCACTCGCCCAGATATAGCTTACGCAGTAAGTAAATTAAGTAGATATACGAGTAATCTGGGAGTAGAACACTGGAAAGCAATTATAAGGGTTCTAAGATATCTCCGATTTACTCGTAACATTGGGCTTAATTATACTAGATATCCAGCAGTACTTGAAGGATACTATGATGCAAATTGGATATCGAATACTAGAGACTCGAAGTCCACCAGTGGGTATGTCTTTACTCTTGGTGGGGCCCGCTGTATCTTGGAAATCTTCCAAACAGACTTGTATTGCGAGGTCTACTATGGAATCTGAATTCATAGCTTTAGACAAAGCAGGGGAAGAGGCAGAATGGCTTCGCCACTTCCTTGAAGATATTCCCAGTTTGGCCAAAATCGGTGCCTGCTATATGCATACATTGTGATAGTCAATCAACAACTGGTAGAGCACAGAATCATATGTATAATGGTAAGTCACGACACATTCGTCGTCGACATAACACCGTGAGACAACTACTCTCTAATGGAATTATTTCCATAGAATATGTTGAGTCTAAAGACAACATAGCGGATCCACTAACCAAAGGGTTAGCAAGAGAGTTAGTTGAGAATTCATCGAGGGGAATGGGACTAAAGCCTATTAAATAAGAGTTACCACAACGGCAACCCAACCTAGTTGACTGGAGATCCCAAGATCTAGGTTCAAAGGGACAACCGAGTTGTGATTGACTCAGAAGGATCACTGGGGAGTCTAACTCCTACCCATTTCTATGATGAAATAGTGATGTCTGCAGCGTTTAAGGTTAAGTAAAATTTTAATGATTCTTATATCTAGGTAAACCTAGTGGAGTATGGCAGGATACTATTCGTAAGAATCACCTATGTGAGTGTGAACTGGGGCCGGTTCTATGAGATTTGTGAAGGGCTACAATTCTCTAGAGCACTCATGAAAGACCAGGTTGTTCAGGGCCAAAATGAACACAATAGTGAGAACTAAACTGTGTCTGGGGATATACTGTGTGAGTTCTATTGTCTTGGTTTACACAAACGGCTGAACAGTTCAAGACATCATGTTCACTGGTTAGCTAGTAAATCCAATAGTGTCTCACAAGGGAAGGTTCAAAGCCAAAAGCTACCTATACTTTGCAGAATATTTCCAATTTCTGTACTCTCTGATTGGATCATGGTGTTGCATTTTCTCTCCGTCAAATTCCATTCATGTGGGGGATTGTTGGAAAAAATGGTTTAATATAGGCATATTTTTTTAGCCCAATTTTGGGTGGGCCCCAAACGTTTTTTGGGGTGAGTCCGAAGAGATGACGTGTTCCTTGTCGCGTGGCAAGTCACACGGTGAAGACGGAACGTCAAAACCATTTATGAGTGAATGGGAAGTTGACGTCGTTTTCGGATTTTACATTAGTTTTTTAGATAAAATTCTTTTGAATTTTCAATAAAAATTATTGTGAGAATTTAATTTAATTCTAAATTCAAATTTTGAGTTTCTAAGTGGTTTCCTAAAGTTTGTAATTGTGGGAATTTAATTTAATTCTAAATTCAAATTTTAGGTTCCTAAGTAGTTTTCTAAAATTTGTACCTCTTACTTTATTTATTAAACTATTCAATTTATTTAATATATATATATATATTCAATAGTTTATATAATAAAGTTCACTTTGTCCAACGGTTCTTTTCCAATTGTTTAAATTATAAAGGTCCAAAAGAGTTCACGGATCACTTTTCAAAATTGGTTCAAAAACTGTTCTTACCAACGGTACTTTTTCAATCTTTTTGAAAAAGGTTTCAGGCAACGGTCCTAACTTTTTTGTGCACCTTTTCAATTTGTTTGGAACCTGTTCGGGGCAGAGTTTTTGCCTATATATATAGCCATAAATCCAGCAATCGGGGGACCCGAAATTCAATCTGATTATTGTCTTGTTGCTGTCCTAAATTCTACATTTTTTTTCATTATTCTTCATATTAGTTTTAGTATAAATTTTAGAGAGTTAGAACACAGGTTTGGTTCGCCGAACAAATTGTTTGGAGTACTACTACAATTTGTGAAGATCATTGTACCCTGGGAGATAGACGCCACTCAACCGCCGGGGCAAATCTGTCTTAAGGACAGAGTGTCACACACTCGACCTTGGTCTTAATTTTAATTCGGTTTGATAAGTAAATCTGGTATGTTATTTATTTATTTTGTTTGAATTTATTTCAAGTTATTTTATATACACAGAAGATTGTTTATCTGTGTTTTTAATATAAACACATTTGTCATACTCATTAATTTTAAATCCATTTGACATCATTGCATTGTCAAATTTCTCATGCCATTGCTTTGGCGCTTGTTTTTAAACCATATAATGATTTAACCAATTTACACACTTTCTTTTCTTTTCCTAGAACAGAAAACCCTTCTGGTTGTTCCATGTAAATTTCTTCATTTAACTCACCATTTAAGAAAGCGGTTTTAACATCCATTTGATGAATTTCTAGATTGTATAGAGATGCAATGGCAATTAGCATTCTAATGGATGTTATTCTAGTAACTGGTGAGTATGTGTCAAAGTAATCTAGACCTTCTTTTTGTCTAAAACCTTTGACTACAAGTCTTGCCTTGTATTTGTCTATTGATCCATCCGCTTTCAATTTTCTTTTGAAAATCCACTTGTACCCAAGAGGTTTACAACCTGGTGGCAAGTCCACTAATTCCTAAGTGTGATTTTGGAAGATGGATTCAACTTCACTGTTGACAGCTTCTTTCCATAAAGGAGCTTCAGGACTGGACATAGCATCTTTAAAAGTTAAAGGCTCATTTTCTAACAAATATGTTAGAAAATCTGGACCAAAAAATTTTGAGGTTCTAGCACGTTTACTACGCCTAAGTTCCTCTTCCTCATTTGGATCTAACTCTTGTTCTTGATCATGTTCTTGATCCTGACTAGTAATAGCATCAAAAGATCTTTTATTAGTACTAGTCTCTTGTCCAGTCTTCTTTGGAAATACATGTTTAAAGAAAGATGCATTCCGAGACTCAATAATAGTATTTACATGCATTTCGGTATGTTCTGATTTATGAATCAAAAACCGATATGCACTACTATTCTTGTCATAACCAATGAAAATGCAATCAATGGTCTTAGAACTTATTTTAGTCTTTTTAGGACTAGGAATAGCCACTTTAGCCAAACACCCCCACACTTTTAAGTATTTGTAGGATGGTACTCTTCCATGCTACAATTCACAAGGTGTTTGATTTATTTTCGTTCGGGGGTACTTTATTAAGTATATAATTAGCAGAAAGTATTGCTTCCCCCCCACAAGTTCTGAGGTAATCCAGAACTTCTTAACATGACATTCATCATTTCTTTTAAAGTCATTTCTTTGCGCTTGTGTTTGAGGTAGTTCTTGAATTCCTTCCAACCTTTTGGTAATTTTTCAATTAAGGCTGCAACTTGGAAGGATTCACTGAGAGACATGCCTTCTGTGTGAACGTCATGCAGAATGAGTTGGAAATTTTGAGCTTGGCTGATCACAGTTTTTGAATCAACCATTACAAAATCCAAGAATCTGCCAACCACAAATTTCTTTGAGCCGGCCTCTTCCGTTTTGTACTTTTTCTCCAACGATTCCCAAAGTTCCTTTGTTGTCTTGATTGGACTGTAGACGTTGTATAATGTGTTGTCAAGTCCGTTCAAGACGTAGTTCCGGCAAAGGAAATCGGCATGTTTCCAAGCATCAACCGCAGCAACCACTTACCTGTCGGTTTCATCCTCTTTCAGGATAGGAGCATCTTCACGGATGAAACGAGCCAGGTTCAGAGTTGTAAGATAGAACAACATTTTCTATTACCATCTTTTAAAGGCAGTTCCTGAGAACTTCTCTGGCTTTTCACCGTGATTTACCGGTACTGTCATCACAGGAGAGGGGGTTGGTGCAATTGCAACCACCACAGCAGTACTTGTTTGGGCATTAGTTTCAGTAGCCATCAATTGTAATATACAAAACAAAATTATAATTAGAATTTACACTACACAGAAAATTAAACCAAATTCACAGAATTAAATTCTGTAAAAATAAAAGAAACAAGAATGTAACTTTTATTTTCCAATTAATTTGAAAATAAAATAAAATTTTATTTAAACAAATTAATTCCACACAGAAAATTAAATTCTGTAAAATAAAAGAAATAAAACAATAACTTTTATTTTTCAATTAATTTGGAAATAAAATAAAATTTTATTTAACCAAATTAATTCCACACAGAAAATTAATTTCAGTAACACTTCAATAATTAAAATATTGAAAACAGAATTTTAATTAATGAGAACTCATAAAATAATTTCTAAAAAACCAAAATTAATTTTCTGACAAAATTCCACAAAAATATATTCTGAATTGTTAATAACACCAGTATCGTACTACTCGTTGTCAAAGAAAAGAGACAGTATATTACTACTATCTGTCAAATAGTACATAATCACTATTTGTTTTTCCAACCAGAATATTATTTTGTAAATTCACAGAAAATAATTTTCTTCCGAAATTATTTACGAAGAAAGGAAAAAAGGAAACAAACGAAAAATTCTGTAAGCAGAATAATTCGATTCTGTCTTAAGATTGGTCCAACAATCTTAAGACAGGTTTTTAACCAATTTTGAAAAGTGATCCGTGAACTCTTTTGGACCTTTATAATTTAAACAATTGGAAAAGAACCTAGGCGTAGTAAACGTGCTAGAACCTCAAAATCGTTTGGTCCAGATTTTCTAACATATTTGTTAGAAAATGAGCCTTTAACTTTTAAAGAGGCTATGTTCAGTCCGGAAGCTCCTTTATGGAAAGAAGCTGTCAACAGTGAAGTTGAATCCATCTTGTAAAATCACACTTGGGAATTAGTGGACTTGCCACCAGGTTGTAAACCTCTTGGGTACAAGTGGATTTTCAAAAAGAAAATGAAAGCGGATGGATCAATTCACAAATACAAGGCAAGACTTGTGGTCAAAGGATTTAGACAAAAAGAAGGTCTAGACTATTTTGACACATACTCACCAGTTACTAGAATAACATCCATTAGAATGCTAATTGCCATTGCATCTCTATATAATCTAGACATTCATCAAATGGATGTAAAAACCGCTTTCTTAAATGGTGAGTTAAATGAAGAAATTTACATGGAACAACCAGAAGGGTTTTCTGTTCCAGGGAAAGAAAAGAAAGTGTGTAAATTGGTTAAATCATTATACGGTTTAAAACAAGTGCCAAAGTAATGGCATGAGAAATTTGACAAGGCAATGATGTCAAATGGTTTTAAAATTAATGAATGTGACAAATGTGTTTATATTAAAAACACAGATAAAGGTTATGTCATTGTATGTCTTTATGTAGATGATATGCTCATCATTGGTAGTAATAATGACATGATTAAAACTACCAAGAAAATGTTGAATAAACATTTTGACATAAAGGACATGGGCATTGCTGATGTAATTCTTGGTATGAAAATTACCAAAACATCAGATGGTTATGCTTTGTCACAATCTCATTACATTGAGAAAATACTTGACAAATTCAGCAAAGATGATAATCATCTTGCTAGAACACCTGTAGATGTTAATTTGTATCTTTCTAAGAATGTACAGGAAAGTATTTCTCAATTAGAGTATGCCCAAATTATTGGAAGCTTAATGTACTTGATGAACTGCACTCGCCCAGATATAGCTTATGCAGTAAGTAAATTAAGTAGATATACGAGTAATCCGGGACTAGAACACTGGAAAGCAATTATAAGGGTTCTAAGATATCTCCGATTTACTCGTAACATTGGGCTTCATTATACTAGATATCCAGCAGTACTTGAAGGATACTGTGATGCAAATTGGATATCGGATACTAGAGACTCGAAGTCCACCAGTGGGTATGTCTTTACTCTTGGTGGGGCGGCTATATCTTGGAAATCTTCCAAACAGACTTGTATTGCTAGGTCTACTATGGAATCTGAATTCATAACCTTAGACAAAGCAGGGGAAGAGGCAGAATGGCTTCGCCACTTCCTTGATGATATTCCAGTTTGGCCAAAATCGGTGCCTGCTATATGCATACATTGTGATAGTCAATCAACAACTGGTAGAGCACAGAATCATATGTATAATGGTAAGTCACGACACATTCGTCGTCGACATAACACCGTGAGACAACTACTCTCTAATGGAATTATTTCCATAGAATATGTTGAGTCTAAAGACAACATAGCGGATCCACTAACCAAAGGGTTAGCAAGAGAGTTAGTTGAGAATTCATCGAGGGGAATGGGACTTAAGCCTATTAAATAAGAGTTACCACAACGGCAACCCAACCTAATTGACTGGAGATCCCAAGATCTAGGTTCAAAGGGACAACCGAGTTGTGAATGACTCAGAAGGATCACTGGGGAGTCTAACTCCTACCCATTTCTTTGATGAAATAGTGATGTCTGCAGCGGTTTAGGTTAAGTAATACTTTTAATGATTCTTATATCTAGGTAAACCTAGTGGAGTATGGCAGGATACTTTTCATAAGAGTCACCTATGTGAGTGTGAACTGTGCCGGTTCTATAAGATTTGTGAAGGGCTACAAGTCTTTAGAGCACTCATGATAAACCAGGTTGTTCAAGGCCAAAATGAACACAATAGTGAGAACTAAACTGTGTTTGGGAATATACTGTGTGAGTTCTATTGTCTTGGTTTACACAAACGGCTAAACAGTTCAAGACATCATGTTCACTATTTAGCTAGTAAATCCGATAGTGTCTCACAAGGGAAGGTTCAAAGCCAAAAGTTACCTATCCTTTGCAGAATATTTCCAATTTCTGTACTCTCTGTAATTAGATCATGTTGTTGCATTTTCTCTCTGTCAAATTCCATTCATGTGGGGGATTGTTGGAAAAAAA
>CM069916.1:77923396-78129845 GCA_036172215.1 Camellia granthamiana
CAAACTACCAATAAAAAAGGAAAATAAAGCAAAAAAAGAAAAGCAACAAAGTGTCTGAACAAAGCAAAGGAAAGGAACAAAGGCAGTAAATGTCTGAATCAGCATCGGTCGTCTCAGGCACGAGAATCCGTCCTCGTCCTCTTCCTGGACGAAGGTCCAGGACCATCACCGCCAGCTCCGCCATCTGAGCCCGAGCCCGAGTCGTCTCCAGTCTCATCCTCAGATGAATCTACATCTGCCTCAGACTCATCGTCGTCTAGAACCGGTGCCCGTGAGCTGCTCCCAACATGAGTATGCCCGGCTTTGGTGCGGGGGTGCACCGTGATCCCTCTCCTTGCTCTCCCTGCTCCTCGAGCAGATACAGATGGTCCTGCTAGAGCGCCTCCTACAGCCGGTATCTGGAAAGGAGCCTGAAAAGAACAGTAGGCAAATGCATCAGCCATACTATACAGAGTCAGGTATGAATACCGAATACAATGTGTTGAGTACAGTGTGTAAATGTTGTGAGCAGTATATCAGTATAGAATGCAGTGTATGAATACCAAACGCAGTGCACGAGTACAATGTGTGAATGCTGTGAGCAGTGTATCAGTACAGAATGCAGTGTATGAGTCCAGTGTATGAATGCCACGAGCAACACTGTGAGTAGTATGTGAGTTACAGTGTGTCAGTGCCGTGAGTGCTGTGTATCAAGTGCCATGTTGATAGTGTGATGCATCAGATTATGTATGAAACAGATTAGGCAGAGTTTGAGACTACGGTTGAAAGAACTTACCGGGATATTGTAGATGGTCAGCAAGTCGATGCACCGCTGCAGCATCCCTACCGCTGAGGCTGTCAACTCCAAGGACTAGCGAGTGTACTCGATGAAAGCCTGCAAAAGTGTTAAAATCATTAGTATTCTATGGGATATCGAATGAATTGAAATGACTGTATAGAATGCAAAGTATAGCAGTACATACCGGGGTCGAGCCATAGACTCCGACAAGCTCATAATCAGCCGGAGGAGGAGCGAAGGGAATCTGATAAGTCTCCCCACCCTATCCTCGACATGTGATCGTCGTGGGCAGCTCTGGCCATCCAGCTCCGTGTCCTCTCCGGGACCCACTCCTGCCTCGTGCCCTCGGTGCCCCTACTCCGGCCGCTAGCACCGCAAGTCTCTCTCTCTCTCGGCTCGGCAGGCACCAGTCAGAGATGGCATCAGATAAGCCTGGATAAACTCGGTGTAGTCGCCCTCGTCTCGAAAGCGCCCCTAGTCCCAGCCGATCGTGTAGTCCCTCATCTCCGCTAGGGTATACTGCTCAGTATGCCTCATGTGGGTAGAAGGCATCTTCGGGACTATCTGCTCCGGTAAGCCCAAGGTCTGGCGCAAGAAGCGCTCGCCCAGGTACCAAGCCCGATAGACCAGGCCCTCCAGCATAATCCTGAATCGCGCAGTCTCCTAAGCGTCCACATACCGATCCCTCACCACGTCCAGCAACGGAGCCCAGGGCTTCCAGGTGATCTATAAATGATATACAGTTCGTCATCTACTATTATTGAAAGAATAATGTAAAACGAAGCTTAAATGAACTGTAAATTCTAAAATACCTCTGCGGCAGTGATGGTGTCGAAATATCGGCTGAAGAATATGAAAGGCTCCCGTGGCCTCCACTCGCATCTCACGTCGAAGCGGTGAGAGAATGAAACGCCAAGGGGGACCTCCTCGTCCGGCACTGGGGCAAGCCTCGGGAAGTAGGCATATACCCACAACTACAGAGTGTAACAGGGCAAACATCAGTATGCTTATCAGATAAAGTAGAATGCATAATAAAGTAGAAATCACAGAACCGTGTATTGTGCAATATGTACAGTGTGTAAAGCAGATTATATGTGTGCCATGTGTGCAGTATACAACCAGTGTGAAGCAGACTGCATGTGTGCAGTGTATAGTGTACAGATGATGTAAAGCAAAAATGTAAAACAGAAAAAGGGACATATACCTCCCAGGCCCGCCAATAGCCTCCGAGCAACTGTCCGCTGCAGCAAGAGGATGAGCTCATATATCCGTAGAGTGTGGCCAGGCCAGCGCCACCCCATTCATAACGCCGGATCCGCGTCACGTCAACCAATGCACTCAGCAGACAAAGGGGCAGAGTGTTCACCCGATCGGCGAAAAGAGTGGTCCCCAGCAGGAACATGAGAAAGCCATGAGCATACTGCTCCTCCTCCTCCCGAGTAGTAGGCACCTGGATCCGAAAGTGATCCTCGAACCATGAGTACCTCACAAACCCTGGCCGGGCAAGAGGTGGCTGAGCGCCAAGCAAGTGTAGCTAAGCGGCGTCCCACTCGTCCATATCTGTATCGAATGGGATCGGATCACCCCCTACTCCGATGCCTGTGAGCATGGAGAAGTCAAAGGGAGTCATCGTTATCTCCCCTGTGGCAGAAAGGAGAAAGGAGTCGGTGGTGTCCCACCACCTCTCCACCAAAGCAGCAAGAAGGGGCCTACTCGCAGTGAGGCGCGAGAGTCCCATGCAGAAAGTGCCAAAGCCGACCTCGTCGACGATGTGGCGAACCACATCGGGCAGCTCCATATACCAACCACGGGCAACGATATTCCCATACCCCCGGAAGGCGTGGGAATCCCCCTATTTTCAAAACAGACAGTTGCGAAGCAATGTTAGAAATACAGTTTTGAAAAGCATTCAAAATTGATGAAAATACAGTGTGTGCATGTGTTCAAGATTATATAGATGTCGGATGCGGGTGCGCTCACGGTAAATTACACATATGATGTATCGGTGTGTTTGGGTTATTCAGTTGAAAATGTAGTTCATATGCATGTGTTTGAGAGCATTCAGAATTGATGAAAATGCAGTGTGTAGGCATGTGTTTGAAAGCATTCAGAATTGATGAAAATGCAGTGTGTGTGCATGTGTTCAAGATTATACAGATGTCGGATGCAGGTGCGCTTGCGGTAAATTACACATATGATGTATCAGTGTGTTTGGGTTATTCAGTTGAAAATGCAGTGCGTATGCATGTGTTTGAGAGCATTCAGAATTGATGAAAATGCAGTGTGTATGCATGTGTTTGAAAGCATTCAGAATTGATGAAAATGCAGTGTGTGTGCATGTGTTCAAGATTATACAGATGTCGGATGCGGGTGTGCTCGCAGTAAATTACACATATGATGTATCAGTGTATCGGGTTTAAGCAGTTAAAGAACAAGATTGACTATCACAGTTATATGTTCTACATTGTGAAAAATGAAGCAGAGGAAGAGTGTACCTCAGAAGTGCCGTAGGATAGATGTGACTCTGGCTCTCGCAGTAGAAGCTCCGATGGCGCACCTCTCGCGTAGCTCCTGAAGTGGCGGATGCCATCGGGAGGCAACACGTGTATCGCCGACCTGTAGGTCGGCGGGTCGAATGGTCGGATGTGGAGAGGTAGGATCTCAACCTCGGGGTCCACGTCCATCTCCGAAGGACTCCCACCCTGTGGAATGTTGTCAGCCATCTCACAAAGAGTGCGAAAATGGCCGAAAATGTGTAAAACGAGCAAAAATGCCAAAAGTTAACTGAAAAGTCAACCCCGAGAGGGTGGAAAATGGGAGAAGAGGTCGGAGTCCGGAAAAAGGCACGAAGACCGAGGAAAACTTGGGGAAAACAAGCCCCAAGTGGTGGAAACCAATGAAAAGTCACCGAAACCGAGTTTTGTTCGGTTCAAAGTGTGCGAAATGAGAAGGGTTTCACGAATCGAACGACGAAAAGGGCTCGAAAAGCAAGGAAAAACGAGGATCGAAGGTTGGGAAATCACCTAGAGAGAGAGATGAAGGATTTTCGAGTTAGGAGGAAGTGAAAATATAAGGTTTAAGGCCCTATATTTAAAGACCCGTGGCTAAATGTCAAAACTGCCCCGACTTAGCCTTTTTTGGCCGGTCGGCCAAATTGTTGGCCGATGGTCTCATTTGATGGCCGATGGATGACCGGTGGCCTCCCCTTGTGGCCGATGCACCTCCTACACCCTTGTTTGGGTCAAATATGATGTTTGGGACCTCCATTCCCCAAGACAGTGCAAGAAAATGTATTTTGAAGCTTAACCAGCCTCCGTTTTGACCTCGGACCGTGCTTTTCTGTGTGCGATGCTCGAATACGCACAAGGTGTATCCTTTTTCGTATCCTTTTGTATCTTGCGAGTTTCACAAGCTACTTTAAATGTGTTGCATTATAATGTATTTTCATGTTTTGGTTATACTTTGTTTCGTTCTTGCATTTAACACGCTTCATTTTACTTTGTAGTTTCAATGCTCTTATTTCACACATTGTACATGTTGTCGCATGTGCTTTACTTATATGTGTTCAAGTTCATCTTATTTCACACATTGTACACGTTGTCGCGTGTGCTTTACTTATATGTGTTCAAGTTTCTCTTATTTCACACATTGTACACGTTGTCGCGTGTGTTTTACTTATATGTGTTCAAGTTCCTCTTATTTCACACATTGTACACGTTGTCGCGTGTGTTTTACTTATATGTGTTCAAGTTCCTCTTATTTCACACATTGCACACGTTGTCGCGTGTGCTTTACTTATATGTGTTCACGTTTCTCATATTTCACACATTGTACACGTTGTCACGTGTGCTTTACTTATATGTGTTCAAGTTTCTCTTATTTCCCACATTATACACGTTGTCGCGTGTGCTTTACTTATATGTGTTCAAGTTCCTCTTATTTCACACATTGTACACGTTGTCGCGTGTGCTTTACTTATATGTGTTCAAGTTTCTCTTATTTTACACATTGTACACGTTGTCGCGTATGCTTTACTTATATGTGTTCAAGTTTCTCCTATTTCACACATTGTACACGTTTTCGCGTGCTTTACTTATATGTGTTCATACCTTTCTTGCTATACACGTTGTATGCGTTGTCGCATATGCTTTACTTACATGTGTTTATTCCTTGCTCAACCCATTGCTCGCGTTGTGACACGTGCTTTACTTACATGAGTTGTCGTGCATCCTTCCGCATTGTTATGCGTCACACCTAAGTTGTATTGTTATGCGCCTCGCACTCCCTACATTGTTATGCACACTTCATACGCGTTGTCAAGCAGTTTTAAATTGCATTGCTATGCACGTTTCTACCAATATTGTACCTGTTAAGTTTTCTTTCTTTTTCAGGCACGATGTTGTATGTACGGTTCATTTGAAGCTAGCACAACCAGACGAACCGGACAGGTATTGTATTCTCCGCATGAGATGTAGCGAGAATTTTTTAATTCTCTTACATCTTTTCTGCATAAGTTGTAGTTAGATATGTATATCCCTGCTTAAAACTGTTGCATGACATGCTTCGTTACAGCTTTCTTTGCATGATCATAAGTTATGCTTGGCTCTGTGCATTGTCTTTTGCATCTTGCCCCTGCCTATGGGAGCATATCTTTGCTTCTTGTATGTTTGTCTAAGTCTTCGGCCTTGTCAAAAATGGGTCGCCTTTGGGCTTTGACACTCACTCCTGTCATTTTTATGACTTTCGAGTTCTGTCAAAGAGGGGCAACTGTAGACACCCCATTTTTGACCATCCTCGAGACTTGGACGTCATCGTTTAAACACTCGATAATCATCCATGATTGTGTTCGTCTTGAGTTCTCAGAGGTCTCGGCTGCGCGCCCCGCCTCAAGATCTCTCAGCTTGTTTGTTTTGTGCTTGGTTGTGGACCAAGGACTTGTGTTCTTGCTTTTGAGGGAAGAGGGTAGCTTGTAGGCCATTTCCTCAACCCACCGGCCAAGGCTTTGTGCCATCAGCCCTTTTTTTCTTGCCATCGGCCAAAGGTGTTGTCCGGTCGGCCACCTTTATTGGTCAATTAACCATATTTTCTGACCGACCCCTTTCCATCTACTTCTGGCAGATATTTTATGCCACTTGTCACAGCTGGCATCCACATTACACCCCCTCCATACACGTGTGTAGAGGGATTTCATCCTTGAGCTTAGCTTCTCTTAGAAGCTTGGAATTGGATTTCCTATAAGAGGAGGACCTCCCCTCCCTTTCCAGAGGTTCAGCAAAATAGATATAGAGTTCATATATCCCTCTATCTCTATATCTCTCTATATTTGTGTGTGTAATAGTGTTCTAGAGGGTGTTTTTGTTCATATTTTTGCACTAAGACACCTAGTGTTACACTATCCTTTAGTTGCTGAGGTGCTAAGGAGTTGATTTTGGACTTTTTGAGTTGGTTTTGATCAGAAGGAGGTGCTGGAGTTGGTGTTTTTGAAGTGTTCTTCAAGGGTGAGAAACTACTCTTTTTTTCCCCATTTTTGCTTAAGCCTTTAGCAATACTTGCATACTGTTTTAATCTTAGTGTACAACTACAAAAAGTTCTGATTTTGCATGCTTGTTATAGTTTCTTAAGGTCACTTTTGGGTTGGGTGTCGTCTACCCCCTCTTAGGCCTTGTTTGGCCTCTTTTGTGCCTTCCTCTTTAGGCTTTGGAACCCTTTTGTTTTGACCTTCTCACCACTGAAATCCAAAGAATTTTTCAGTGGTGGAGAAGTGGTTTTGAGGTCTTGAATAAGGGAGGGATACCCCTCTCCCCTTGTGTCTCTTATGCTTGCATAAATAGCCTATATAGGTGGCTTGTATGCTTAGCTTGTTTTAGCTCTATTTCAGTGTGTATTAGGCTTTTGTTTTGTCCTAATACATCTCTGTTTCAAGTTGGTTTGATGGCCTTTTATATGCTTCATATACTTGCTTTGCAATCCTCTTGTTTGCCTCAACATGCATCATGTTGTAACATGTCTTTCTAGCATGATTTGGCTCGACTTCAAGAAGCTTTTATCCATGTTTTGGTATGCTTGAGGTTTGATTTTGGTTGTCTTGGTCATCCATGACTTGCTTTGTATAGCTACCATGCAACCTAGCTTGTAGGCTTTGAGTATTGAATCCTCTAGCATGCTCTACTTGGATCATTTCAGTGGTTTGGCATCGCTTGTAATGTTATTTCAGTTCATATAGTATGCTTGAATACTTGCACTTATCACTCCTTTAATGCTTTAAAGGGTTTGTGTTTTGTGCCTTAAGATTGGGTCATTGCGTATGTCTCCATGATTAAGTCTTTGGGATGCCATCACATTGGGTTTTAGGGCTTATTTTGACTTATTATAACTCTGTTTTTCATTGCATAATTCATGCCATGTTCGGTTGTGATAGGCGTAGTGTAATGCTCCCTTTGTAGCCTTGCATGCCCCTTTGTTTGTCCCCATCTTTATAGCATGTTTTGGCCTCATTCCTTGCATGTTCTAGCCTTGTTTTGGCCTGCCCTAGGACTGTCTTAGGTCACTTTGGCCCTTTGGGGCTTGCCTCATGTGGCCATGGTTTGAATCCCTTGGCTAGTCTTAAGTTTTGGGCTTCATTGCACGCCTTACTTGCATGGTTTATTTGTTTTGGCATCATCCCTTACATGTTTTCAGAGCTTAACATGTAGATCCAATGTCCATGTTTGTCTTCTTTTAAGTGTTCTTGAAAGTTGCCTTTTATGCCTTAGTCTTTAGGCCAATATGCATGCATGTTTGTATGTGCATTTGTCCTCATTTCCATTGCATCTTGGCCACTGATTTGGTAATGGCTGAGGCCTATCCATTTTCAGTGTAAGTCCATAGAACATGTGGTTTGTGTGTTGACTGCATGCTTATCGCATCCTATGCTTAGGTTGCATTTTGCATGCTCGCTAGCTCGCATTTTGTCGCATTGTATGTTTAGGTTGCATTGCATTTGGCGTGTTTGCTACCTTAGCCTTGTGTCCATGTTTGAGTCCTATTGCATTTGGCATGCTTAGTTTGCGTATCATTGCATTTCCATGTTGCATTACATTATTTGCATGCTTGCATTATATCATGTTTGCATGTTTGGTACATTGCATGATGTTTAGCTAGTTTTATTACATAACCTTGTTGCATACTTGGCATGTTCATGTTACATTAGCTTAGCTTGCATGTGTTAGGTAGCATTGCATTGCATTGAGTTAGCATGCTCATATTGCATCGCATTGGTTACATGTTTTACATTGTATTTGGCATGTTTGCATTGCATTGTGTTTGGTTTGGGTGATAAACCAAACACAAGGATTGAGGGATGTTTCGTACTTGAAGTGATGAAACGTGCCTCAATCCTTGGTCGCCGACGCTCTTGATCAAGCATGATAGAGTTCTAGGCATTCACTTGTTTTGTTGCATTCATTCCACATTGATTTGCACACTTGGCACCTTAAGCCATCATGCATTGAAATGCGTGATTGGTGGTCCGAGGGTCGAGAGCCATACTCCCTTGAGTTCACAGCATGATAGGGAGGGTGGTCGTGCATACATTGTCTTGTAAATGCCTTGCCATGCACTGTCTGTCCTCTGCTGCAGCAAAAACAGGATTCTGCAGGAAGTAATGGCCAGTCGGCCATCTTCAGTGCTGGCCGGCTACCAAAATCTGGCCGGGAGCCTTACAAATGGTCGATGACCAGTCCTCCCTAGCCGGTGGGCTCATCTCTTGGCCGATGACCTCTCACAGTGCTCAAGAAGTTGTTCAGGAGCATCCTTAAGACTTGTGCAGTCTTCAGAGGAGAAAAACAGTGCAAACAGAGGCAACATGTGACATGGCGATAGATTTCCGAGCGAAGCCGTCCGAGCACGCATGCATCCCTCTTCCCGAGGCTGTTTTTACTGTTTTCATAGCTTAATTGATTTGCTTAATTAGTTAAGTGTTGTGTAATAATTAATTAGCTTGTTAGTTAGTTAATTATGTAATTTGTATTATTCTTTCGGACCCTCCGTCGCGAGGGCAAATTTTGTAATAAGTGTGTGTGAGTGTGTGAGTGTCTTCCAACCCCACGTCTTTCTCCCTTTTACTTAAGCGCTCATGATGGTTAGTTTTAGGGCATATTTCGATTAGCATACCTTATGCTTGCATGCGTGCATCCATTCATCTGTCTTGTATGCACCGGGCTCGGCGCATCATACTAACTGGATCGTACTTCAATTCCAAGTTGAATACATGTATCGAATTGTCGCATTCCCTATGCCATCTTAGAATAGCCAAGCCTGTTTCTAGTCGCATTTTGCATGCGTTGCATTAGCCATTCTAACATGAACTAGGATCACGCATGATTTCTAACTAGTTCTTTGTTTTGGCTCGGAGTACACTGTAAGTGTTTATGCTTTAGCATCTTGCATGTATGTGAGTGTTAACATGAAAGCATGCTTGCCGTGAGGCTAATTGCTTAGTTGATATAAACTACCTGAATACCTGTGGGCGAAGGTTGGATTACTTGAATTGGAACATTTCATTCAAATCTGTGTTTTAGCCTACTTGCGAGTAGCAAACTCCAAACCATTTCCAAACAAACGGATATGCGATGCTTTATTCCAAATTAGGCGATCTAGTCTATACTTGTGTGTTGTGTGCATCACATAGTAATTCTAGCTAGTTAACTGGAATAAGAAAGCATGTGTTTTCAAAAACAGAATATCATGTTTAGTACAAGCCGATCTTTGATCGGGCGAGCGGGGGTGCTCATAGATGACCTTCCCCAATCGTACCCAAGTTCCCGAGTCGAGGCAACTTTGGTGATAACGGACACGTGGCCTTAGGCAACGAGTCAGGGTTTCCTAAATTTCCCCCAAAAGAAAATATTTAGGTGGCGACTCTGTATCTGGCAAAGCAGTCCATGTTTGACACTTCTTTCTTAAAAATCAGTTTTCCAAAATGATTTGCCGGATTTGGACTCTTTGGTGATTTATCAATCTCACATCGCACATTGTGAGATCAGATTAAGAACCGTGACAATTTGAGTCCGAACTGTAGCACGGAAGCCCTCGGGGGGCGTGTCTACAACGTCTAACATAAAAAAGGTGTTGACATCCTTAATACTAGCCTCAGCGCAGCATGGGTACTTACACATGACAGAACCATGTTTCAATAGGGGAAAGGTATGAGCACATGCCAAACTAAACTTAACATGGAAATGATGCAGGTGACAAAATGGATAATGCAGTAGATGCATGCAATAAATGATATATGCAATGTAATAGAGGTGATTTAATAGACAATAAATGCGATGTAGTAGCTAGGAAGTGAAAGCACCTTACAGGGCAATTGGCGATGACTCACCTTATGCTGCTGGGGATTTTTCCTCTTATTCTCGGTTGCGCTTCCAAACCACAGGTACTACTTTTCTCCTTGGCTATGTTCGCAACTTCCCCTATTCTCCAACAGGGTGACAGACTAGGTTGGTTCAGTATCTAGAATTGAGGCGCGTACAGGCTACCTCAATCTATGGGGCTGTCATACATATTTCAAGCTGAGGATACACCCCTAGGTATTTAAACTAGACTTTAGTCTCGAAAATTCTGAACCTTTGCGTTCTAGGCCTCGTCCATTCGAACTCTACTTTTCACCGTCTCAGTTGATCTCCTAGGAACTTACTACAAACATAGTCAGGTGGCTATACTGGACTACCTGAAGCCGTTCGAGTACGACAAACACCAAAGGAATTGCGCCTTTAGAGGATTTAAGGTCTCCTAGACCTAGTGAGTGCACAAGACAGTGCAATGCAGAGTGAATGCACAAAACAGTGCTATATATAAGTGCATAAGACAGTGCGATACAGGGTGAATGCACAAGATAGTGCAATGCAAGGTAAAATGCACAAGATAGTGATGCAAGGTGCACAAGATAGTGCGAGAGAGGGTGCACAAGACACTGAGATTAAGGGTGCACAAGATAGTGTGATACAAGGTGAATGCACAAAATAGTGCGATGCAAGTTGCAATATAAGATGAATGCACAAAACAGTGCTATATGGGTGCACAAAGCAGTGCAATGCAAGCTGCAATATAAGATGAATGCAAAAACAGTGCTACATCGGGGCACAAAACAGTGCGATACAAGGGACAGATGTATGAATGCACAAAACAGTGCGATGCAAAGTGAAGATGTATGAATGCACAAAACAGTGCGATGCAAGGTGCACAAAACAGTGTGATACTGGTGCACAAGACAGTGTGATGCAAGTTTGCACAAGACGATGCGATACTGGTGCACAAGACAGTGCGATGCAGGGTGCACAAAATCGTGCGATACAGGTTCAATGCACAAATTAATGCCTGAAATAGATGCGAATGCACAAGACAGTGTGATGTGGGGTGCACAACATAGTGCTATATAGGTGCACAAAATAGTGTGATGCAAATTGGATGCACAAAATAGTGCGATATAGGTTCAATGCACAAGCGATGGAAGGTAGAATGCACAAAACAGTACGATACAGATGCACAAGATAGTGCGATATGGGTAGAATACACAAAACAGTGCGATACAACTTTCAATATAAGACTAATGCACAAAACAATGCGATACAGTAGGAGAATGCACAAAATAGTGCAATGTAGGTGTACAAAATAGTGCAATATAGGGTAAATACGTATGAATGCACAAAATAGTGTGATGCAAGGTGCACAAAACAGTGCAAACAAGTAGAATATGGGTGCACAAAACAGTGCGATACAGTAGGAGAATGCACAAAATAGTGCAATGCAGGTGCACAAAATAGTGCAATACAAGGTAAATACGTATGAATGCACAAAACAGTGAGATACAAGGTTCACAAAACAGTGCAAACAAGTAGAATGCACAAAACAGTGTGAACTCAAGGTGCACAAAACAGTGCGAGATAGGGTGCGCAAAATAGTGCTGTGTGAGATGAATGCATAAGACAGTGCGATGCAAGGTGCACAAAACAGTGCGAACTCAAAGTGAATGCACAAAATAATGCGAACTCAAGGTGCACAAAACAATGCAATACAATTTGAATGATGTATGGTATGCAGAGGGAAATGAGCAGTACATAGAGTAGTGCGTCATGCACCTTATGAAATGAGTGTAGGGCAACCTTCCATAATTTATTTGAAATCAACTTGCCACAACTTATTGAAATGTAATTGAAAAACACTACGTAAGGTAACTCGACGAAACAGGAGCAACCAATCACGCAATTCAACTCAACCAGAATGTATGAGCATGCATGCATAAAGCATATGCATTAATCAGAGGGAAGATGGCAATCACAAGAAAGTTTTGAAAATGGTCGGAGACAACTTTCGAAAACTGAATCATATGGCCACTATTTTCAACATTATGTAGGCACGTGTAATGGGGATTGTCAGATCCTGGAACAGTTGCCAACCAATCAGACTCATGCTTCTTTTCTATTCTAGCATGTTGAGAGCTTACTCTAGTCCTCTCCGAAGCAGTGACAGATTCCTCATATACACTTTGCAATGATCATGAATGCGATGCCCCTTGTATAAGCACTCTCAGTTTGTTTATGAATTCCACACACGGACCTATTTTCGAGTTCAGAGTGAACATTTGTGTATGAAATTTTGACCATGCCACTCTGTTGAACTTTTGAGCGACAGACTCGCTAGGGTAACTCGATGAAAAGCTCCTTTGAATGACAATCGGTGGCGCCCAAGTCGTAAGGGCAGTCAAAAATAGGGTGTCTACAATAACAGAGTAAAGGTTTTAGTGAATGATGTCCGTAATAGATTCAAAAATTAGAGTTTAGAGTCAGAAATAGATTCATATTCATATTCAAAATTCACAGATAGTCATACGTGGTACATCCATTAGCTCAAATAGAACAGATGACCCATAATTACATAGAACGTACAAAGGACCCATGATCACATGGGACAGTCAGATACAGAGCAGATAATGGTTATGCTTAACCCCAATCACGACCCAAACTCGCCTCTATAGGTTTAGCGTCGTAACTGGCCAGTAATCCTAAGATTACCTACGACCTCTGAAACAGAATCACAAAATAAGGGGTTAGCGGAAGCAAATATCAAAAATGATATAATCGTTCAATGAGTTGTGTTGACTTATATGAGATAGAAACTTTAAACATACATTACATATGTATATCATAACGTCATCATTCTTACACCAACTATATAAATATGAAATAAAAAAAAGGCTTAGCCCTGTATACAAAATAAATGAAGGACAAGAAGAGCTTAAGACTTGATCACAAAACATCTTTCTAGGAACCTCCTCTTGAGGCGCAATGGTTGGCTGACAAAACAGAAGTCCAGACAGGTACCATTAGGCTTGGTCATGCACTCGCTTACCTACATATATATACACACAGTGAGATAAAGCCCAGTGACGTAAAAAGGTTAGTGAACGAATTCCAAACATATCATGACATAATTAATTCTCATATCCGAACATAATAATGGTACACCCAATAGAACATATCATATCGTTGTCCGAATAAAGTAATCGGTTCCAGATATTGATTAAACACATCACCACGTTGTCAAGTGGCTAATGAGATCTCCTAATCACATATATGAAATGGCCCCGCATTAAAAAGTCGTCCCCCATGACTTGGGACTTTCTATGGATGCCATAATAAATTTCAAATAGGACATTCGTTCACGTTAATAAAATCACATTTCAGAAATCATAACTTATCCAATAACGTTTCAAATATAATTCACATGAACATATCTTTATAATAACATTACTCACTATCATGATCCAAACCCGCCCCCATGGATTAAGGTCATAACCGGCCAGTAATCAAAAGATTACCTACGGCCTCAAATAATTCTCAGACATATCTCAACAGAGTTAAGGGGCCAAACCGGAAGCAAGATTAAAACTATGTTCATAGAGCTGTGCTTACATGATATAGCAAAATCATTCCAAAAATAATTCGTAATAACTCACACATACCCAGAGAGTTAATCCATATCCAGGAACTTTTAGTCATACAGTCAGCTAAACAAAACATATATACAAAGGTGATTCAACGTTTTCGCCCACATAGCAAAGATATAACAAAAGAACAAAAGGGCAAAACAAGTCTCGTGTGTGAGACGTTAGGGCTGGCTTCTCAAAACTTTGACTGTTTCTCACATACTTCACCGAGGCTACGTTTGAACATCTCTTGGCTCACCTACATACACATGAATGAGGGTGAACGAAAGCCCAGTGAATAATATCAAATAAAGAAGATACATGAATGAAGTTTGAAACATATATACATATATCAGACGACCTTGGGCCCATTTATGGTTTTATCTAGTACATTAGACGGCTTCAAGCCCCGAGCATATCCAACGGCCACTGGCCCAATTCATCCTTAACGAATGGCCTCGGGCCCAATTCATTCATGTCAAACAGCCTCTGGCCCAATCATTCGTATCCGACGGCCTTTGGCCCAATCATTCATATCCGACGGCCTTTGGCCCAATCATTCATGTCCGACGGCCTTTGGCCAAATCATTCATGTCCGACGGCTTTTGGCCCAATCAATTATGACAAACGGCCCTTGTCCCAATCGCATGGTATAACGAATATTTCTCCACAGTTCAAACAAACTTATGAACTCAAATAGGAGTAAGTAATTGGACAAATAACATACTTTAAAATATCTTTACTAAGATATTACTCACAGTGTTCTGTCGGTGGATCCGTCATTGTGCTCGACCCTACATAAATCATAACACATAATGGGTCACAAGCAATTTAATCCGTTCTTAATTTATTCATTCCTCTTAGGCCTCTTTCTTATCTTCTTAATCCATTCACAATGCTCAATGCATGCCTAAGAGTGCTTAAAGTTGAAAAAAAATGGAAAATGAAACACCAAACGTCCATTCAAAATTTCAGAAACAGGGCTTCCCGCTCGAGCGGACCCCTTTGGTCTGCAAAAGTATTGGTTACCTCATTTTCGCGCTCGAGCGTGATTTCGGATGCTCGAGTTGAGAGTCAAAACATGTGTTCATACGCTCGAGCGTAACTCTTCCCGCTCGAGCGGACTTTAATATCTACAAAAGTTCTGAGAGCTAGAATTTCACGCTCGAGCGGCTCTTTCCCCGCTCAAGCGGACATGCCAAATTCTGAAATTTCTAGAATTGTTCTTGAAGCTCAAACCTGATGTTTAAAGGTTCAAAGTTCGTGTTTTTGGTACAAAATCATGGAAAAACATTACATAGCATGAGAATTTAGGTTATTCAAAACCAATTGTCCAAAACCGTGATCTAATTCTCAAACTAATCAACATTTCTCTTGATATAGTCAAAGCCCATGCATTTAAACCTCATACAAGCTTCATATCTCCATGGATCATTCATGCATGTCAATTATTGACTCCAATCCACTTTAAATGGCACAAATGATGTTTAAAATCATGGAATCTATTAGACTTATGCATACATGTATGATTTGGTGCTCAAATTCTCATATTTAACTTGTTACATGCTTGATTATGCAATATCATGGAAATACTCTACATGCGTGTTCATATTGACTTCAAATACTTCAAATTAAACTTAATTCTTGTTATTGATTACCATATAACTTGAATTCACAAAATTACAAACTCAAACTCATGAATTTATGCTCAATTACTCACCTAGGAGCTTCAATCTTCCAAATTCTAGTTAATTCTTGAGTTGATCTTCAAGATCTTCACGCTTCTTGTTCAATTTTCTAACTTGGGCTCCCTCTCTCTCTCTCTCTCTACAATCGGCACACTCTCTCTCTAGAGTGTAATCTCAGCAAATATGAGCTCAAAAGAAAATAATTGAGTGCATATAAGCTTATTTATAAGCTTGGCTAATCAAATTGATTAAGGCTAAGTAATTGAGTCTAATTCAATCGTTTTGAATCTAATTATTTCGTTCCGAATCAATTTTCAATTAAATTTTACCGTAGGCTCTAAATATTACGCTAATCACAATGGCGTAGTCGATTTCAGTTTCTAACGTCTCTACGGCCTTCAATTTAAATTCCAGAGCAGGGATTCAAATAGATTTTCCTACAACGAACCGATAGAAATTCAAAGACACATATAATCATGTAATTATCATTCAAAATCATATCAAGCATTTAATCACAATCATAAATTAAGATCAATTAGCATAGCACGGGACAGGGTTATCACAGTTTTCCCCCCTTTAGGAAGTTTGGTCCCCCAAACTTATTTTACCTTCATTTGGAAACAAATGTGGATAACGTAGACGCATTTCATCTTCTTTTTCCCATGTGGCGTCCGTCCCATAATGTTCTTTCTATTCTACTTTCACCATCGGGATGGACTTGCTTCTCAACTGTTTCACTTGCCAGTCAATGATTCGTTCCTGCCATTCTGCGTACTCTATATTTTCATCAAGAGCTATCCGGTGATAATCAATCACATGAAACGGATCTCGAAGATAACCTCTCAACATTGATACATGGAATACATTGTGCATTTGTTCGAATCCCCGATGACAGAGCGACTCGATAAGCAATGGGACCAAGCCTTTCCAGAATTTGAAATGGCCCAATGTAACGGGGCGACAATTTACCTTTCTTTCCAAATCTTACTTGGCCCTTCATCCGCGTCACACGAATAAACACATGATCACCAATCTCATATTCAAGAGGTCTTCTTCGAACATCTGCATAATTCTTTTGTCGACTCTGAGCTGTTTTGAGCCTTTGTTAAATAATTTTGATCTTCTTAGAAGTGTCTTGCACAATTTCAGGCCCAAACAAGGCCCTATCCCAAACTTCTGTCCAACAAATTGGTGATCTACACCTTTTACCATACAAGGCTTTGTATGGTGCCATACTGATGCTGGAGTGGAAGCTGTTATTGTATGCAAACTCTATTAGTGGCAAATGCTCTTCCCAACTTCCTTGGAAATCTAAAGCACACATTCGAAGCATATCCTCCAAGGTCTGTATTCTCCGTTCTGACTGCCTGTCGGTTTGTGGATGGAACGCAGTACTGAATCTCAATTCTATTCCCATAGCTCTGCAGGCGTTTCCACAATCTAGACATAAATTTCGGATCTCTATCCGAGACAATGGACACCGGAACTCCATGTAGGCGAACAATTTCATCAACATATAAGGTAGCCAGTCTATAAGTATCAAATGTAGTTCTAATAGGTAGAAAATGTGCTGATTTAGTCAATCTATCAATTATAACCCAAATAGAATCCATACCTCGAAGAGTTCGAGGTAGACCAACAACGAAGTCCATAGTCACATGTTCCCACTTCCATTCTGGAATAGGGAGAGGTTGAAGCAAACCACCTGGTTTCTAATGTTCAGCTTTAACCTGCTGACATTGAAGACATTTGGACACATACTCTGCAATTTCTTTCTTCATTTTAGGCCACCAATAGCTTTGTTTCAAATCCCGATAGATTTTGTTATTACCCGGATGCATAGCAAATACCGACTTATGAGCGTCATCAAGAATCCTCCTCTTTAACTTGGGAATGTTTGGAACGCACAATCTGTCTTGGAATTTCAGCACCTCATTTACCACTTCATATTCCGGTCTCGGATTCATTTCAAATTCATCAACTATCTTTTTAAGGAATTCATCCTCCTTCTGTTTCTATTTAATCTCATCAATGATTGCTGGTTCGGTGGAAATGGCGGTTATCAATCCGCCCTGTTCACATAATACCACTTCAATCTCGCACTTCTCAAAATCTTGCAAGATCTCTTTCTGTTCATTAAATAAACAAGCCAAACTCCCCATCAGATTTCTGCTCAAGGCATCAACAACTGTATTGGCTTTCCCAGGGTGATACTGAATCTCAAGGTCATAGTCTTTTATTAATTCAAGCCATCTTCTCTATCGCATATTTAACTCTTTCTGTGTAATGAAGTACTTCAGACTTTTGTGATCTGTGTAGACTTCGCATCTTGCCCCATACAAATAATGCTGCCAGATTTTTAAAGCAAATACAACTGCAGCTAATTATAAATCATGTGTTGGGTAGTTCTTCTCGCGTGGCCTTAATTGTCGAGAGGCGTAGGCAATCACCCATCCATTCTGCATTAATACACAACCCAAACCTTTATAAGATGCATCACTGAAAATCACAAAGTTTTTCGTACTTGATGGTAGTGTCAAAACTGGTGTAGTGGTCAATCTTGTTTTCAGTTCATGAAAGGCAGATTCTCTTTCATCATTCCATTCAAACGGTTACCCTTTGCGTGTCAGTTAGGTAAGAGGCACAATTATTTTTGAAAAGTCCTTCACAAACCTTCTGTAGTACCCAGCTAAGCCCATGAAACTGCGGACCTCTGTTACATTTGTCGGTATAGGCCAATTCACAATTGTCTCTATTTTCTGCGGGTCCACTGAAATTCCCTCCTTGTTGATAACATGACCCTAAGAAGACGACTTCATCCAACCAAAATTCACATTTCTTTAGTTTGGCAAATAATTTATTTTCCCTAAGTGTTTGCAAAACAGTCCTCAGATGTTGTTCATGTTCAAGTCTATTCTTTGAGTATATCAAAATATCATCAATAAAAACTACAACAAATTCATCAAGGTAAGTTTTAAAAATTCGGTTCATTAGGTCCATAAATGCTACAGGAGCATTACTCACCCTAAATGACATAACAAGAAATTCATAATGGCATACCTTGTTCAAAACGTAGTTTTCTCAACATCTTCTGCTTTTACTTTCAACTGGTGATACCCGGACCTCAAATCAGTTTTGGAAAACACTTGTGATCCTTGCAACTGGTCAAACAGGTCATCAATACAAGGTAAGGGATATTTATTCTGTATTGTTACCTTGTTCAGTTCTCGATAGTCAATACACAAGGGCAAGGTTCCATCTTTCTTTTTCACAAATAACACTGGTGCACCCCATGGTGAAGTACTAGGTCGAATAAACCCTTTGTCAAGCAGGTCTTGCAACTGTTCTTTCACTTCTTTCATTTCAGCAATAGCCATTCTGTAAGGAGTTTTAGAGATACGCTGGGTGCCTGGCACAACTTCAATGGTGAACTCTATTTCCCTATCAACTAATTCTCCTGGCAATTCATCTGGGAATACATCTGGAAACTCGCTAACAATAGGGATACTATTCAATTTTACATTCACAATTTGTTCAGATAACACACAACACAAATAACCCTGGCACCATTTCCTAATCAATTTACATACTTTCATTGTAGATATCAAGTAAGGTGGAGGCACTGCCTCGTTACCCACAAACACAATTTCTTCTTATTCCGGTGGTTTAAATACGACTCGTTTCTTTACACAATCAATGGTGGCACAATATTTAGTTAACCAATCCATGCCCATAATTATATCAAAATGTCTAAAGTCCAAGGGCAACAAATCCACATACATAATAGCATTTCCAATACGCATGTCACAAAATCGATATATAGATGCACACAACACAGATTCCCCGGATGGAGCAGATACACATAGCAAATATGACAATGATTCTAGAGGTCTACTTAGTCTAGATGCAAATGCACAAGTTACGAATGAGTGTGTTGATACGAAGTCAATTAATACAAAAGCATCCTGATTACATATAGAGATAGTACTTGAGACAACGGCTTCAGCATTCCGTGTATCGCCCGGAACAAGCGCAAAAACTCTCCATTGCCTCACGGTATCTCCGGTGGTAGTAGATCTCGTAGTATTTCCCGGCTTTGGGATCGATGTAGCCGAGCTAGCAGCTAACTTTCCGTTGTTTTGATTGGAATCTTTAGCTATATGCCCTGTTTTACCACATTTAAAGTAAGCTCCTGACACACGATAACAGACTCCGCGATGCCTTTTTCTACAAATAATGCACATTGGAGATGTCTCTCGGGAAGAATTCGAAGTACTTGAGGAGCCCGTATTTTGCTTCTTTGAAAATTTCTTTTTCGAAAAGAAGCCTTGTCTTTTACTACCTTTCCAGTCAGTTGTTGATTTGGCCTGTCTGGCTATGTTAGCTTCTGATATTATGGCCCGATCCAGCACCTCAATGTAGGTTTCCAGGTTGAGAACATTTACCCTTTCTAAGATATCATCTCGAAGCCCTCCTTCAAAATGTCTCGCTTTCTTATAGTCGGTGTCGACCACATGTGGTGCAAATCTGGCCAATTCAATGGACTTGGCCTCATACTTTGCTACTATCATGCTGTTCTGTTTAAGTTCCATAAATTCTGACACCTTTCTGTCACGAACACATTGTGGAAAGTATTTGTCATAGAAAATTTCCAAGAACTATGCCCAACCAATATCTTTATTGTTTTCACGCATTAGCATCCATCATCTTCTTGCCTCATCTTCAAGAGTAAAAGTGGCTAGCAGTACTTTCTGTGTTTCTAGGCAAGGAAACACTTCAAATAACTTTTCTATTCCAAGGACCCATGCTTCTGCCTTTAACGAATCCAATCCCCCATGAAAATGTGGCAGTTTCATTTTCTTAAATTCCTTGGTGAGAGCTATTATTCGGTCATCATTCTAAAGATCTTGGACAGGTGGTACTAGAGGTGGAGGAGGAGGCGGAGGGTGTAGCTGTTGCCACTGTTGTTGCCACTGTAGTTGTTGCCTCAATGTTTCTGCCATTTCCTGAATCAGGCTTTCCATTCTATCCATTCTGGCAGTAGAAGACTCCTCTATTTCATCACCTCTTGTTCTCACCATTTGATTAGACTTGCATTATTCTTTATACAAAAGATTCACAAGTATGCATATACTAAAGAGCATACATATTCAAATAATTTGCAATGCAAGTAAATCACAACATTTAGCACATAGTCATTCATCTTGAAGCATTTAAGCATGTTCTTGATGCTTTCAGATTCTTACTTATCACATGAATGCATCCTATAGCTTTTCTAGATGCCTATTGCTCATTGGACAAGTGTGTGAGTTATTAACTCGTGCTCTGATATCACTCTGTCATGACCCAAACCCGCCCCCATGGATTATGGTCATAACCGGCCAATAATCAAAGGATTACCTACAGCCTCAAACAATTCTCAGACATATCTCAACAGAGTTAAGGGGCCAAACCAGAAGCAAGATTAAAACTTTGTCCATAGAGCTGTGCTTACATGATATAGCAAAATCATTCCAAAAATAATTCGTAATAACTCACACATGCCCATAGAGTTAATCTATATCCAGAAACTTTCAGTCATAAAGTCAACTAAACAAAGCATATATACAAAGGTGATTCAACGTTTTCGCCCACATAGCAAAGATATAACAAAAGAACAAAAGGGCAAAACAAGTCTCGTGTGTAGGACGTTAGGGCTAGCTTCCCAAAACTTTGACTATTTCTCACATACTTCACCGAGGCTGGGTTTGAACATCTCTTGGCTCACCTACATACACATGAATGAGGGTGAGCGAAAGCCCAGTGAATAAAATCAAATAAAGAAGATACATGAATGAAGTTTGAAACAGATATACATATATCAGACGACCTTGGGCCTATTTATGGTTTTATCTAGTACATTAGACGGCTTCAAGCCCGAGCATATCCAATGACCTCTGGCCCAATTCATCCTTAACAAACGGCCTCGGGCCCAATTCATTCATGTCAAACAGCCTCTGGCGCAATCATTCATATCCGACGGCCTTTGGCCCAATCATTCATATCCGACGGCCTTTGGCCCAATCATTCATGTCCGACGGCCTTTGGCCCAATCAATTATGACAAATGGCCTTTGGCCCAATCGTATGGTATAATGAATATTTGTCTAAAATTTAAACAAACTTATGAACTCAAATAGGAGTAAGTAATTGGACAAATAACATATTTTAAAATATCTTTACTAAGATATTACTTACAGTGTTTTGTCGGTGGATCTGTCCTTGTGCTCGACCTTACATAAATCATAACACATAATGGGTCACAAGCAATTTAATCCGTTCTTAATTTATTCATTCCTCTTAGGCCTCTTTCTTATCTTCTTAATTCATTCACAATGCTTAATGCATGCCTAAGAGTGCGTAGGGTTGAAAAAGAATGGAAAATGAAACACCAAACGTCCATTCAAAATTTCAGAAACAAGGCTTCCCGCTCGAGCGGACCCCTTTGGTCTGCAAAAGTACTGGTTACCTCATTTTCACGCTCGAGCATGATTTCGGACGCTCGAGCTGAGAGTCAAAACATGTGTTCGGACGCCCGAGCATAACTCTTCCCGCTCGAGCGGACATCAATGTCTACAAAAGTTCTGAGAGCTAGAATTTCACACTCGAGTGGCTCTTTCCCCGCTCGAGCGGACATGCCAAATTATGGAATTTCTAGAATTGCTCTTAAAGCTCAAACCTGATGTTTAAAGGTTCAAAGTTCGTGTTTTTGGTACAAAATCATGGAAAAACATTACATAGCATGAGAATTTAGGTTATTCAAAACCAATTGTCCAAAACCGTGATCTAATTCTCAAATTAATCAACATTTCTCTTGGTATGGTCAAAGCCCATGCATTCAAACTTCATACAAGATTCATATCTCCATGGATCATTCATGCATGTCAATTATTGACTCCAATCCCACTTTAAATGGCACAAATGATGTTTAAAATCATGGAATCTATTAGACTTATGCATGCATGTATGATTTGGTGCTCAAATTCTCATATTTAACTTGTCACATGCTTGATTATGCAATATCAAGGAAATACTCTACATGCATGTTCATATTGACTTCAAATACTTCAAATTCAACTTAATTCTTGTTATTGATTACCATAGAACTTGAAATCACAAAATTACAAACTCAAATTCATGAATTTATGCTCAATTACTCACCTAGGAGCGTCAATCTTCCATATTCTAGTTAATTCTTGAGGTGATCTTCAAGATCTTCAAGCTTCTTGTTCAATTTTATAACTTGAGCTCCCTCTCTCTCTCTCTACAATCAGCACACTCTCTCCCTAGAGTGTAATCTCAGCAAATATGAGCTCAAAAGAAAATAATTGAGTGCATATAAGCCTATTTATAGGTTTGGCTAATCAAATTGATTAAGGCTAAGTAATTGAGCCTAATTCAGTCATTCTGAATCTAATAATTTCTTTCCAAATCAATTTTCAATTAAATTTCACCGTAGGCTCTAAAAATTACGCTAAACACAATGGCCTAGTTGATTTCAGTTTCTGACGTCTCTACGGCCTTCAATTTAAATTCCAGAGCAGGGATTCAAACATATTTTCCTACGATGAACAGATAGAAATTCAAAAACACATTTAATCATGTAATTATCATTCAAAATCATATCAAGCATATAATCACAATCATAAATTAAGATCAATTAGCATAGCACAGGACAAGGTTATCACACTCATAGTGGGCTTCCAGAAACAATTGGTCGGTCCCCAAATCTCGACCTACAATCACAAACGGGCATAACACAAAACATATCTTATCATTACACATTCATATGGCCAACATGGCTTAGCTTTCCTTAAATTGATTTCTTATCATTTCTTATCACATTGCTTGTACACATCGAAACACACATTCAGAATACACTTGACTTATCACATTTCGTTTTGAGGTGTGTTTCTATTTCTTATCGTCATTGTTATAGCTTAATCATAGCTTAAGAATGCCTAGGATACAATGAAGATACAATTATGCACTTTGAAATACTTGACAAAATTTCAAAAAAACAGGGCAGTTCGCTTGAGCGCAACTTTGGTCCCTTGAACGAACCCTTTGGCCTGCAAAAGTACTGAGAGCTCTCATTTTACGCTCGAGCCAACTTTTGGTCACTCGAGCCAAGACTAAAAATAAAGGATGGTCGCTCGAGTGCAACTTTTGTCGCTCGAGTTCAAAACACAAGTTTAACACATCAAAACTTGTCCTTTTGGGCCAAAACTTTAGAAAACACTTACAAACTTGTAGAAAAACATGAAGTGAAGTTCAATTCATAAAATCAAAGCCCAAAAGCATGCCAATTCTTTGAAAACCAAACTTGAAACACGTGTATGTAAGTTATACAAACTTTTTTCCCAAAAACTCATGAATTTACCAAACTTGAGCTCACAAGCTCCATGCATGTACAAAATTCTTTTTCAAAACATGAATTTAAAGGTTAACATATGATGAATGAAACATGCATGGACAACCTAACTCATAATTCAACAAGGATGCTAGAATTTGAACTTCACATGACAAAAGTCAACATGTTCTTGCATGCATGTAGAATTCCTTCACTCTCTTGCTTTTAATTATCAAAATACATACAAATAATCTCATATAATTCATGATTCCAACTCTAAATCATATTATTTCCATGAATTCAGGGTTGAATTCTTACCTAAAGGCTTTAAACACACTTGTTCTTGCACAAACTTTGATCAATTCAAGCTATATCTTCAAGTTCCTCTCAATCTCTACACTTTCTCTCTCTAAATGAGAGTTCTCTCTCTGTCTCTCTCTATCTACAATGTATTATCAGACTTTGGGAGCTCAAAGTGATGAAGAGATTATCTCAAATGAGCTTAAGGCTCTCTTTATATATAGCTAGAGTGGCTTATTACAATAGTTAGAACATTAAACCAATTAAATACAACTTAATTTATCAAACTGAATCAATTTTTAATTAAACTTACCAAAGTGTTCTAAATATTCCAAATAACATATTCATGTAACCAATTTCGATTTCAGATGCTGATAAGGCTTTCAATTTTCAGATCAAAGAAGAATTCCAAACAGATATTTCTACGAGTAATAGATAGAAAGCCAAATAGCATACAAAATACACAATGAGCGTATAATTCCATTCTAAACACTTAGTTAGCATTCTTAATTATAGATTAGGAGTTAATTACGGATCAAGGTTGTTACAGTCTCCCCACCTTAAGTATAATCATCATTCAGAAAATACTTCAAGTTGAACATAGCTTTATAGAGTTATTACTCACAGATAGCTCCAGTAGCAGAATAGTCAAAACAGACGGTTCAGACTGTCTATGGCGCGTGACCTACACAAACACATAGTGGTTACACATTAAAACACACGCTCGGAAAACACTTAACTCATTTCTTTTCTATCCTGGTGTGTTTCTAATCCTTATCCTCATTATTATGTCTTAATTAAGGCTTAGGAATGCCTAAGATGCAATGAGGATGTCAAAATGTAATTTGGAACACTTGGTTAAATTCTAAAAAACAGGGCAGTTTGCTCGAGCACAATTTCCTTCACTCGAGCGAACCCCTTGGTTTGTAAAATTTCTAAAAATTCTCATTTTACGCTCGAGCGCAACTTCTGGTCGCTCGAGCCAAGGCTCAAAAATAAGAGTGATCGCTCGAGCACAGGTTATGTCGCTCGAGCGAAGGCTCATGTCTGTAAAAGTACTGGGAGCTCTTATTTTATGCTCAAGCGCAACTTCTTTCACTCGATCCAAGGTTCAAAACAAAGTGTGGTCACTCGAGTGAAGCTTTGGTTGCTCAAGCGATGATATAGAATTCTAAAATTTCCAAATTGCGATTCAAGATGCAAAACTCAAATTCAAAGCTTTAAAACACATCATTTGGGCCTAAAACTTTAGAAAATACTTGTAAAACTTATAAAACCGCATGAATTAAAGATCATTTCGCAAAATCAAGGCCAAAAGACAAGTAAATTATCCAAAAACAAACTTGAATTGTATATATATAACATGCATGAATTAATACAAATTCTGTACTTCCAAAATATGATGAATTGAGGTAAAATGATGTAGAACTTGATGAATTTCTAAAACCAAGCTAGAATGATTGCATGCATGAAAGAATTTCTTAGAAAACATGCTCAAAATGCAATGAAATGCATATGCATGTATGCATGTATGCATTAATTTTCAAATCTACTCTTTAGCTTATTTCTTGTCTTTAATCTCTAATTTCCATGATTTCATGCATTCAACAACTCTATTTCACAATTAAAAGGGCGAATTCCTACCTTAAGTCTTGAATTCTCAAGTGTAGAAGCTTAATCTTCCAAGTCCTCTTCAATTTCCTCTAAATCTCTAGCAATTCTCTTATTGAGTTCAATTTTCTTCCTTCTTTCCCTCTCTCTACGTTGGAGCTCAAAATGATGAGGAGTGGAGTGTTCTAATGCATTATAAAAGCTCATACTAGCCTTATATAGGCTTGGTTACGCTAAATTAATTAATCCTTAATTAAACTAATCAATTACAATTATTTTATTCTAATTATTTGGTTTCGAATCGAATTCTACTTAAACTTACCAGAAAACTCTAAAAATTCTAGATAACACATAAACGTAATCAATTTTGTGTTCAGATGCCAATAAGGCCTCCAATTCTTGCATCAAAATTGAAAGTCAAATAGATATTCCTACGTCAGACAGATATAAACATAAATAACACAATACACATGCAATTAACTCAAAATTTCATCTTAATTACTAATTAAGAATTCTTAAGTAAGGTTTATTAGCTGTTCAGGAAATCTTAATTCTCAGATATACATCTACAAGGCCCATGTCAAACTTAGAGTTCAACATCCACTTGGTAGTATTGAACATCTTCTCATAACTACCAACAACAATCATGTCACCTACGCACAGACACAAAATGACATATACTATTGTTAGTGTTTTTGACATAAACACATTTGTTAATACCCATTGATTATAAAAACCCACTTGACAACAGAGTGTAGTCAAATTTCTCATGCCATTATTTCGGTACTTATTTTAAATCATAAAATGATTCTCAAGCTTACAATCTTTCCTTGTCCTAGAACCAACAAGCCCTTAGGGTTGTTCCATAAAGATTTATTCAACTAAATCTTCATATAGGAAAACCATCTGAACATCTATCGTGATGTATCTCCAGACTTCGAACAATTGCGATCACACTCACCATAACTAGTGATCACGTATCAAAGTAATTCATGCCTTCTCTTTGTTGATATCCTTTGATAACAAGCCTATCTCATCGTCTTTCATTCACTTGCATCCCAAGGCTTACTACCTACGCAAGATAAAGCTAAATTAATAACTTCTTTGTAAAGAAATCACAGCTTCAAATAAACTTTTAGCCTCACTAGCCACCATATAAGTTTAAGAAGATTTGGATAGAAGAACTTTAAAGTCCTAGCATGTTAACATCTTCTAGGCTCATCTCTTTTCCAATGAAACCATTTCTTCAATTTCATGATAATATTCTTGTGTAAATCTGAATATCAGATTTGTTCACAAAAAATATGATATGCACTACTATATTGTGCATAACTGTTGAATACAAAGTTCATGGATTTTTAAGCTTATCCTAACCTTCTTGGGTTTAGGTATTACCACATTTTGCATGACACCTCCACATTTGTAGAATTTATATAAAAAATTCATACAAGATCTTTAAACAATTCCTTGTGTCATAATGATTATGAAACTTTCAAAATCATATCACAGAAAATACATTCCCAAATCGTCATCAACTGAATTAGGTCTTTTTCAAATTCAAGGCACCCAAACATATATGGTTCAACTTATCACTCCGAAGCCAATAGTCTTACTATTAGGAAACACAAATCTAGTGTTCAATAGTCTATTATTCAGAACTTCATAACATGGCCAGTAGTCTTATCACTTGGAATCACTAATTTCTCAATATGTGGTCAGTAGACTTTCTACTAGTAAGAATCACAATGTTTTGACCTGTGATCAGTAGTCACTTTACTACTAGGAATCACAATGTCCTGACATAGGATCAATAAACTCTTTCATTATTAGGAATCATCATGTCTTGGCATATGATCAGTAGCCTCTCCACTACTAGGAACCATCATGTCTTGACATGTGATCAGTTATTTGTTCACTGCTAGGAACTACAATCTCATAACTGTGTAGCCAGTGGTCTAATACCTCCTAGGAACCACTAGTTTTCTATCTCTGTGATCAATGATCTTGTACTCACTAAGAGCCACCAATTTAAGAATGTATTTAGAATTTAAAAATTCAAAAATTTATTCACCCATCCTAATGGGTTGTCTCATCTTTGCTTTCAAGCAAAGTCACATAGCAATCATACATGCTATAATTGGCACAATGATAACATACTAATTGCCTCTAATTAATTTAGAGATATTATCATGCAATCTTATGATTTTCTTTAATCACACTTGATCTCCCTAGATCTTCCTTTAAGAACCTCGCAAGACTTAAGGTTGTTAGGTGGAACAACATTTTCTATTGTCACCTTTTGAAGCCATTTCTAAAAATCACAACAGAATTTCATTATTCTGTTTTTCCACAAGCTAAACTTAACACTAGAAAATCCAAAGTCTGAAATTTAATTCAAAACTAATCTTACCACTTACTCTAGAATTGAACATGGTCAGGAAAGTTTTCAAGAAGATTGGAGGGCTCACACCGGCCCCACTTAAGACCTAATTAACCTTAGACAAAACCTTCAACAACATGTTGACTCCTAATCTATGGGAAACAAATTTGGAATTAAGTTTTCAGGGGATAAAACTAGGTTAAAACAAATCAATTCCCAAGCAAATAAAAAGTGCTACTAGAATTACACTATTCATAGAAGTTAATTGGTACTCCTGGAACCAAGCCCATTATTTCTAAATAAAAATCAAAAATATTTTAGCTGATGCTAAAATCTTGTTTCTTCTTCCAAAACCAAAACACTTTAAAAATAATCAGATTATAACCAATGACTTTCTCCAAACTTGGTTTTTCAACACTTTGGGAATAAAATGATTAAACCCAAAAAATTCCTCAAACCCCAAAGGTTTGAAATCAAATCTGTTTCAGTTGCCATTTTTGAATATAAATAAAAATACTCTTTAGCCAAAGCTAAACTTTGGTTTCTATTACAGAAACCAAAACACTTTGGAAATAATAATATTAATCCCAAAGATTTTCTCTAAACCCGAAAGTTTATGTAACGCCCTCAAAATAATGCAAAATACCCATCATTCAGACATGCAATAATATAAGAAAATCAACACTTTTCCATTCATCAGAGTAGTTCTCACAATAGTATTACATGTTAACAACAAAGGCAAATGCCCTACGGGCTTACAGCTTTCCAAGTCAACACTTGGTTACACAAAAGAAGAGTACTAACTCTATACAAAATAAGCCCTTGGCTTGATGTACATGTAATACAAACAAAATAACCAAAAAGACTCTTCAACTCCCATAACCATCCAAGCTATGTCCTTGGAGGTGGCATGCTACCTGTACCTGAAAATAATGTCCCATAAAGGGTGAGCCAACGCCCAGTAGAGATATGCTAAACACAGTATGAGTAGTAACTAAGACATTAGGAATTGATAAATGTTTAATTCCCATAAATCAATTCATAACCCATTTCCATTACATGACCTCTGTCTGCATGTTTCATTTCAATTTTTCGTTTCTTATCAAGTTCACAATTTACAACAACGGCTCAGAACCTGGCCAACAATTTATATGAGATAGTGACTCACATTAAACATTTCCCATTCCACAATAGATAAGCATACTAGCTATATCAACACTTCGATAGATGAGCATATAAACTATATCAACATCTCAACAGATAAGCATACAAGTTGTATCCACACTTCAACAGATAAGCATATGAGCTATATCAACACTTCTATAGATAAGCATAGGAGCTATATCAGCACATTAACTGACAAGCATACGAGCTGTATCAGCGGAGTCCATCCCGTATCTCCTCCCAAACAATATCTGGTTTAGAGGTCCATCCCCTATCTTCCCCTAAACCATGGAGTACATCCCCTATCTCCTTCCACACACACAACGTATATATTCATAGGTCATATACATAATCAATCAATACATAACGTTAATGTATTCTATCAACCGTCATACTCTATGACACATCCAATTGATTAGTTTTAGTTTGCCTAATCATCATGCATTGTCTACAACAATCAAAACTACCCTCCACCGGTAGCCCAAAGCAATTATTTCTAAACAGATAATAAAAGCTCCAACAGATAAAATATCAATGTTTTCAAAAGTGAGCGATTAATAAATACAACTCCACCATTTTACAATATAATGAGCCAATTTCATTATTTCCAACTCAATTCCAAATAACAACAATTTTCCCAAATTAATTATACCAATTAATTTATACCACAAATTAAGGCTTTTTCTCCCAACTCTCAATATTAACCCAAAGGCTCAAATATCAACAACCAACAACTATATCATCACTTTGAAACCCAAAATACATATTATGAGCCCAAAATCACAAAACCCTCTTTAATACATTTTGAAACCCTAAGTCCCAAAATCAACCATTTAAACAACAAGCTCAAAATCTAGGTTAAAACCCATAAGAGTGAGTAGGAATCCCTACCTCAAATTCGGAGCCCAAGGGAAGAAGATGAAGAAATTGAAGATGCCCCAAATCCCAAAATTTTCAGATTAAAAGATAGCCCTCGACGATCCACACAACTTTTACAAAGGCCCAAGGTGAGGAAATCAATCCTACTAGATCAATCCTAGGAGAGAAGTTAGGGTTTTAGTGTGAGGAGCTCTCAAAATAGCTTTTTGGAAAAGTAAGAGAGAGAAAGGATGTTGAAAAGTGATCCAAAAACCCGGATCTCGGAGTCTTAAACCAGTCGCCTCGCTCGAGCGTGGAAACCCCCGCTCGAGCGTCACTTACAAACTCCCGCTCGAGCTTCCAAACCGCCGCTCGAGCACTGCAGACACGCTCCCAGTACTTTTGCAGAACCAGGTCCCCGCTCGAACGTCACACACAAACTCCCGCTCGAGCGTTCGAACTCCCGCTTGAGTGTCCAACACTGTAGAGGAAATACTAGATGGGTGATTTTCCTGCTCGAGCACCAAAACCCCCGCTCGAGCGGACAAGCAACAAGAAAGGCCCCGCTCGAGTGTCAAAAGCTCCGCTCGAGCGGACAGGTCAAAATCTGGGCAACTACTTTTGGTTCCAAGCTCAACCAACCTATTTCAAACCTGCCCAACACAACCTAAGACTCAAATGCAAAGAGTAAAGGATGTAAACAAGATATACACAACAACCAACTCCACGGAACCTAAGTCCAGATACAACAATTAAAGAAAGGGAAACCGGGATCGCTATAGTTTATAAACATCTTTCCTTTCCCCTTTCCTTTCACTATGGTGAAACTATTACAAATTACAAATTAAAACCACTACAAATTAAAATGCAACTGTTACAATTACAAATTATCTAAATTTGCAAAAACAAAGTTCACGGTTGCATCCGGAATCGTATGTTTAGCCCAGAACACGCTTCTCCACTTATAATGCTTATCTTTGTATAAAACACATTACAAAACTCTATCCTTGTTGCCGCTAAATCTCTATGCTCACTGTTTATATGCACACTTAGAAACAAGATGAGTTAATGAACTAATAAAGTGAATATTACACAAGTGATTTCAGCTATAACCACTACTAAAAACAAGGCCTTTTGAGTCGGTTTTTTTGAGTCGGCAAATTTTACCGTCGCAAAAGGTAGTCTTTTTGAGACGGCACAGAGTTACCGACGCAAATACCATACCTTTTGAGTCGGCACCGTTAGCCGACACAAAAAACTAATATTTGATAGCATTATTTGAGTCGGTAGTATTTACCGACTCAAAAGATAGACTTTTTGCGTCGGTATATACCTTTTGAGTCGGCAAATTTGTGCCGACGCAAAAAATTACATCTTTTTGTGTCGGCAACAAATGCCGTAGTAAAAAATATATTTTATAACCAAGATATATATATTTACTTGATTATATTTAATAAATATATTATATTTAATACTCATTTCGATATTAAAAATAATAGTTAAATTAAAAGAGAATTAGTAATATAAAACTAAAAGTGATTCTAATTATTTTATTTTATTTTTATTTTTATTTTTATTTTTATTTGGATAATAAAAATATGTAGAAATAGAATTATACAAAATTTATTTAAAAGATTAAATATAAATATGTTGTGATTGGATTAAGAAGAAAATAGTGTATATAGGCATAAAAAATTTAAATTAAATAATTTAATGTTAAATAAAAAATAATTTAATGTTAAATAAATAATTTAATATTAAGACATAAAAAATAATTTAATGTTAAATAAATAATTTAATGTTAAATAAATAATTTAATATAGGCATAAAAAATTTAATGTTAAATAAATAATTTAATGTTAAATAAATAAAAGATTAAATAAAAAATAATTTAATGTTAAATAAATAATTTAATATAGGCATAAAAAATTTAAATTAAATAATTTAATGTCAAATAAAAATAATTTAATGATAATAAATAATTTAATGTTAAATAAAAAATTAAATATAAATTAATATTAAGACATCAATCAGATCGATAAAAAATAAAAAATAAATAAATAAATAAATTTAATTTGTGCGATACATGTAATTAAGCACATTCTGCTTTATTTATTTGTATATCAAGATAATTTTTTCGAATATCATAATAATGAAATTATAATTATATGTATATATATTTATAGATATACTTTTATATTAATATTGAGTGTATATACTATAAATAATAAATATGTCAATTAATAACTGAAAGAGGTAGAGTGGCGAAGTGGATTTAGAGTGAAGAGTTTGGGTCCGGTCAAAGCTTCCAAATGGTTGTGGGTTCGAAACTTGGGAGGCGCATAAGAAAATTATGGGTTAAATTTCTTAAAACATTGAACCACTTTTTGAGTCGGCACGATGCCGTCACAAAAAAATAAAACCTTTTGCGTCGGCAAATTGCCGACTCAAAAACATTTGCGACCCCACCAATTTCGACCCTTGAGTTGCCGTCGAAACGCCGTCGCAAAAACGTTTTTGTGTCGGCAAATGTACTATTTGCGACGGCACTCTGCCGACTCAAAAAGTCCTGTTTTTAGTAGTGAACTCGTAATGTGTAATTCAAATACTATAGATGCATTGCAGTTACAAGAATGTCATGAGTTGCATGGCTATAAATCAATTATATATATTGGTATATTATGGTCATAATGTTGGCATTCCAACCATGCAACTATAAGAAAATATATATAACAATAAAGTTAAACTTTTACTTATCCTTCCATGAATACAAAAATATTTTGCAGTAATTTCCTTAATTAAAAATCAAGACATGAGAACTCACAATTGAGACAACAAAAAAACATAAAATGAATAAGATTAATGCCATTACAATGCCAAGCTATACCACCATGTGATAATGCAATATCATCATAAGCAAGCACAGTAATAAGACTATTATACTAGAAAAACCAAAATTGTTTTACTAAATTTTCTCCCAAAACAAAATGTTTGGAGACATTTTATACCATCAAAAACCTCTCGACTAGATGAATCTCCTGAAATTCTCAAAATATGAAACCCAGCACTTCATTTTTTCTAGAATTTAATTAATCAAATTAAATTAAAATGGTTAACAAACTTTCAAAATAACAAACAGAATAAATCTGAAATAAAACTAAACTATAAAGTGAATAACTAAATTCACAAATATGTCCAAAATTTGAAGGTCCAATATTATGCCTTGTTCCACGCAAAGGTAATCTTGTTCAAATAAGAAATTAGAAGTCCATTTTACTAATTCCAATTTGTTTTTTTTTTTTTTTTTTATTCGTATTATATATCATCCTTTCGTGTTTAGGTAAACCTGTAGAGCAAGTTAACTACAAAAGAAAACAAATAACAAACAAATCAAATAAATTAGTATGAATCTTAAGAAATAAAAATCTTATTTTATCTTATCAATGCTTAGTAACTTATGTACTAACAACCAAATTACTCATGCAATAACAACTAATTAACATAAAATAAATTGTATGAATAAATTACTAGAAATGAACAACACAAAATAATCCAATAACTCTAGGCAATTAAATTAATTTAATTCCAAGAGTCACTAGAATAAAACTGTAATAAAACTAAATTGTTTTATGAAAACCTATTTATATGAATTTGTTTTAAGATTGTTGGCATTTTTTCATAATAATATAAGAAAATATATAAGTTAAAATAAATAGAAATGACAAAACAATTTTTTTTTTATTTTTTATTTTTTAAGAATGAAATACAGAATAAAATACACAACTTAAAATACATAAATAAATTAGACTACATCATGAAACATATTACAAGATGGATTCCCATGAACATATAAAATAATATGCAAGAAATAGTTCAAATCTAAAAGTTTGAAGAATAAAAGATAAGAGAGGCAAACCAAAGCTTGTGTGATACCACCCTTTTCTTAAAACAGATTCACCGCCTCCCAATGGGTGCTAGAGGTACACTGGCATCTGTTTCCCAAGATACGACAATCATAACCAGCTAATGCAGAAGCACCTTCTGAATAGTTTCGACGAACTTGACAATAGCAGCACTCTCTCTCTAACAAGAACCAAAGAATAGGCTAGCACAAAGAAGATACAAAATATTCTTTGATATAAAAATCTTCTCCAACTTTATCTAAAGAAAATCACAAATTTTTCATCTCAAAAATATTTATATCTCATCCATCTAAGTTGGAGGAGAAATGCCATTTTTATACTTGTAGGGAAGGAGGTCTTAGCTATGAAAGCTACCATAAAACCTAGCATCAATGGCCATAAACTCTAGCCATTAGGGCTAAAGTTACAAAAGTTCTAAACTCCCATATGCATAATATGATCATTAACTCCATCATCAAAAGATGAGAGTTACAAAGGTTAAAAACCTCCTTGCATTATATATATATATATATATGTAATGCTATTTAAATAAGGATCTTTCTTAGGTGTGCCTTGCATACCATATATAATGCACTTACACCTTTTACGTTTTGGGTTATACCAAATTTTGTTAAAACTTACACATTGGTGACCTGCTAAGCAGGTCACTTTATAGCTAAAATTAATAAAATAATATATTATATGACTAAAGGCATAAGTTGTCACAAAAAAACATAAGCAATTTCACAAAAGGCATAAGAAATTTTAGAAAAAGGCGTAAGTTTCACGAAAAGGTGTACGCTTTTTTGTGAAATTACTTACACCTTTTGTGAAATACTCTATTTGTGAAAATTTACATATTTTGTTAAAACTTACACTTTTTATGAAAACTTATGCATTTTTGTGAGACTAATTATACCTTTTGTGAAAACTTACACTTTTTGTGAAATACCCTCTTTGTGAAAATTTACACATTTTGTTAAAACTTGTACCTTTTTTGAAAATTTACACCTTTTGTGAAAAAACTTACACCTTTTGTGAAAACTTACACCTTTTGTGAAATACTCTCTTTGTGAAAATTTACACCTTTTGTGAGAACTTACAACTTTTTTGAAAACTTACACCTTTTGTGAAAAGTTATACCCTTTTGTGAAAATTTACACATTTTGTGAAAACTTACACCTTTTGTGAAATACTCTCTTTGTGAAAACTTACACCTTTTGTGAAAACTTACACATTTTGTGAAATTGCTAGCACCTTTTGTGAAAAAATTTACACCGTTTGTGAAAAGTTACACCTTTTGTGAAATACTTTGTTTCATAAAATTTACACATTTTGTAAAAACTTACACCTTTTGTGAAAACTTACACCTTTTTGTGAAATACTTTTTTTCACAAAAGGTGTAAGTTTTAACAAAATGTGTAAATTTTATGAAAGAAAGTATTTCACAAAAGGTGTAACTTTTCAAAAAAGGTGTAAGATTTTTCACAAAAGGTGTAAGTAATTTCACAAAAAGTATAAGTTTTAACAAAAGGTATAACTTTTCAAAAAAGGTGTAAGGTTTTTCACAAAAGGTATAAGTAATTTCACAAAAAGTGTAAGTTTTGTTTTCACAAAAGGTGTAAGTTTTAACAAAAGTTGTAACTTTTCAGAAAATGTGTAAATTTTTCCACAAAATGTGTAAGTAATTTCACAAAAAGATATAAGTTTTCACAAAAGGTGTGTGGCTTGACTTTTCGTGCTCCTTTCGGAAGATGAATAGCGCCACAGTTCGGACTCCTGTGATTCTGAATCTGATCTTACAAGTGCAATGTGAAATAGATAAACACAAAAAGAGTCCAAATTCGTCAATTCTTTTGGAAAATTGATGTTTGAATCAAATGCCAAAAATGGACTGCTTTGCCAAATTTCAAAGTCGCCACTTAAATATTTTTGGGAAATTTAGGAAACCCAAAACTCGTACCAAAGGCCATTAGTCCATCATCACCAAAGTGTCTCGGCTTAGGAACTTAGATACAAGAGGGGAAGGTCATGAATTGAGCACCCCACTCGCCCGATCAAAGATCGGCTTCTACTAATCATGATGGAATTTTTATTTACATTATATGCTCTTGTTCCGATTATTAAGTTTAACATTACTGTGTGAAGCAAACACAAATATAGACTAATTTGCAAGAATTGGAACATTTGATTGTGTCTTATTTGAAAATTGTTTTGTGAATTTGCCACTTGGAAAAATGGGCTTTAAAATGGACATTAATCAAACTATCCCAATTCAGACAACTAGCCTTCATCCACAGGCATTCAAACAGTTATATCATTTAAGCAATTAGCCTCATGGAAGTATGGTTTGACATGGTAACATCCACACTCATGCAATATGCTAAAACACAAAATTGCTCACCTAGTACTCCGAGCCAAAACAAAGCAAAATAATTAGAAAAATATGCATGTTCCTAATTAATGCAATATGACTAAATGCAACGCACACATTATGTATTTTATAGGCTCCGCTATGAGCAAGACATATGATTCCATTCAAGACATACGATAGAGCACATATTCAAGTAATAAATTTGAACATTTGATATTGGGTTATTATGATGAGCTGAGCCTTGGATGCATGCAAGATAATGGATGCAAAGCATAAGAATGCTAATTTGGAAAATAATGTCCTATACTAACCATCATAAGCAAGTAAATAAAAGGGAGAAAGACGTGGGGTTGGAAGACATACAACTTATTACATAGTTGCCCTTATGCAAAAGGGTGCAAATCAAAGTCTAAAAGTCCAAATTAAACTAATTATTACAAAACCAAATGAATAAATGAGCGAAGAATTCACTAGCTAACTACTCTATTACAACAAGGATAACCATGATAAGTAAACTAACTATTTAAGCTAACTAACTATAACAACTACAAATAAACAATAATAATAATTATAACATTAATAATTAACAAGACTAATTATAACACCAATAATAAATAAATTAATTAATTACAACAATGATCATGATGTAAGCAAGGATGCGCAAGGGTTGCATGCCCAATGTCCAAGAACAACTCTGTCTGCCTAGGCTTGCTCTGTTTCACCTTCGGCCACTGCCCTCTGTTTTCTGCAAAACACATTGCTGACCAAACATTGATGATCGGCGGGCCCTCAATGAAGCCCGACTAGGCCTAAAGAAGGCCGGCCGTGCCTCAATTTCATGCAAAATTCTGTTTTGTGCTCTAAAGTGAAAACAGTGCAGACAGAGTGTTATGAACTCTGTTTGTCCCTCTCACACTTCTTTGTCATGGGAAAGCCTCGAGAGAAGGTTGGAATCGTTTCCAAAACCATCAATGAGCAAGTTGATTGCTTGATGATTTCGGGCACAATTTGGACAAAAATCAATAAATGCAATGAACAACAACCACCCCTCCCTCCTATCATAGAGTGAACTCAAAGAGAGAAGTAGAGACGCTTCAAGATTCATCAAAATATCATGAATTGATGTAAGACAACCCTTGACACAGCGGATTCGACATAACGTTCGGCCGAACCCCAAGCAATATAACTCATTTTCTTTATGTGGGTTGGTTCATTTTAAGCCAAATTCATTAGCCTTTACCATCCATTAATCCATTAAGTTCAAGATTATTGTTACATCCACTAGAGATTACGTCCACTAAGCGGGAAATATGTCAAACGGGAGGTGATTCTCAACATGAAAAAGAGACTACTCCGTTGGCAATGAACCTCCGTAGAGATTAAGCAATTAAGCATAAATCGCTAGTTCACATTTTGAATAACCATCAATCGATTGAAACAACTCTCAAATGAAAGAAATGAATGACAAGTTGATTATTAAAATGAGGTTCTTAAGAATGGAAATTAGACAAGGAAAAGGTAAAAATAATATACAACAAGCTATGTATGCAAACTTATGAGACAACACACAAGACAAACCTAGAACAGCCCCCAAACAGCCCTGAATGAGTGAAAAATAGTGGCTCAAAGTGCATGAAAAGGGCCTAAAAAAGCTAATCAACAAAGAGAGAAAATAGAGGTAGTAAACAAGAACAAGGAGTGGTGGCTAACCCCTCTACTTTTGAAACCTCAAAGCATGATTTTTAGCCGTTTTTTAACTCTGAAAATTAGTTTAGGGACCAAAGAGAAAGAGTATAAAAGTTAGGGTTTGAGCTATAGGTAAAGGTGTAGAAAGAGTGTAAACTCTCTCTACCCTTTTGATAGCTCTCCAAACCTAAACTGAAAACTTGGAAGAGAATCAAAACAACATAAAACTACAAGAACTAGATAGCAATAGAAAGAACAAGAAGTAAAAGAGAGGATGACAAGCTTATACCTCTCAAAGAAGTGAGCTTTTGCTTATGAATCAAACTAAGTCTCAATACACTCTCAAGCTTGAATTATGGTGTTCAAGGCGCAACCAAGGTTCCTAGGTTAAGGTATGAAGGTGTATATGGTGTATGGATATAGGTTCAAGCTGATAGCTTGCTCAAAGGGTTACTTGCACAAGAAGGACAAGAAAGAGCTCTCAAGAAGGTGTAAAGACTTTTTTGAAATTCTTCAACCCTCAAAACAGAGATATATGGTCATTTTTATAGAATTTGTGCAAGAGGGGTCATAAATATCTTCAAAATGGACAGTTGGCGGGCGGAATAGTGTTTCTCGCTACTAAGGCATGGCCGGCCTTCAATAGCCACAGCCGGACCTCACTGAGGTACGGCCAGGTCTCAATGTGTTCTCCTGTTCTTCTGCTTCAGACTCAACATAGGGTGGCACAATGTGTAAAAATGGATTTCTTGGGAATAATTAGTGGAAATATGGGACGTTTGGGATTGTTTTGGAGCTTCAAACATGGCCCCTTCCTTGAGATCTCAAACCACACACAACACCACTTTCATCATCAAGTGTACCGGATAAAGCGCTGGAGCCTTACGGCCGGTCAAAAATGGGGTGTCTACAAGGTGTAATTTTTAACAAAATGTGTAAATTTTATGAAAGAAAGCATTTCACAAAGGTGTAACTTTTCAAAAAAGGTGTAAGTTTTTTCACAGAAGGTGTAAGTTTTGTTTTCACAAAATGTGTAAATTTTATGAAAGAAAATATTTCACAAAAGATGTAACCTTTCAAAAAATGTGTAAGTTTTTTGACAAAATGTGTGAGTATTTTCAAAAAAAGATGTAAATTTTATGAAATAAAGTTTTTCACAAAAGGTGTAAGTTTTGTTTTCACAAAAGGTGTAAGTTTTAACAAAAGGTGTAAATTTTTATGAAAGAAAGTATTTCACAAGATTTACCTCTAAGGGTCAAGTCTTTTTCATTCTTTTAAGGCTGTTTTTTGTGTGTGTGTGTGTGTGTGTGTGTGTGTGTGTGTGTGTGTGACTATTTTAATTCAATAGATGCTTGCTTGTGCCATGAAACTAGCTTATGCAAATCAGATGCATCTAATGTTCTACAAGATTTACCTATACACTACTAAAAAAACACTTTTTGCAACCGCCACAAGCCGTCACAAATAATAAAAATACAGTCGCAAAAGACTTTTTGCGACGGCCTATGCGACCGCAGATGGGGGATGCAAATGTGGAGGTGGCAAATACTTTTTGCGATGGCAAAGCAACGGTCGCAAATTATTTGTGACCACATAAACTACTTTTTGCGACAGCTATTTTGCCGTCGCAAAAAAATAATTAAAAAATAAAAAATAGTTTTAGCGACCATTGTTTTACTATCACAAATAATTATTTCTTAAAAAAAAAAATCATATACGGGTTTGCTACAACAAAAAAATCAATTACAAGCACCAAACAATTTTTTGTTAATAAAAAATAACAAAATTAACAAATTAATTAAATTTATAATAGACATTATCCATTAACCATCCTTAAATACACTGTACTAAAAAATTCAAGTCTTCAAAAAAAAAAAAAAAAAAAGAGCAATATAATCTTTGGCTCCCAACATCACCGGCTCGATCATATCAACTATTCCCTCAACAAAATCTGCAAAAACATATATCAAACTCAACCAGGTGCCTTCATACTATAAAATGCTATGTAGTTAAACACAATATAAATTCAGAGAGACAGCCATGTACAAATAACTTTAAAACATCAACTAATACACTCAATACTGAAATTATATCAAGGAACAAACTGAACATAAGCAGTAAAGAGTACAAAAATTTCAAAGATATTGTGTAACCCATTAGAAGTTCACAGACAAACATCTCTGCTAAAAAAGATTAGAGGAATCACTATTATGCTTTTTTATGCCTTTATTTTGAAGCACCTCATCTTGAGTACTACAGGTTCTTCTAGAACAACAACATAACCCAACAAGTTAAGCCTTAACCCTACGCGTCTGCATCTCTTTTTAATCTTTATGTCATTCTTTCTTGTTATAATTTACATATAGTCACAGACTCACAATTATATTCATGATTCTGGAAAAAAAAAATATAATAGGCACAATGAATTGTCAATAGTTTTTCATTACAACACAAAACACTTGCAAACTAAACATGACAGAAAATAATAATAATTCAAAAACTATAGCATTTTTGTAGTGAAGATCATGGTGTTAAATACAAAACTATAGCATTTTTTTTTCTTTTGAAGAAGTCATGGGGTTGTATACCTTCTGAGGCTCCAGCATCAACCAATGGTAAGTAGTACTTAAGCTCGATAAAAATGTGCACCAATAAGATGAAATAATGGCTTTGTTCCTCCCTTGTTCTTTGGATGACTTGTACCTATCTGAGAACCGGGCAAGCACTTTTCACCTTCAAATAAATAATTCAATGATTATAAGCTGTCAGGTGCACTATGATTATTTGGAGAGCTTTGTAGTGTTGATATCTAAATAAGAACCCATGGTTTGAATATGCATAATTTATTCTCATATAACTATCAGTTGACATATAGCATTTCTCAATATAGAACCATGCCAACATCCAAATCTCTATTTCTAGAAAAATAGAGATTCATCTGCACTGGTTCTTCTGCTCACTCTGACTTCTGGTTTCGGTATTACAAATGGTTTTACATAGTGATCCCCTACATTAGTGTTATTAGTCTATATAAGCTTACATTTTTGACTAATCATGTATGCTTTGGTTTAGGGAAGAGTAAGAGAAGTATCCTATCACAATCTTATTAACCATTATTCAAAGAAAGAACCTTTCCACAATTTTATATTTATACCAAATTGATATTAACATTATCACTCACAATATAAAAAGATACTAGTCAGTAAAGTTTAGTGTTATAAAACTTACCTAATAGACTAAGCAAGAGATACTGGGTGCATGTCCAACTAGGCACATTGGACACAAATCTTGTACTCTTTTAAGTCTTACACGTGTCAAGTGTTCAACACCATTACTTCTTGCATTTATAAAAGTCGAAAGCAACATAAGAGATAATCAAGCATTATTAAAGGTCAAGCAGGGGACCTTAATTGTGTTCATCCACACTCTTCCATCCCATAAAATTAAAACCACAATTTAGAATACTAAGAATAATTACATGTTGTGAAAGACATTACCATTGCTTCTTTGAATAGATACTCCTGTAAGTGAATGCAATATTTGAAATCACCACACTAATGAAACCAGTCCAGTTGAAAGAAAGTTCCGTCAGTGATGCCATTGATAAGCCTAATATAGAATTTGAGAGGATTATCATCAGCAAAAGAATATATTGCTTAATTTATTTGATCAAGCCCTTGGTTCTTCACATAATCACATAACCGTTTGTAAATAAATTTTACTCAAATGCTTGATAAAAAATCTAATTACATGTACAGATACGTGTGTAATTTATACTGTGATAGGTTACTTGATTAGTTTTATGACAATATCACTTTTTATTAAAAATAATATACCCAGCAAATCAGTTTTATGACAATATCACTCTGTATAGTGCAAGATTTTAGACTGCAAAGTGCAAACACATAATCAAGGAGTTAGTAGTCAAGAAAGAAATGCAATGTTGTCAAATATCCCTACATGTCCATCAAACACAATTCCAAAACACATCACATAAATGCTTTGCTCCGTTATTTATGTGTATAGCTAAAAGTACAATGGAATCACATGACATGGGCCAAATTGAGTGCTACATATACGGTAAGTTGTTCAATTCCCCTCAATAACAACTTGGATTTCAGCTCCATGCCATCGTTCCTTATTGTCCCGTTTTTCATGTAAGTGAATGTGAGGAATGTTCCTAATGATTGAAAGAAGCTCCATTTATAAACTATAAAGAAAGAAACAAAAAGTACAACAAAATTAAACCGAAGACTTACAACTATGCACATTCACAATGTAACAATAGTCATAGGATTATAAGTTATGCCTTATATAAATCATACCGATGAATGTCTATATCAAGCCTGCAGAATGAACTATAATTTTGGCCCTTCATTGATGATGAAATGTCAATAGGAAGCCCTGTACTCATCTTGGACCAAATTAATGCCTACATAAGGACAAAGATCAAATTGTTGACCATATTATATTATAAGCATAAGAATATGGTTGACCAAATTCACATTCATATTCTATCATGATTATTAAACGAAGAACCATAGGAACAAAAATATACAAATAAAGCCTAATGGAAGGGCACAAATATATATTCTCACACTAAGACCTGAAGATGCATAAATTGGTTAAATGATGTCAAACATTACCATCTTTACAGCAAGCCCAAACTTTCCGCGTGTCTGCTTCAGGCCATATTTTGTCCCAAACAAAACTACACAAATATAAATATTCTCACAATAAGTCAATATTACAATATCATTATAGAGTTGAAACATATTAATCCCAGCAATTCTCAATGTAATATGAACACATTGAATGTCCATGATCAAACAAATATTCCAGTCCATGTGCCAACAATAAATCGTATCAAATGGAAATGGTATCTTGCAAGTAGTGTCAAACCTCGTCCAAACATATTGGGAATATCATCATGTGGCATTCCTCTTCCATTGTCCTACATTAAAAGCAAAGCATAGTAAATAGAGTCAACCTACAGAGAATAGTAATTTTGGCATAGCTTTCACCGCTTTTTGCAACAAATATTGCAAAGCCAATACACAAATCTCTTTACCTTTCCACACAAACAGGGCAAAAAAGAAACAGATCACCAGTTTTCATGGTGATGGCACTTCATTCACCCCCGGTCACCCTCTCTAACTTCACAAACCACTAACCATTAAAAACACTTCCCAATCTAACCCTAAATACACCAGTCAGTCACCCTGATGCAGGATCAGATATGTACCTAAGAATATATTGTGGATCATACCAATGATAATCAGCTAGTTCTAGATCACAAAATAATAAAAATAAAAATTTAGAAATTCCTAGAATCATTGTATGATGGCAAAATTGGAGTAATATCATTTTGTTGACTGAAGATAATCAAACATATCCATCAAACATAATTCTTCATCAATAATCAATCATTTTGGAGCCATTTTTTTCATCAAATTTGAATCTAATGAAAAAATTGATGAACAATTGGAGATGCACAACCAAGAGAGACAAAACTGATAAAATTATAAAGCATTATAAGAAATTCTAATGAATTTAACCTCTGAGAGAAACAAAGAACTCCGAATAGGATTTCCTAGAGTTGGAAACTAACCTGCTCAATATGTCCTTGAGGAAAATAGAACACGCGCTCACCTTCAAGAGGCACTGTCACGAGCAGACCAGCACAAGCGCGCCATAGCTCCGTGTGAAGCCCTGTTTCGAGATCCACTGCACCAACAAGAAAAGAAAGAAAAAAATACTCGAAATCAGAGCCAGAGATCACTGTAAACTCGCTAGAAAAGCGTCGGAATTACAGAGAGAGTTGAATCGATGACGGTGTATCAAACATTAGAGAGACAAAGAGAAGTGTTTAGGCTTACCGATCATGAATCTCTATATGAATCGATCAACATCTTCATCAACAACAGATTGAAATCTTCAAATCTTCATCTACAATTGATCAAAAGCTTCAAATCTTCATCATACTGAGATTCGAGCGAGAGAGATAGTGAGATTCGAGCGAGAGTCGAGCGAGAGACAGATTTTGAGAGAGAGAGAGAGAGAGAGAGAGAGAGAGAGAGAGGGAGTTCAAATTTGGGAAATAAGAAAAAAAGGGACATAGGTCAAGTTTTACTGATTTGGGTTTTTTTTATTTTTTATTTTATATTTAAGTTAAGAACACGATTGGGTCATTATTTTGACGTAAAAAAAGATTTTTTGTGACGGTCAAATAATCAGTCGCAAAAAAACAGACGCAAAAAGTCATATTTTTAGTAGTGATATGTGAGTTGCAAGTGAAGTTGGTTATTTTTTTTTGAGTGCATATCATGTCAATGTGGATAGATTATTGTTCTTTGAATTTCTTTCACTATATTTTACTGGTGTAGATTCACAAATTCAACTGTCTTAAGGCTAGGTGATCTCTTGTTGAAAATTTTCTATTTAGGACAATTGAAATATATTGTTGTGGATAATATTATTGTAATTTAATTTTCAAAGAATAGAGTTTTACAAAATTCATAAAATCTGAAGAACAAACTGCTGTTTAGGAATATGATTATGAAAGAAATCATTATTAGTTATTACACTACCTATTATTGCTCTTTGTACATTTTGCATATAATGGCATAACACCTCACATCCACAAAAAATTAAAAATGTTAAATAAAGTAAAACCTTAGCTAGTTTATGTACTTACCTTACTATATAATAGAAGGACTGACAATTCCATTTGTGGATTCCTAGAGACCTAATCCTTAGGATTTAGATGGAGGGAAATGAATAGGTGGTAGTGATTTTGTAATTTGTAAAATGAATTTAAATCTGTTGCAGTCTTTGTTTTAATTATTTTTGTAGAAAGCACGAATAGACCTTTGGGTTTGCAAAAAAATGGTTTTGAGCCCTCTAAAATATGTCTATCCTAGTTTTAAAATAAGCCAATGATGTAAATCGTTGATATGCTCTGCATTGGATGTTAGTTGATACTAGATATAAACCTGCACGTATAGGGCACTTAGAGCCTAAACATTCACAAAGAAGAAAGGTTTAAAAATTTAGTTGATGTTGATGATTTTTTGTGGAACCTTGATGCAGGAACATGATTTTTAGCATTTTGCCTTCAAGATTTTAATTGTTCTAAAAAAATGTTGTGACCTTTATTATTATTATTATTTTTTATCTTCCTTAATTGTTCTTGTGGAAGAATGAGAAAACTAATGATTTTGGGAACTATTTGTGATTGTTATAAAGGACGAGCCAATTCTACCTCTTCTCAAAAAGGAGCAACCGAAGAATTGTTAGGATGACAAAGATGTGGATGAAAATAATGTGAAGGATTCTTGGGAAGAGGATGAAGAAGAAACTGCTCTGGTAATGTTGATAACATGTTTTATTTTATTTTATTTTATTGGTTTATTAAAATGTTGATAACATTCTTTATTCTATTAGATGTGGAGATGAGTTATCATACCTGGTAAAGATGTGGAGATAATGTAGTCATACCTAAAAGATGTAATTTTGTAGTATGTGTTAAATGACTGAACTTCATTTTCAACCATTTCAACTTAGTTGTGTGCTCATTAGATTAATCTGCCCTCCTAAATATATGGCAATATGTGATGGCGAGTATGGAAAGAAGAAAAAGGGCAAATTTGAAATTTCACATGAAACACGTTTAAGAGATTATAGATTGAAGTTTGGAATAATTTTGAGTCTTTATTTGAATTCGTTCTAATTATAGTAGGTTTTAGTAGTAATAGTATTAATAATATTATGGTAATTTCAATAGTTGTTGGACATGAGTTGTAGGGTTCGTCTATGGGTTTTTATTTTGGGGTAATTTATTAAATGAGTTGTTATATATAGGTTTTATTATGTCTAGAATAGTCTTGGTGGTAAAAAATGTCAAAGTTTCCTATTTTGAATTTGTGTCATGGTTGGAGTAGAATTAGAAGTCATCAAAGTTTTCTATCATAGTTGAAACAGAATTGGAAGTCATAATCATAATTAGTCTATAATATTTGCAGTTACTAAATATTCTTAGTTTCTAAATTTGACTTATAGTCGTTATAGAAATAGGAGAGTCCTTAGCCTTCAAATATGTGTAATCTCAATGACTCAATAAATAGTTGATATTATGAGAATTTGAGATTGTGCTTGTGTGATTGGCCTAAACCCTTGTGAGAATGAAGCACCTCTTTCTCTCTCTTCTTCTTCTTCTCTTTCTTCTTCTTTACGCACATACCTTAGTTACTATTCTTGGGTCACAGCCCTCTTTGGGGGGGGGGGGGGGACAAAAAGACAGAACCAAAGAATGACTATGGATTGAGCTTAACTTGATTTTTAACAGACTTTGGATTCGATAAGAACTTGAGTGAGTCTACATTTCCCTCTTCAATTCTGTGGCTTTTTCTTGATTTGTTGATCAACTCACACTGTAACTCCTGTGTGTTATTGTGTTTTTTGTTGAGAACAAAATACTTGAAATGTTTAAATTTTTTTCCTCCTGTAAACCTATATTCGAATGTTACAAATACTTAACCTCTTGATGCCTTAATTTCAGTTGTTTTTATTTTTTATTTTTATTTTATGAACTAGTGTATTTTTTCTGATTTGTTGATCAGCTCACGCTGTAACTCCTATGTGTGTGTTATTGTGGTTTTTGTTGAGAACAAAATACTTGAAATGCTAAAAAAAAATTCTTCCTATAAACCTCTATTCGAATGTTACAAATACTTAACCTCTTGATGCCTTAATTTCAGAGGAGAAGAAACCTTAGTTTCAAATTTATAAGGTTCACCATTCACATAATAAGATTTAAAAATGAAAAAGAAGACAGTATGCTTCAAGGAGAAATCTGTCTCCATGTGGGAACTATTTCCCATCCATTTTGCTCAAAAAACACTAGAATCTCACAAGAAAAACAAAACTTCCGACACACACTCCAATCCGAGCTAATTTTGAACTTCCTAACTAAGTTCTTCAGTTCTTCAACTTCACGCTTCTGTCTAGGGCTGAGGTGAAGAAATACAGTAAAGTCAACAAGCCCAGGCAATTTATCAAGAAAATCTCTTTTGTAGAAATGGAAAACCTTACCTATCATTTCATGCAAGTCTTGAATGACAGTTACCTTTCTCTTGAAATTCTCATCTTTCTGTAGTGCTCGCTCTACTGATTCATAGAACACATTGTCCAAGCCCTTTGCCTTCATATGCTTCCTCAAGCTTGACACTTCGCTCAAGATCCGCCTCATAATCGTGCGAGAAGTATCCATCCTCAAGAATTTTAGGAATTGTTTGTTGTAGTCAAAATTGCTAAGACTGGTCACAATGCATGTCACAATGAAAAACAAGTTCAGATTTAAAATCATGTGTATTAGGCTTTATGAGTATCTTATGAATACTTGAGATGATTTGGTTTTTTTCATTTTTCATATGCTGGTTTTTACATATTTCATTTGTTGGTTTTTACAAAATTAACAATTATGCTTTTCAATGTAAAATGAGGGAGACAATACATAAACATGGTTCTCGAATGTCCATGTGTTATTTTCGTAACATTCAGTGCTATGTTGTATGATGTCCTTGGTAGATTATTTGCAACCATGTTAAGTTATGGTTTCATGCTGCAGGCTGTTGAGGTTGCTAAGACTGCAGCAAAAAGCATTGCAGATATGCAGAATGTGGTTGAGGAGGACTCAGAATCTTCGAAGGAGGATGATATGGAAGGATCTGCAGTTCACGGAGAAAGTGAAGATGAGAATGATAAACAGCGTAAGGCTGCTTTGGATAAATTGGAGAAGGCTAGTGAAGATACAATCCTTGGCCAGGCATGTCACAAATATGAGAATTTAAATAAATTGTAACTTGGGTTTGTCTTTTCTTGGATTTCAGAGGTGCATAATTTCCTTATTCATACCCTCCATATTTGTTTAAAGAGGTCATTCGTCCTTTAAATTCTCTCTCCCTAAACTTGTGTTGGTCTCATCAATCCATGAGTATGGGAGGATGGACTATGTACTGATTTATGCTTTACTTTTTTTTTTCTTTTTTCCTGTCCTCATATTTCTATCTCATTCTTTTTCTGAGTTAAAAATTAAAATGGAGCACTAGTTCAACTTCCGATTGGGGATTGTGATTGGGGATTGTTTGGGAATATGTTGTTTTGTAACTTTTTGACTTTTTACGAAAGGAAGTGCAGAAAAAGTAGAGAGGTGATGTGACCCAAACATTATAAGAAGATTTCACTTTGTTCTTTCCTTATGTGCCCTTTTCTTGTTGCAGGTTGGGGAGTACCAAGGTGCATACAAGGTTAGACCTCTCTCTCTCTCTCTCTCTCTCTCTCTCTCTCTCTCTCTCTCTCTCTCTCAAGAATGTAGATGTCCATGGTCATATAACCGTCAATTTATACTACCTTTGTATAGATTTCCAAAGGGCTCTTGGAGAAGTATGGACCCGATAGGGTTGTTGATAATCCAATCACAGAGGTGGGACCTATTATTAGACTTGTTATGGCTTGCTCCTTTTGTTAATTTCCATGCTTAATTTACCATATTATTTTCATTCTCTCTTCTTAGGTAAACTTGCTGATTTGAATTCTTGAATGTCTACAATGATTACTGACTTTTGTGTTTGTATATATGCTTTTTGTTTTTCCATAATTCTTCTGTCTCATGTATAAATGCTTGTTTTGCAGGCTGGATTTGCAGGCATCGGAGTAAGTGCTACTTATTATGGTCTTAGGCTTGTTGTGGAGTTTATGATGTTTAATTTTTCAATGCAGGTCAAAGTTGTTTTATATTTTTGTCATCCTCAATACCTTGCAAAGAGAAAATTTATGATATTCTATTTATATTTGTTTTACTTGGTTGCAATGGTCGAACTTACTTTGGAGCTATAACTAATAGCTAATTAATTTAAAATCTTGTATTGTTGCATACGAGTTTCTCTCTATAATTTGTTGGGCGCCTTTCTTTCGCAGTTAATGTCTCCAAGGGATCTCAATCTTCATTTTGTTGCAAGCAATTAACCACATCATTAATTCTGCTGCAAAATCAAATTACATGTCTACTGGCCAAAAAAATGTACCTATTGTTTTTAGAGGACCAAATGGTGCTACTGTTGATGTAGGTGCTCAACACTCCCAGATATGGTTCCTCAAGCTTCTTTTGCAAGTGATAGTTCTTTACTTGCTTGGTTGTTTTCTAAACAAATGACACGTTATTAAGCATCATTGCCTTCAGCCTTAAGGTAATATGAGAGATATATAGTAACTACATATCTCTAAAGCATTGTGTATAGATGATAATTGAAGAGTATTAAATTAGTGTCTAATTTGGATGGTTGCAAACAGTTGTATCAATAAGTTTCAACCTACCAGTTGTCAATAGGGAGAATGTCAGATTTCTTTTTTTCCTTCTTCATTTTCACTAGGTATTTATTAGGTTTAAGGTTTGAATACCTCCAAGTCTAATATTTGATTCACACGGTATCGTTTCTTATTATGAACATGTTGAGTTTCTTCATTACTAATCTCAAATATGCTTTCAATGATAAAATTCTAAATCAGGGACACACATAACCATTGATGACATATATAGAATGTCATGTAGTGCTTCACAGCATGGTATGGCGCCTGCCCTAGTTTGAAAGTGCTGGCCCCATACTCATCTGAAGATGCTCGTGGAGTGCTAAAAGCTACCATTAGAGACCCTAATCCTATTGTTTTCCTTGAAAATGAGTTGTTGTGAGTACTCTGTGCAGCATTAAGTTATAATATATCAACATTATCCATATATATCATTATTATTATCCAATGTGACTTTTGTGCTTCAGATATGGTGAGTCTTTCCCTATTTCGACAGAAGTTCTTGATTCCAGTTTTTGCCTCCCAATAGGGAAAGCTAAGGTATAACGGTTTTGACTATCACTACCATGCGGAATACAAAGTTTTAAGGCTTGAATTAGTCTCTATGATATTGTGACATTGCTTTTAGCTTTGTGGATGAAATTACTTTGAACTGTGGCCAAGCATTGTCATATAGTGTTGCTGTAGTTCCTTAGTAAACACTTTTGTATTCATCTCCGATGAGAACATTAGTGATCTCTGTTGTTTGTTGACATTGCATATCTTTCAAATTCTCGTTTATATTGCCTTTGGTTACAGTTAGTCAATTTTGTGCCCCCTTTTAAATGTAACTTTGTTGTGTGATGTTCAGGCAACTGAGATTCTTGTGAAGGAAGGGATCAGTGCTGAGGCATAAAATACATTAAATGAATATAGTAGTGTTGGTGTATGACCTAAAATCAATTCAAGTATTAGTTTTAAATATGGTAGTGTTGGTTTACTGTTTAAACAGGTTGTAAATCTTTGCTCAATTAGGCCACTGATAGGGCCACAATGAATGCTTCAGTTTAGAGAACAAGTAGACTGGTGATAGTTGAAGAAGGGTTCCCTCAACATGGTGTTTGTACTGAAATCTGGTGTGTAACTCTTCTCACGTGCTTTCCTCATGCAGAATTTGATTGTGATACATAATTTACTTGTACATAGATGGATATACATATACATGCACACACACATAATATTGTTGTTTTGATTATGTACTTGTTATTTTAAATAGTGCATCAGTTATAGAGGAAAGCTTCATGTATCTTGATGCTCCAGTAGAGAGGATTGCTTATTTTTGAAAATTTAAATAGTGCATCACTTATTTCTGTGCCACTATTTTATAGAGTGGAAAAGCTTTTACAGCAAAGGAAATGCAAGTGCTTGAGTTTATAGGCAAGGAGACCACGGATCTTCTGATTACAGAAACTGGTATTGAAGTTGATAAGAAGGGAGCTCAAGCACAAGATGATGAGGATCAATTGTTTGAAGAAGTGACATTTGATAGATGCTTCTACATATACGGAGGTCTAGAATAGTTGATCACCTTCTTTATCTTCTTGGTTGAATGTCTTTCAGTTCAATGCCATCTGAATGATAGTTTTGGCTTAAGATTCTAAATTGCTATCATTTGCAGGAATTGGAGTCTTTGTCCAACCACTATGATATGTTATTTAACCAAAGAAAAATGAAACAATTATCTGAATAGAAGTCCTTTATGACGAAAAGCTAAAACAGGTGCAACAAATTTTCAGTTCAAGTTTTGAAATTAATGGCCCTGCCATAGCATCAAAAAAAGGAAAGAAAATAGAGACTGGAGTTGAGGGGAGTGTTGATGAGATAAAGAGTCTACACGACTCAAGTGTCAAAAAGGCTGCTGAAATGGCTGCAGAGTAATCTTGCCTCAAACAATCTATTTTCTCCCTTCAATTTTCAACTCTATTAATGCTATTAAGTAGGTATAACCTGTGTTGTCTACATCATGAGTGAAGATGTTGGAGTAGGAAGTGGTTTTGTTGTTTTTTTTTGTTTTTTTGACTTCTTAAGTTTGTTATGGCCCAATTTCCATTATATTGTAAGGATTTATTTGGTGATTGGTGATTTCCTATATTGTGCCACTCAAGGTTGTACGTAGTCAAGGGTGGTCTATACAATAAAGAACCTATTTAGAGTTGGGTCTCAACTTTTAAAGTTTTGGGCAAGATATATTTACCCCCGTTTGATTTGGCCTCAAAGCACTTCGTGAGGAGCAAAAAAGAGGTAGTGAAGAGTTGATGAGAGAGAGAGAGGAGAATGAGAAATATTACAATGAGATGTTGAAAGAGCGAGAGGACCGCGAGAGATGTTACAATGAGATGTTGCAACAACGGGCACAGAGACAGAAAGATCAGGAGGAGACAAATAAAAAGGTTGATCATCTGAATAATGTAGTCGCCAAACTCATACTACTCTTGGGGATCTGAGGTGGTCGACTAACGTTTACTGTTTGGTAAGAACAATTTTATTGATGTTTAAAATAATTTGTTAAAATATGTTAAATTTAACAATGAAGTAGTCAATTGATATTATTTATGTACTCTAGCCTAAATTGTATGTACCATTTATACTTATCAGAACAATATTATCTTTTGTCTAATATTCCAATGGGGACAAACCGTACGTAAATAGGACAACTAGGTTAGGAGTTAGAGTCAAAAATGACTTCAAGTAAGTTGAAAGGGCGTTAGGAGGACAAAAATACAAAACAACCCCCCAACCACTATTGGGATGTAACGAGCAGCTTCCTCGTACCAAAAATGACTTGTGAAAACTGATAGTATGTAAATTGGACACTTAAATTGGGAGTTAGAATCGAAAACACCTTAAAGTAATTTGAAAAATGTGGTTCTGGAGGTGAAAATGTGAAGCAGCCTCCCAACCAATGCTGTGCTGTAACCAGAACCTTCCCCGTGCCAAATATGATATGTATGGATAGACGGTACGTAAATAGGACATGTAAGTTGGGAGTTAGAGTAAAAAATGCCTTAAACTTAGTCGAAAAAGGCATTCAGGTGGCAAAAATGCAAAATAACCCCCCAACCAATGTTGTGATGTAACTGAAAGCTTCCCCATGCCAAATATGGCCTGTAGGGATAGACGGTACGTATATAGGACACGTAGGCTAGGAGTTAGGGTCGAAAATGCCTTAAGCTTAGTCGCAAAAAGGCATCCAGGGAGAAAAAATACAAAATAGCCCCCCAACCAATGTTGTGACAATCGGCAGCTTTCCCGTGCCAAATATGACCTATAGGGACAAACGATATGTAAATAGGACACGTAAGCTGGGAGTTAGAGTCGAAAAAAGGCGTTCGAGAGACGAAAATTCAAAACAGCCCCCCAACCAATGTTGTGATGTAACAACCAGCTTCCCCTTGCCAAATATGACTTGTAGGAATAGACGGTACATAAATAGGACACGTAGGTTGGGAGTTAGAGTCGAAAATGCCTTAAACTTAGTCGAAAAAAGGCATTCGGGGGGCAAAAATGCGAAACAGACCCCCAACCAATGTTGTGATGTAACAAGCAGGTTCCTCGTGCTAAATATAACCTATAGGAATAGACGGTACGTAAATAGGACACATAGATTGGGAGTTAGAGTCAAAAATCGCTTAAACTTCGTCGAAAAAAGGCGTTCGAGGAGCAAAAATACAAAATCACCCCCCAACCAATGTTGTGATGTGACGGCCAGCTTCCTCGTGCCAAATATGACAGACAGTAGGTAAATAGGACGTGTAGGTTGGGAGTTAGAGTCAAAAATACCTTAAACTTAGTCAAAAAAAGGCGCTGGGGGGACGAAATACAAAACAGCCCCCTAACCAATGTTGTGATGTAACCAGTAGGTTTCTCGTGGCAAATATGACCTGTATGAATAGACGGTACGTAAATAGGACACGTAGGCTGGGAGTTACAGGCGAAAACACCTTAAACTTAATTGAAAAAAGGCGTTTGGATGGTGAATATGTAAAAATAATTATTAATTATGTGCAATTATTACTTGTACAATATTACTTGTTGCCTGAAACATGCATTCGAGTTTTACATATTTTTCTTTTATATAAATTCGAGTATGCAAAACTAATGATTTACTTGAAAATATTAGTTATATTCGAGTTTTATATTTTTTTTATAATTTTAAATATGCCAATATTTAGTCAATACTAATGATTAATTTTATTTGTACATATGGTTTTTGGCGTAGAATTGTGGATACTACTTTTTTTGACAAGTACGAAAGAAATTGTTTTTAGTCTACGGATTAGTATTGTTCGTACACATTAGTTTTAACTTAGCTTTTGACGTGGTACAAATAATTTTTGATGCAGTACAGATTACCTTTTGATGTAGTACAAATTACTTTTTTGGCATGCACGAATTACCTTCTGCGTGGTACAAATTAATTTTGGTGGTACTGATTAACTTTTGGATATTAATTTTGTTTAATCCTCTGTTATGTATAGAATTGTATTTTTGAGGTTGGATTGTACTTGGTTTATATGGAATTTCTATTGCATTTATAATTTGATGTTAAAAATGAATTTTTTTTATGGTTGAAAATGAAATGTGTGCATGTTGTGGAATGGTTGCTAATTTCATCAGTGTATGGAATATTTTTTTTATATACAGGGTACAAGTTGCACTAATAATGAAATAAATACAAGTGGTCGAGAAATTATTTTTTTTTAAAAAAATTATAATGTTTTTCGCAACTAAATATTTTGGTAGCCAATAATGCAAGTAAAGGTTTTTCATGACTAAATATTTAGTAGTAAAAACTAAACAAAAGACTTTTGGCGTCTAAATAGTTAGTAGTCAAAATAAATCAAGATGTGGGAATAAACTATTGCTGACTAAATATTTTATTCACGAAAGAACATGGCATCCTTCGGTGACTAAAATGTTTGGTCGTAAATGACCATGAAATGAAAATATCTAATATTTTACCGACTAAAATGTTTAGTCGTGAAAACTAACAATGACTAAACTATTTGGTCGCTAAATGTATTATGATTAGTGACTAAAATTTTTAGTCGGTAAATGTATTATTATTAGTGACTAAAATGTTTTAGCAACTAAATATTTTAGTCGCTGAAAGAGAATTTCATTTTGATTTAATTACTTTCGGTGATTAAATATTTTGTCGCCAAATGTTATGTTTGGCGACTAAGTTCATTTTAGTAGCCGAAGATAAGATAATTAGTGACCAACGTCAATTTAGTCACCATTGACTATTGCCGACAAGACTTTGGCGACCAACAAGGCGATGAAGAACTTTAGGTGCAATGGCAATAAGGTGAAGGTGGATGTGGTGGTAGGATAGTAGCAATGGCAGTGGTGGTGTAGAAGCGACTGTGGTGGTGGTAGAGTAGTGATAGTAGTGGAGTTCAAGTGGTAATAGGGCATGACAACTGTTGTAACAGTGGTAATGGTGATGGTGAAATCGGTGGTTTTGGTGTAAGAGACGAGGTACCCTTTATCCAATCCACTTGTTTTATTAAATTTTAAGTTTGTAAGATAAAAGTCATTTAAATTATGACGAATTTCCCACATTAAATTACATAATTATTTAATGCTAATTGAATTTATAAATATTTATACACATGCATCAACATATACCATTATAACCTCACAATCGTTACAATTATCACCAATATTGTTGTTGCCATCATCAGTGTCACTGTCACTGTCACTGTCACCACCACCACCACCACCGCCACCATTGCTATTACCACCATCTTCATTATCATTGTCATCATCACCATAAAACATACCATCATTTCACTACCAGCATCACAGTTTTTATGATCATTGTCACCACCTTCTCTACCACCACCTCTACTACTACAATCATTCACCTCCATAATCATTACCACCATTACCAATGATTTTTTAATTTTGGGCTCTAAAAAATCCAAACTAAAAGTAAGTTATTTTATTAGTCAGGCACATGAACACGTGGTATTCCTGATCTATTGGATAATTTATGCAAATAGTAACAATTTTTAATTAATTTGTTGTCTAATTAATTCTAAAACATTAAATTACCAAAATTTTAATATTTTTTTAATGGAAACTTGATAGTAATAATTATTTCATTGTTTTCAACTAGCGAAATTTCATTCTCTTCAAATAGTGAAATTTAGCCTTAATGTTTAGGTGAAATTTAACTATTAGCAAAGTGAAATTTCTAGTAAATAAGTAAAAATTATAAAATTAAATGCCAAAGACGGACTAATGAGTAAATGCTTAGGTGAAATTTAACAATTAACATCATAACCACGTCTAATTTGGCATTTCACTTTACACGTCGTTTATCCATCTAATCTAATTAGATATATGGCATGATTAACGATTTGAATATTATCAAATTGGCCCCTTCATCTAATCTAATTAGATATGTGGCATGATTAACGATTTGAATATTATCAAATTGGCCCTTCCATCTAATAACGACATAGCGCAACCATGTCAACACCATTATTCTCGCAACTTATAGTTCATGTATTAGTATATCTATTGAAGGGTTTAATTGTATCATTTTCTTGAGGAGTAAATTGATACTTCATGATAGCTTTAGGGAGGTCAAATAATACAAGGGGTGTCGTACATTTTCGTATAGCGAAAGAGAGGCCCACAAGGGCGTAGAATTGAGGAAGAATCACGAGGTAAATGAGAAAAAAAAATATGTTTTGAACTTTTTGACAATTGCCTCTACAAATTTTAATTTTTCCATTGATAAAATAGAAAGAAAAAGACATATAGAGAAAGGTAAAAATAAATAAATAAATAAGGGCTCGTGATGGATGTAGATCAATGTTAGGGTCATACATTCATTTAACTCTTGCAATTGGTTAGGCACGCAACTAACATGAAATTTCTTCAATGTTAATATTACCAAGTTTTTAATTTTATTTTATAATTATTAAATAAACAAAAAAAATTAAGATAAATTACCAATAGATCATACTTTTGGGATTTATTATCCATTAAGCCTTATTGATAAATTTATTAGTCTTGTAGGTAAATAAGTCTAGTTAATAGGACTATTGGTAAATGACAACAAAATTATTAATTAACTATACCAGTTAAAATAATTATTTGATTAAATTATTAATTTAAAATGTTAAATTACTTTAATGTTAGTATTAATTAATATTTGTTACTATTTGTAATAACTATTAATAATTAAATAATAAATTATTAACACCATAATAGTAATTAATTTTAATACAATTATTATTTATTGATTAAAATCATAAAACTCCATAAATTTATTTTTGCATTTACAATATTAATTAAACTTCAATAAAGGTAAAAATACAAACATAAATAATAAAACATTAAAAAAATATATAAAATTAAGGCCAATTTTTACTACAAAATTTTGTCTTAAATTCAAATTTCTTCTAACAAACTCTCCAAAACTTTACCTAAATCAAAATTCCCTCCTAAAATTTAGGAGTCCCCCCCTTCAAAAAAAAAATTAGAGCAAAAACTAGCAGGAGACAGAAACAGAGAGAGATGCATGAGAGAGAGAGAGAGAGAGAGAGAGAGAAGACGAAGAAGAGAACATGAAGAGAAGACGGAGGGAAAAGTAGTCCTTCGGAGCGACAGCCATTGCTTTGCTTGCGGACGGCCATTGCTTCGCTTGAGCAGTCCTTCGGAGTTATCTCCTTCGTAGCTCTGTTTGTCTTCGCTTCTCTGCCCGGTCGATGAAGACCCACGAATGAAGCAAACGGAGCCGTCTCACTTCTCCCTCTGGCCGGAGCTCTCATACCTCTCCCTCGCACAGCTCTATTTAGAGTACATGTTCATATATTAGGGTTTTGAGTTCTGATTCAAGGCTTTTAAATTTCAAAATTTGGGGATTTTCAATTTGAGGTTTAGTGTTTAACTTGGATGCTTGATCTGAATGTTTAAATGGGACTTAATAATATCAATTTACTAAGACTTTTTTTTTTTTTTTGATAAATAACTATAATAAAAACATTTACTAAGACTCTTATAAAGAAAATGTTGAAAAATGTCTACTCTGGTTTTATGTTTTTGACTAAATTGTGTGCCTAAACATGAAAATTTACAACCAAAAAGCATATTCTGTGTTCTTAAAAGTAGGTCGCAATGATATATTAATTTGTTAATTTTTTTTATTTTTTTTTTTTGGTTAGGTAAATTAATTCACTATGTTATGAAAATTGTTGAATCATAGGTTTTGGCAAACAGAGATGGAAATCTGATAAAGACAGCACTTGGATGAAGGATAGATCTGGGTGTTGACATTAACAAAATATAACTTTCTCAAACTAATTTGATTACTTTTCTCCGTTTCTTTTTTGATATTTGTTATGTTAATGTTTGGATTGCATATGTATAATTTAGTTTCTGAATTTCTTTTCATTCTTGGTTAACTTTTTTCTGGGGTGGGGACTTGCTTTATAGTTGCAGGGTAACATGTGACACTTTAAAACCTAAAAATTGTATTCGTTGTTCAAAACCTAAAAATTGAACTTTAAAACCTAAAATCGTGTCTAAGAGCTGAGATATGATGTGGTTGGAACCAGAAATTGAACTTTTTTATTAGTGTTTGATGATTTTTTCTTTTGCAATTGTTGTAAGTAGTTGTATATACTACTTTTTCAATTATATGAAGTGTTGATTATTTTTTAAAAACATTTCTTTGTAGATAACTAAAAGTAGTTGTAGAGAAGTTGTGAACCACTTTGATTTTGGTATTCCTTTACTTTTACTTTTATGCGTTTCAGTCATTAACTTTGTAACCTCTTTGTAGAAGGTTTGCTTATGTAGTGTTGATTAAAAAAAATTTCTTGGGTTTCTTTATGGATAAGTAAAAGAGGAGTGCAGAGAAGTTGGGCAAAATTATTTGTGTTTCTTTATGATTTTGATTTCATTTATCTGAAAATGAAATGGGTTGAAATTGTTTGATTTATGTGAAATAGGTTACTATGAGATGAGATAGGTCTTTTTTCTATGAAATGGGTGACTTCTATGAAATTGTTTGATTTATGTTTTTACACTTTCTTATACTTTGTTGGGTTTGATTTTTGAATAATGCAAACACATTAAGATGGAAGTATTAATGGTGCATATTTAACTTACCCCATTTTTAAATTGAATGTCTAAATTGCAAGGGTTGTGAGAAAAGGTGTAATGTGGCAACATGTTTCTTGAGTTTGTTAAACAAATAATCAAATTTGTAAGTGTGTTTGTTGTTTTCTTTTTCCTTTAAAAAAAATAAAAAAAAAATTTGTTTTGTTTATTTGTTTATTGAGTTCAACAAGGCAATGGTGGTAGTGAATTCTATGGATGTCTCTAACAATTATCCTAGATCAGTAAGGCATTGAAGGAATTTTTTTGGGTAGCAAGGAATTCTATTTTGATCATAGATTATAAATTTGTTTATAAAATCTATTTTGTGACAGTGAATTATATTTTGTAGTTCAAGTCTGATTGTAAAATTTGTTTTGATCTTAGAAATTCAGTCACTCACTCTCCCTCTCTCTCTTCATTTCGATTTTGCTCGCTATCTCGACTCACACTCTTCATCTCTCTTTATTTCGGTTCCTTCCTCATGCTCTCTGATGGTATCTTTCACCCTCACCAATCACCATTTTCTCCAGTATCTCTCTCTCTCTCTCTCTCTAACTCTGGCGATTTCTTCATACCGTTCTATCTACACCCACACACTACCACTGTATCGCTTTGTTTGGAAATTTCCCTAGAATCCATAGTTCCTTCTGCCAATTTCTACACCAACCCCTATGTCGATCTCTACCCAGCACCGGTTAATTCAATTTCTCTCTAACTCCCTCTCCTATTCCCAATTTCTAAACCCTAGCTATGTTTATGTTTTTTGCAATAGTTACCATCAGATCTTTTTTTTTTTTTTTTTTTTTTTTTGCAGTAAAAAAAATAGTGTTATGGTGCCATTGTTTCCAACTCTATAAATTCAAACCTATACCCTAATCTCTAGTTATCTCTATAGATATTTGTAGATCTATTTATATGATTGTCCATTTTTGAAGTTCTAATTTTTACGTTTTTGTTATTATTTGTAGCCCTAAGTTATGTAATGTAGTGGATCATGTAATTCTTCCTAATGGCAATGGCCTAAAGGTTAGTTATTTCTATAGTCCTATCACGGAAGTTTGATTGTTGTATGCTTGTGTATTTGAATAATATTACAATTATGCTTTTGTTATGTCGATTTTATCTTATATTATTTGTGGGATTTTGTAGTGTCAGTTTCATATTTTGTCTTGTATTGGTTTTTGTAATATCACATGTCTATATGAGATGTTTATTAAGTGATTTGTTCTAGTAATTTTCGGTTCTCTTTGAAGATTAGATTTTATAATTTTTAAAACTCGTGTTAAATAATATTTGAATTTGTTCTAAAAGGAAGTTACTAGGAGTAGAAAAGGATATCAAAGCATTCCTTGTGGGAACTATGATGATTTGAATAAAAGCTTTTGGTATTACTCTTTTTTGGAGATCATTTTGTCCTTGATTTTATATCAAGTTAGCTTTGCCCATATAAAATTACAAGTGACTAATGTACCAGCAATCAATGTCATTGCTAAGTCTGTAATGGTGTTAAGCTGGTTTTCTTTTGTTTGTGATGACCAAATATATCCCCTCAGGACTAGACTATTTGTTGAGAAATATTAATCAATTAATTCCATTTCTATTCAAGTTTTTTGAGAAATTCTTCACTTCATGCTCTTCTTGGTTTACAATAAAATTGAATTCTTCCGTTGACTTCAAATGCATGTATGGCTTGACACGGTAGATTCAATAAATTTGAATTCTTCTTTGTTTATTTTTGTCTCACTTAATGTAAATTTTATTTTTATTTTTTTGATTTGATGACTTTTTACTTGCTGGTTTTGTTATTCTCTTTCAAGGTTTGAGTGGACTAGTGTGAAACTTTTTCTTTGTGCTTTATATATATTTGTTACAAAACTTGGTTTTACAATGGAAATGTAGCTCCTAGGGACTAGTTTTCAATAGGATGTTCAAACAAAATTTTAAGAAACTTTAGTAGAAATTATTGGGATTTTTTTTTTTTTTCGTGAATGGTCTACAAATTCTGGAAATACTATGTAGAGGCTTGTAAGAAACTTTCCAAACATGTTGGGAAACAATGGAAAATGTATGGAAAATGCTCCCTACAAAATCATCTCTTTAGCTATACTCCTGAAGCATTTTTTCCTTTTTCAATTAGAGTTCTTACTACTTTTTAAAATTATTTCATATAATTTTAATATGACATTTTTTTTTTTTTTTGAGGGTTGAGTGATGTTAGTCCTATATTTCTTTGCTTTTAGTGTTTATTTTCAGCTTTTTGGGCACTTGATTGTGATAGAATCACAAAAGTTAAGTATCACTCTACGAATGAGCTGAGTTTGGGTCTTTGCCAATTGTGATTTAATTTTCTATTTTCTGATTTTATTTTGGTTCCTTGCCAATTGAATTCTCGACTTATGCTACTGTTTTGATAATTTTTTTTGGTGTTCTATTTTGTTGGTGATAGTAGAGGCTTCTTTGTAGCATTGATTTGGATTAGGAGAAGTCTTCTTTTATTTTGGAGAGGGAGGTGTGTCATTGTCTTATTAATTATTTATATTTAAATTTCTTTCTTTCCCTTATTTTAAAAAATTAACAGATTGACTAGTCAAAACTTCCTCTTTGGCTTTAAATCTAGAAACAACTAGCTTTCAATCAAAAGCTGCTACAACGCATGCTTCCTATTAGCTTATTTATTTACTTGAGGCATAGTATAGCGATCCCGGTTTTACCCCGACCTTTATTGTGTTCCGGACTCAAGTTCTGTGAGTGTATATTGTTGTTTATGTCTTGTTTCCTCCCTTTAATTGTTTGAATTTGAGTTTTGGGACTTGTTGGGCAAGTGTGGAACAAGTTGGTTGTCTTTTGGTACAAATGGTTGTTGCCCAGAATTTGGCTTCTTTGCTCGAGCGAGGCTTTTTGCGCTCGAGCGAGCCCTGTGAAAATGTTTCTTCACTTGAGCGAGAACTCTTGCGCTCAAGCATGCGTCTACGTCTCTATGTAAGACCTAAAGGTTGGTGTTCTTCACTTGAGCGAGCTTTCCTTCGCTCGAGCGTGCTTCTACGTTGTAGACCTGAAGCTTTGCATTCTACACTCGAGCGACGACTCTTGCACTCGAGCGAGGCGACCTTCATGTGTCTGGTCGCACGAGCGAGAACTCCTTCGCCTCGCTCAAGCGAGCCTGTGTATATCAGATCGCAGCAGTGATGTTTTGCATCACTTTTTGATTTCATTTCTTCCCCAAAACCCTAATCCGGCTATCTCTCTCTCTAAAACTCACATTCTCTTTAAGATTTCATCTAGATCAGTTGTGTTCTTGACCCTAGTGTCTTTGAGAATAAGGTAGAGGGCTTTAAGAGCTTCGTTTTGATCCAAGAAGTAATTGGTTTCGTCATTTTTGGAGTTCCACCTTGTTACTTGGGTTTCTACACTTGAGGTAGGGAATTTCTACACTCTAATATGGTTTTTAGCTTAGTTATTTGCTATTGTGTATAGATGATGAGATTTGGTTGTAATTTGGACAAATCTCGGATTTGGGTGTGAAGTCAAAAGAAGGGTTTTTGATGAAATTAGCGTAAGTGGGTTTGAGGTTTGAATACAAGATTGTGTTGTGCCAAAATAGTTGATTTTGGTAAATTGGGTTGATATTTGGAAAGATGGGGATTTTGCCCTAATTTTGATTAAATCATTATTTTGCATAAATAATTAGAATTAACATTGAAAATGTGAAATTGGAAGGTTGTGGTTAGAATTGGTGATATTGGATATGTATTATCTCACCTATGTAAATTTTAAATAAAATATTTATTTGAGATTGAACATCTCTTTAGAAATAATTGTATTGGGCTATCAGTGGAGGATAGCTATGATTGTTGTAGAAATTGCATGAGGATTAGGCGATTTAATGCTAACCATTGTTGGTGTCATTGAATATGACCATGTTATAAATACATTGTATATGTATGTTTATTGGGAGAAGAAAGGGGATGTACTCCATATATGATTAGGTTTATAAATACATTACATATGTATATTTGTTTGGGAGGAGAAAGGGGATGGACTCCATTGAAAGCAAGTTGGGCAGAGTGTCTTGGGTAAAAGACCTGAAATTTCATATATAAATGGGTGCCGATTCCTTCGGACGAAATATCCGTAAAATGGCAAGATTTGAAGTGTTTATGTGTGTTTTGCATAATTGGAAACCATTGAGTTGTTGAAAGATAATGAGTTTAACTCATGAATTGAGTAGCATATATGAAGTGGGAATGAATGGAAGGAAAATGGAAATGAGATTAGGTCTTAGAGGCATATGAATATGCAGGCCTTATGGATGTTTTAGTATCGGTATCATTTATGTATGTGGTACTTATAACTTTGCTAAACCTCATATATTGTGATAGATTATCTCTACTGGGCTGTTGGCTCACCATATACGGGAATATCATTTTCAGGTGTAGGTGAGGTGTTACCTCCAAGGAAACAGCATGGATGGACTCTCGGGAAGCAAGAGTTTCTTATTTATGCTTTATGTGTGTATGTTTGTTATTTGTAAAGCCAAGGGCTTAAGATGTAATGAGCGAGACTCAATTTGTGTAACAAAGCAATGATTTGGAAAGATGTAAGACTATATAGCATTTAATCGTTTGTTAAACAGTAAACTCTGATGTATGAAAGTATTTTTTTTCTCATATTTATTCCGCATATGAGTTATCTTTACTGTATTATTTTGGGGGCGTTACACATAGGCAGGATAGAATAGGACTTGTTTTTACCCTCAAAGCATGTCTTACTCAATTAGGTTACACAATTATTGTTGGGGCTATACCCATCCAATTTATTTTCTTGCAGGGCCTGTAACATTATTTGATATCAGTTTTTGACCATATCAGCAATTCAAATTTTGTTATTTCAACTAACTAATTTAACTATTATATGGACCTTTCAAGAGCCTTTGAGGCACTTTGACCAGTTTGAAAACATAAAAGACCTTTGTACCAAAATTTCCTGCACATTAGCTTCTCAATAGTCCACTTTCAAAGCTCATAAGTCTCAGTGACCACAATTTGAAGTTTTTACAGCACCTAGCTTCATGTGTCATATTTATTTTAAGATAAGATGGACCACTTATCTTATACATCGATAAGTGGGTCAAAACTCCACTTTTGACCCATGTGTTTTATTCATTTATTTTCCTTTTTTGTCTCATTTATTGACTCTTTATTTTTGCTTTGTTTTATTTTTTCTCATTTGAAATTTTTTTCCTGACATTTCTTTTATTTAGTTAAAAAAGGAGTAATAGTGATGAGTGACCAAAACTTTGTTTTGTTATTTTTTTTTTCTTATCAAATGAATGTCTTTGATTTAGATTTTCAAAGGAAAACAAGATGAAAGGGAAAGTGGTAGTTATATATATGTCATTGTTATGTGTATAGTGAATGGAGTGGATAAAAGTTATTGGAAGTCTATAATGAATTACTTATTTTTTGAAGAAAATGAATGAAGACTATAGTTCTACCATTAAAAAAAAAAAACAATTCATTGCATTGTTGAGTCTTCCACAGTGGCCCCAAGTTCCAATAATTAGAAAAACTCAGAACATTTACCTTGAAAAAAACTTAGAATACTTGAATGCGTCTGGTTGATTTGTGTTGAGGAATTTACATTTGACAGAGTGATCAAAACATATCAAACAACAATTTAGATTTTTAATCATAGTGGGCTTTGTGAAAACAAGATGAAGAGCAATGGTGTGCAAGAAGATCAGAGATTATGAATAGGAGAGGTTGTTGAAGGAGCATTTGAAGAAGCTCGCCGACATTAAATTGGGCATTAAATGAGCACAAACTGCATGTGGTTTCTTAGATTTGTAAATCTAATTTTGCATGAGTACCATGTCTTTGCAAATTAACTTCAAAACTCCTCAATGATGAGCTTCTAGAATGGGTTGTGATTCTTGGCAATAGTTTCCCTATAACCAGTTGTATCATATTGACAATGTTTATAATTCGTTACATTTGCATGAGTACCATGTCTTCGCAAATTAACTTCAAGACTCCTCAATGATGAGCTTCTAGAATGGGTTGTGATTCTTGGCAATAGTTTCCCTATAACCAGTTGTATCGTATTGACAATGTTTATGATTCGTTCAAAATGAATTTTGACCCTTCTTTTTTTCAATTTTTTTTTTTTTTTTTTTTTTTTTTTGGTTGGTATTCTAAATAGCTACATGGGTTTTGATAATCTTGTTTGTATTTGTTAATGTATTTTGTGTTATTCTACAGCTAATGTCCTCACCAATTAAGTGTGAGGCTTTGTTTTGATATTAGTTAATCTCTTTAAAAATTGGTTGAGATTGCATTAGGCCAAGGCAAGAATGCCAACACTATATAATATCTTTTTATGCCAATTGATTATGCAACTAATTATGCATACAAGCCACAAGTCTTGGTTGAAATTGGCTTTGGCAATTGAACCGGATTATGCATACACGCCACAATCCAAATTTACAAGCCAATCAATTTTGCACATACCATTCGTAAAACTAAGTCCAACTAAGTGTTTTATAAGTGATTACGTAATCAATTATGTAACTATTTGTCTATTTACCATTCCAACTCATAATTGAAAGCTAATATTGTATATAAAATCTAATTATTTTTTTAGTGTTGACATAGTTGTTGCAAATCACATTTGTCACATTTCCTTTGCATTTATTGTGAATAAAATGAATTCTTTTTAATAACATTTCTTAAAAACTACTATTGTATTATTTTGTAAAAAATAACAATTATATCTCCGCCAGAATTCTATTTTCATTCAAATATATGAAAAACTCAATCAACAAGATAAAAATTCAATTGTCAATAAAACTTTACCTATTCATCACCAAAAAAAAAAAAAAGGATACAAAAAGTGTCTGCCCTAGTGTCCATGCAACGGACACATTTGAGGAAAATCCAATTAGGATTCAACATCTAATGGCCATCGGAATGTAGTCAGTAACCAAACAAATACAAACTTACAGCGAAAATTAAATTAAGAAAAAGGAAAATTCAAATAAAAATTTAAATTTTCTAATTCTTGAGAAGCAGCAGCATTTGTTATAGCATCCATAGGCTTGGCTTCTGCAGATGCCTCAACCTTGTCACCTTTCTTACCTGCAAACACGAACGATTAGGATGGGCCTGTAAGTGTGTAGTAGTACAATTCGATTTGCATGCTTAAATGAGTTGTTCCAAAGTTTATGATCAGTCTTTTTGGGATATAATGCTAGCATACCTTTCTTCTTCTTCCCTCCACCTTTCTTCTTTGTTTTTGTGTCCAAAGCTAACCAGGCTTTAATTTCAAGGTCATCTATTGTTTTAGTAGGTTGGAGCTCCTATAGAGGATGGGACGTGATGCAATCTAACCCATTTGGCATTAGCAGAGTAGTGAATTTTATATGGGAAACATAATCAACTACACAACAAACCAAAATTTTCAACACCAGAAGAAAATATAGATATTCCAAGATTGAGAAGCCAACTCACATGTCACGCCCCAAAAATTTAAAACATCTTATGCATACAACCATCAACGTTCGTTATAAGAAAGGATGCAATTCCTCAACCTTTACATCGTTAATCAATAAGGTTTATACAAAATAGTCTCACATGCGAATTTTGCATTCAATAAAATCACTTACATGACTCTATAGCATGTAGAACATCAAATTCGAAAGTAAATAAAATGCCCTCAAGGGGCTTACAAATTCCAAGGCTTAGGTCCAGTTACACAAAAATGGTCATCTCGGACCCAAACAATTATAGCCCTTTGCTAACAAAAGTATATCACAACAAAAACAAGAGTCCTATGCTCCCAACACATACGTACACGCCCTAACTTGGCGGGATCACCGCATCTTTTCCTGCACCAAAATCCCATAGGGGTGAGCATAAAGCCTAGTAGAGAACTCTTAACAAAGTATATACATTTATGGAAGATTGCCAATATGAAATGCACATATAGCGATCCCGGTTGTCCCTTTACTGTTCAATTGTATTCCGGACTCGGTTCTGTGGAGTTGGTAGTTGTATTTGTCTTGTTGTCGTCCTTTAAATCCATTTGTTTGAGTTTTAGGATGTGTTGGGCTTGGTTGTTACAGGTTGGTAGAGTATTGGCTCCCATTGTTGTTGCCCAGTTTTTGAATGGTCCACTCGAGCGAGTCTTCCTGCGCTCGAGTGGGGTTTACACCCTTCCAGCATTTCGTGTCCCTGCAAAACTTCTGCAGGTGTGTTTTCTAAGCTCGAGCGGGTTTTCTACGCTCGAGCGGGTCGCGCTCGAGCGAGCCTTTTGGCGCTCGAGCGGGTAGTTCTTTTTTTGAAAAGTTCTGGGAGATAAAAATCTATGCTCGAGCGGACTGGTTCTTCGCGCTCGAGCGGATGTGTTTTGCTTTTGTTTCTTGGCACTCGAGCGGGACTTCTTGTGCTCGAGCAGATTCTTTTTTTTGTGCTTGGCGCTCGAGCGTTCTATTCTCCGCTCGAGCGGGTCATGCGTATATGAATTATCCGCTGGGTGATTTTAAATCACTTTTCACTTTTCTTTCTCTCTCTTACTTTTTCAAAAAGCCATTTTTGAGAGCTCCTCTCTCTAGAATCTCCCTTCTCTCTAAGGTTTGATCTAGCTAGAGTGCTCTCCTTTCCTTCGGCCTTTGTAAAAAGTGTGTTGATCGTCGAGGGCTACGTTTTGATCCGAAAAGTTTGGAGTTTGGAGCACTTTGAGTTTGGTCTTCTTCTTCCTTTGAGCTCCGAATTTGAGGTAGGGATTCCTACTCAGTCTTATGGGTTTTGACCTAGATATTAAGCATGTGGTTTAAGTGTTTTGATTTGGAGACTTAGGGTTTCAAAATGTATAAAAGAGGGTTTTGTGATTTTGGCTCATAATATGTATTTTGGGTCTCAAAATGATGATATAGTTGTTGGTTGTTGATATTTAAACCTTTGGGTTAATATTGAGAGATGGGGGAGAAAACCCTAAATTGTGTATAAATTAATTGATATAATTAATTTGGGAAAGTTATGGATTTGTGAAATTGAGTTGAATATAATGATATTGGTTCATTATGAGTTGGAATAGTGGAGTCGGATTAATAAATCGTTCACTTTTAAAAATACGGATAATTTATCTGTTGGTGCTTTTATTATTTGTTTAGAAATAATTGCTTTGGGCTACTGGTGGAGGGTAGTCTTGATTGTTGTAGACAATGCATGATGATTAGGCAAACTAAAACTAATCAATTGGATGTGTCATCGAATATGACGGTTGAAAGAATACATTAATTTTATGTATTGATTGATTATGTATATGACCTATGTTTATATACGTTGTGTGTGTAGGGGAGGAGATAGGGGATGTACTCCACGGTTTAGGGGAAAATAGGGGATGGACCTCTAAATCGGATGTTGTTTGGGAGGAGATAGGGGATGGACTCTGTTGATACAGCACTAAAATGTGTATCTGTTGAAGTGTTGATACAGCTCATATGGTTATCTGTTGAAGTGTTGATACAGCTCATATGCTTATCTGTTGAAATGTTGATACAGCTAGTATACTTATCTAATATGAAGTGGGAAATGTTTAATACGAGTTACTATCTCATTTAAGCTATTTGGCCAGGTTCTGAGCCGTAGTTGTGAGTTGAAAACTGGATAAGAAATGGAAAATGAAATGAAACATGGACACAGTTGTCATGTAATAGAAATGGTTTATGAATTTGATTTATGTGAGTTAAACATTTATCAATTGCTAATGTCTTAGTTACTGCTCATATTGTGTTTAGCATATCTCTACTGGGCGTTGGCTCACCCTATATGGAATATCATGTTCAGGTACAGATAGCATGCCACCTCCAAGGACATAGCTTGGGAGGCTAGAGGCAAACAGACCTTTTTGTTGTTTTGCTTTCTTTTGATGTATTACATGTAAATTCAATCCAAGGGCTTAATATGTATTTGAGTTAGTACTCTCCTTTTTGTATCCAAGTGTTGACTTGGAAAGCTGTAAGCCCGTAGGGCATTTGCTTTTGTTGTTAACATGTAATACTGTGTAAGAACTACCTTGATAAATAGAAAGGTGTTGATTTCTCTTATATCATTTCATGTCTAAAATGATGGGTTTTATGTGTTATTTTGAGGGCGTTACAACTTGGTATCAGAGCGTACCGGGTTTGAATACTTTGGGTACGTAGGAAGTGATTAGTATCACAATGGGTTTGTCTCGCTTGTTAGAGACTTAGATGTAGTGTTATGTACTTATGTGATAACATGTTTATGTGACTACTTGGGTATGGGATTTAGTTTCTAGGATGGTGATTGGATCCTTGGGTTTCTGTGAGTCTTGTTGGAAAAGCACTTGATCAATGTTGTTTCTAACTGGAACTCTAGTAACACCTCGGGACTATCATTATCCGGAGATGAAATTCGTAAGTGCTTATGTATTTATGTGCTTACGTGGAGTGAATTACAGTTGTCCATGCATTAGGACGTGAGTGTTATAGCTTCGGCACATTTGTGAATGTGCTAACGTTCTCCGTTACCTTTATTAGGATGTCAGGACGAGGACGAGGAGGTAGACATGGTAGGCATGGTAGGCAGGAGATGCCTTTACCAAATGATATTCTGGCGCAGCAGGAAGGGGTTGGCCAGGCCAATGTGGCCGAGCCAGCAGGTCAGGAGGCTATGGGCGCCTTAGCCCGTGGGATAGCCGATGCCTTGAGGGAGTCTATGGGAATTCTCAGAGCGGAGAATCCAATTCAGGCTCAAGTGTAGGCCCCGATTGTTGATGCAGGGCCTTCTTTCTTGAAGAGGGAGTTCTTCCGATCTAATCCGGACGAGTTTATTGGGAATCCGAAGGAGCCACTTAAGGCGGATGAGTGGTTGGAACAGATAACAAAGACGTTCGAGATGCTAGGCATCGAGAACGGAGCATTGAAGGTGACCTTGGCATCTTTCCAACTTAAGGGGGATGCGGGTCAGTGGTGGAAGTACACGAAGGGCCGTATTGGTGGCACGTGGGAGGCTTTTGTTGAGGCTTTCCAGGAGAAGTACTTATCTCCAGCTGTCAGAGAGAAGTTGAGAGACCAGTTTTGTCAGCTTAGGCAGATGGGTTTGTTAGTGGCCGAGTTTGAGGCTGCTTTTACTAGCTTGTCCAGGTTTGCACCTGAACTTGTGGCGTCCGAGGAACGCCGTTGCCTCGAGTTTGAGAAGAAGATGAGGCGTGGACTCAAGATGAGAGTTTGGGGGTTCGATGACCCGGGATTTTGGGCATTTGGTTGATGTTGCAGCTCATATGGAGATTATGATGCAGAAGGAGGAGGAAGGGCAGAGAGGCTCCAGGACGAGCTAGGATGGTCAGGGTGATGGCAGGAGACCGAGGGGTTCTAACACATTTTCCCTTTTTGAAGCTTTTCCTCATCATAGCCATAGATTTATCTAAGTTTTTCAATGATTAGCCAACAATCTCATACTTCTTACAATCCTCAATAGTTTATCCATTCCATGGCTACACTACATTTTGGGCAATAACCTCCCAAAATCCCCAATTGTCATATTCCAAAAAAGAAATTTACCCTTTGCCAAGTAAAAGCAAGAAAGTTTCCAATCATTCTTTTATTTTAACATGATGATGTAAAAATACCCACATATTTCTAACATCTTTCACAAAGTCCCAAATTCCTAGGTTTTTGCCCAAAACCCAACATTTCTTCATTTTTCACAAGAAATCTTTTCCCAAAGGCCCCATTTCCATGATATAGTCAAGTTCTCTAGTATGGAAAGAAAAACAAGAGATAAAACCCATTTTGAAATCTTCACAACACATAAACCAAAAACAAGTTCCTATACTACTCAAAAGAGTTCCAAATCAATATAATCTTGTAAAAACATATATATAACTCAAAGAAATTCCCTACCTCAAGTTCTTGGAGGGAAAAGAGATGAAAGCCCCAAAATCAATGGTGACGAAACCCGATCTTCACAGCACACAATGAAGCCCTAGCTTAGCTCTCCAAATTTAATCAAGGAACTAGGGTTAAAATGTTTATGGATTTAGAGAAATCAAAGACTTAGTGGGTGTTGATGTAGGAAATATAGAGAAAAGGAGGAGAAAAGGGTTTTTAGAGAGAGAGAGAGAGAGAGAGAGAGAGAGGTGTAAAAAATGATATACACTCAACCCAAGGAAGGAAGAAAAATAAAAATTTTGGACTCAGCGTTTCCCACACATGCGACACTCACTTCCACGGGTGCAGAGCGTGGTTCACGTACGTGCGGCACTCACTCCCATGGGTGCAGAGCGTGGTTCACGTACGTGCGGCACTGCTCCCCCGCGCGTGCGGCACTCTCTCGTACCCCCTCCCGCACCTGCTTTTTATGCAGTGGGCAACCCAAAATTTTTCCTGTTTCCCGCATGTGCGGCCCCGCTCCTTAAACCTAGAATTTTCCTCTATTCAACCCCTGACACCCCGGACCGACCTCGTACCCTCCGAAACAAGTGAAACTCAACACCAGAGTAAACAAGAACAAAAATTTTGAGAAAAAACTCCAAACACAACAAACTCAAAGAGAACAATGAGTGGAAAAGACACACGACGTAACTGGTCATCACATCATATATAGCCAATGTTTGAATCCTTACAAGAATTTTAGAATTTCTTACCAAGCTTCTCATGAAGAACAGGATATGGTTGCAACAAATCATGATTGACACATTCTAACAATCCCAATGGACCACACTTCTCTTCCAAAGCCCAGTCATTTTATACATTTTGACAATACAATTAGGCCAACGGAGAAAGGACCAATGGCCAATCTAAGTTTTTTCTAACATGAACTGTGATGAATGAAGGTGTGATTGTAATTTTTCCATCATAGTTTTTAACCGTGATAAAAAAAAAAAAAAAAACTTGAAAATCTGAGATCAAATGTTAAATGTGACTAGTAGAAATAAGATCTGAAGGACCAACAAACATTGCAGTGCAAGAATAATTTTTAAAAATTAAAAAAAAAAATAGCACTCCTAGTAAAGATAAATTGCATCCACTAGATATTATTCTGAGAAACCTAAAACTGCATCAATAACAATACTCGATAATTCACGAAAAGGAAAACAACATCAATAAATCATTTAAGACTCAAAGAGAAAGTTAAAGTGACATACTTTTTGTCAAAGTAAAAATGTGAAATAGAATGATGCACCCACAATTACACAATACCCACAATTGTACAATGCTTGCATATATATGGAAAATCTACATAAAAACTAAGGAACTATCCTCGGATAAGAAAATGGGTTCGCCTTGGCATATATAGAGTTTTCTTGCTTCATCATGTCCACAATCTTGGCCGTAAATTGCTTCATTTTCGCCTAAAACAAAAGTACAATGAGCATATTTAGGCCATCAATTTAAAATTTAATAGCAAGACAAAGTGAGAGGGAATACCTTGAATGGTTCATTATCAGTTCAAAACTGAATTCCAGGTATGAAATGCAACCAAAGAGGAAAACCACTGTTCAAAGACAGAGTCTATAAGGCAAAGTTCACTGATAAATTGTTGGTTTGTATACTATACAATAGATTGGAACAAAATTTTATAAGCTTTACGAATAGTTCCATTTAGCACAAACATGAGGACCAATACTTAGATGAGCATCTAAACTAGCTTCAGCAACCAATTTAATAAATTTAACGAATTGCTGATCCAAGAAGGATCCTAATAGAGTATGGCAGCTTATTTGTAATGGATACAGAGGCAACAAAAGGAAGACCTCACAACCCAGAAACTGTGAGAAGGTGTAACGGCCAGGTTCCTTTTTTTTCTCTTTCTTTCTTTTTTCACTTCGTTCTCCATTTTCCTTCGTTGGATTTCAAATGACCGGGATGGTTCCCTAGATTGGAATTCTAGTGTTTTTCTATTCGGTGTTGAATTTCGCTTCTTCCGGAGGGTGCACGGGTGAGTTCGGGGTGCCGGGACGAAGTTGAAGCTTTAGGCTGCTGGGCCAGGACCGCACGTGCGGGGCCCTAGGCCGCACGTGCGGTATTGTACCGTACGAGCGGTGGGAGTGGCCGCACGAGCGGCCAAGTTTGACACCCAGAAAATTGGCTACTATCTAAGAGCGCACGAGCGGCCAACTGGGCAGTCCGAAACTTTGTTTTTTGTATCATTTTGATCCAAATATATCTCTCATTATACTCATCTCCCTCTCACTCTAAAACATATATTTCTCCCCCTTCTCTCTAGAAAACCTCCTAAAACATCTATACACTTTGATTTTGCAAATTTGTGGGTCAAGATCTTCATCATCTTTCTCTCAATCTTGAAAATCCAAAGCTAGGGCTTCACTTGGGTGTTGGAGATCCAAAGTTTTTCTCATCTTTGAGGCTAGGGTTTCAACTCATCTTTCTTCATCAAGCTTTAAGGTAGGGATTTCTTGAGTTATATATATAGTTTTACTATTTTGGTGTTGACAAAAAAATATTCTTGAAGTTTTGTGCTAGATTTTAGATTTTGGTTCAAAATATTGAGAATCTTGAATATGGGTTTGAAATCTCTAACCTTTACTACTTCTTGAGGGTTTCTCTCTATTAAACACATAATGAATGATTGTGATGGAGTTTTTTTTCAGAAAATGATGAAGTTTTTGCTTTCAATGAAAACCCTAGAAATTGAGGCTTTTGAAAAATAATGAAGATGCCTTGAAATTATTTATTTTCTTGTATCAAGAGGATGTATGAGAGTTAGTCTCACCAAATGTCTAGCAAAATAGCAACTTTTGATATATGTATATATATATATCTAAATGGAGGCCCTCTTTTATAAATTCTTTGATAAAAGCATATTTGTGTAGAGTGGTAAAGTGGTGAGTTGTTGAGTGCCTTAAGTGTTGTAAAATACCTAATTGTAAAGTAACGGGAAGTAAAATGAATGATTACATGTTAGCCATATTGAAAGTTTGGTCATGACGAATTAATGTTGAGGAATTGTTGTGGTGTGTCGAAGACACATGGCTATTGTATGAAATGAGAAAGTGTAATTATGCGTTGGAGACGCATGGGTATCTTGTGGAAGAACATGGTAAGGAGGAAATAAAAATGTGATATTGAATGTGGTTGTAGACATACTTCTTTTTGTTAAATATAAAAGAATGCTATGAGTTAGTAATTGTTGCATCATATTCTCAATTGTTTTAAAGTCATCATTGCACATCATGACATGAGTTGGAAAAGCATTCATTTTGAGAAAGATCATTGTAATGAGAACTAATGGAAATGTGTGTGGGGTAAATACGTTGGTAAGTCTGGATATGGGGTGTAGATGAGTTTGATAAGTTGGCCTGAGTGTCCAAGGTGAAAGACCTGAAAGCCGCGCGGATAGGTGTCGAGCCTTCCGGTAAATACCGGTAAAAATGACAGTTTGGTAGTACTCGTAGAGTCTACTTGCAGACACCAGCCTAGGGATTACCAGTGTCGTATTTACCGCCCTTGTTGATTTAAATATTGAAAGTTTGAAATTGATGAGATTGCATTAAATATCATTGAGAACATGGTGGTTTCAAAATAGTGCATTGAATATTGTTGAGAACATAGTGATTTTGAAATAGTGCATTGAGATAAAATTTTCCTTCAACATCGGCACTTGCATGGCATTACATATGTATTTTTAACGTTGATGGCAATGTTTTGAAAACCGGACCGGTGAGCGAACCGGAAAAGGAACCGGGTGGACGGGTCACCGGTTCAACCGTCGGGTCAAAGCGGTCGAACCGTGACGTCATAATTAATATTATATAATTAAAAATTATAATTAAAAATTATAAATAAATAAAAATATATATAAATACTCAAATAAAAATAAAAATTGTTGTATAATATTTATTAATAATATTTAATAAAGTCATAATTGATAAAAAAAAGTTACATGTTTTAAAGAAATTAAATTTTTTAAATATTCCCTCCAAACATATTGATTGAATGTTAAGTTTAATTTTGGAGGGAAATGAAATTTTCAACTCTCCCTCCAATCAATATGTTTCAAATAATTTGATTGAATCCCACATAGAATTTTGTAGGTTCTTTTTGAAAAATCTTTTTCTATAAATAGGAATAGACTTTCATAATCTTCTCCAACTTCCAATGAGACTCTTCCTTATGAGAGGAGACTCTTGAAGTAAGAATTTTTAGTCAAAATTTTAAAATATATTTATAATATATATAATATATATAAATTATAAGAAAGAAAAAAAGAAAAGAAAGAAAGAAATTAAAAAAAGAAGGAAAACCGGAAAAAAAAAAAAAAAAAAAAAAAAAAAAAAAAAAACCCAGACCGATTTTGGCCGGTTCGACCAGTGGGTCACCGGGTTTTTCCGGTTTTGGCCCCAATCCGGTTCTAGGTGGTTGACCGGACTGGAACCAGGCCCGGTTCCCGGTCCAACCGGTTCGACCGGCCGGTCCGGTCCAGGTTTCACAACATTGGTTGATGGTACTGGCATAACTGTATATACTTTGTGAGGAATCTCTACTGGGCTTTATGCTCACCCCTATGGGAATTGGTGCAGGTAAAGATGTGGTGACCCCGCCAAGCTAAGGGCGTGGAGATGTTTGAAGAAGAGTAGTTTGACTCTTATTTTGATGTGATATTTATTGTAAGCCAAGGGCTAATGTGTTTGGGTCCGAGAGACCATTATATGTAACCGGGCTATTGCCTTGAAACTTGTAAGCCCTTGAGGGCCTTATTTGTTGTAAGTTAATGATTTCTTTTGCATGCTATCGGTTCAGGTACTAGTTGTAAATAAATGTATAATGGCATGTAAGGATATTTTGGTAACATTTGGAACTACGTAAATGATTACGGTTAATATCTTATTTTGAAAGTGAGTTGATGTAACAGTTATACGGGTAGTTCATGTCGAATTATTTCGGGGCGTGACAGAAGGCTGCCTAAAAAAGTATATGTAATTAAAGATTTCATTGTTCTATATAAATCTTAGGACGTATTATATAAATATAATCAATTTTGGTTGGGAACCCAAAAACAAGATTGAAAATGGCTCAAAATTATACATAAAACTACAATGACACGAGGAAAGAAGAAATCATTTCAAATAATCTATAAAATCTTAAGCAACATGGCAAGTAGAATAAAAGGGAACTTACTTCTCCTTACTTTCTTTTCCTTTTTTTTTTTTCTTCTCAAAATGGCCCAATTATGGAGATATGCTTCCAGAGAACTTGAAAATAGAGTTAAAAATTGTTAAAGATAGGATATTTTTGCAATTATAAAAATACTTTGGGTTCTTTTTGACCATTACCAAAATACTTTATCAAGTTCTTATTTGCAAAAGAGTTAATGAGGTGGTGGGAAAATAGTATATAAGAAAGGGCACCATGTTACAAACTGATGGGAAAATGTGAAATAATTACCAATACACATGAGGGGTTATAGAACTCTAATAAGTATATAGCATATTAATTAGGATGCAGGTTAGAGTGTAAATCCTTTGGAAATTATGACAAATTTTTGCACTAATAAATCAAGAGAGACATAGAGGTCAACCAAAGAAAAAAATGAATTAATAGTAGCCGCAGCTGCAGCCTCATGTGCAACCATTGTATTAGTTACCACAATACAATTCTCTAAAAATCAATGGAATTTACCAAAATAGATTATGCAAAACCACATCTCCCACAATGTGAATAGGTAGGTTGTGGCTCCCTTTTTTCCACGCCCCCCCTTTCGGAAAGGTTTGAAAAGAAGGCCTCATAGTTCAGACTCCCACAGTTCTAAATCTAGTCTCACAAGTGCAATGTGAAACTGATAAACACCAAAGAGTCCAAATCCGGCAAATCTTTTTGGAAAATTGATTTTAAATCAAATAATGCCAAAATTGGACTGCTTTGCCAGATACAAAGTCACCACCTAAATATTTTTTGTTTTTGGAAAAATTTAGGAAACCCTGACTCGTGCCAAAGGCGACATGTCCGTCATCACCAAAGTTGCCTCAGCTCGGGAACTTAGATACGAGGGGGGAAGGTCATGAATTGAGCACCTCTACTCACCCGATCGAAGATCGGCCTCTACTAATCATGATATAATTTTTTATAAACGTTATGTGCTCTTGTTCCTGTTATTGAACTAGCATTAGTATGTAATGCGCACATACAAGTATAGAGTAGTTTGCTCAACTTGGAACAATTCAACTCATGTTTGTTTGCGAAAATGATTTGAAGTTGCCACCTCAAGTGGACTTAAAGATGCGGTTTTGCCACCAAACATAGTGAGCTTGAAACATGATTTGCCATTCAACAAAGTGGGCTTAAAACTTACATTTGTTGAATCGTTCCAATTCAAACAATAAGCCTTCATCTACAGGCATTCATACAGTTTAGCATTTAAGCACATAGCCTCGTGACAAGCATGCTAATCATGGCAATCACTTACACTCATGCAAGTATGCTAAAGCGTAAAAACTCACCTAGTACTCCAAGCCAAAATAGAAAACTAGTTAGAAAGATGCATGATCCTAACTATGTTAAGTGTCTAATGCAACACATGAGATATTGCAATTAATAGGCTCAGCTACTAATATGGCATATGGATTGATTTGATAACATGCTATTAAACACATATTCAAAGAATTATTGAATTTGTAATGCAGTTTGAATGATGCGCCAAGCCTCGGTGCATGAAATACGAGATGAATGGATGCAAGCATAAGGTATGCTAATTGAAATATAACCCTAATCTAACCATCAAAAGTGATTAAATAAAAGGAAGAAAGACGTGGGCTTGGAAAACATACACATAAACACGCACACTTATTACAACATTATGCCCTCGCGAAGGGGGGTCCAAATGAATAAGAGCTAAGCTAATCTAAGCTAAGAAGCTAATCTAATTAAGCTAATTAGACTAAGTGTTACAAATCGAATGAATAACTAGCAAACTAATTACTGATTATTACAACACTTAACTAACTAGCAAACTAATTAATTAATTTATAACACAAATGTATGTGAACTAAGCATGTAAGAAACTAAACTATACTACCACTGCTCTGCCTCAGGAAGTGGAAGATGCACATACTCGATTCTCGCTCGGAAAGGCCTCCGTTTTGCTCTCGAAAGTCTCTGCATGTAGGGTTGTACATTTCCAGAACCTTTCTGCTCCACCTTACCAAATACTTGCTGAGGCTTACATCAGTGGCCTGCCGGCCATGGATGGCTGCTGTCGGCCATCTGCCTGCCAAAAATGAAGCCTTGCGGCCATTGATGAGGCACTGCCGGCCACTAATGCATTGGATCACCATATACTGCAACAGAGCATAAACAGAGCAAAAATGGGGGCTTTTCCAGGGGTAAGTTTGTACTATGTCCCTCCTTATCATCTCAAAACCTCAAAAGAGTAACACATTTGGATCCAAAACCACCAATCAAGAAATTTCATTGCATGATAGCCAAAGATCCAAGTTGTACAATTTTGATAAATGCACAAATATGACCAACAAGACCACCGCCCTATCATGCATGATCAAGGGCAATGGTGACCAAGGAAAATGGCACATTTCATCACTTTTGAGTATGAAATGTCCCATTTTCCCTGTGTTCAAACTAACGTCCGGTTTGAACACATGCAATGCAACACAAAGACATGCTTATCTTGCCTCTTTTACTTGTCATTTTTGTTTACTCATTTTAATTACCAAATCATTCTTTAATCAATTGTCCACTAGTAAGTGTCCTCTAATGGAAAGATGGCTCAAACCACAACTTGCTTTAGGCATGAAAGAGGCCTTACACTGTTGGTAATGAACCCTAAGGGATTAAATCATTAGGTGTAGCACCTCCATTGCACACTTAGGCAAACAAGTGGTTTAAAACCACTTTCAAAGAAAATCAAAAATTGAAGAATTGAGGGGGATTGTAGGGATTTAGGTGCTGAAATTAAGTGATAAAAGCACTAAAAACATGCAACCAACTCACACCAATAATAGTTAAAGCCTTAAAACACTAAGCTAGTGAAGGAATTAACACTACAACCATGCCATGCAAGGGTCAAATGAATTAAACTGTCCAAAACAGAGCTAGAGCAGGCCAAAACAAAGGCAAAAACATGTTGGACTTGAGCTAAAACAAGCTAGATTAATAGGCTAAAACATAAATCTATCTAGGCATGCAAACAAGACACAAGTATGGGAGGCTAACCCCTCCAATTTCGGACTTCAAAATGTGTTTTTTGCCACTGAAAATACTCTGAAATTCAGTGGTTAAAAGACCCAAAAAAGTTGGTTTGAAAGTGATGAATAAAGGCATAAAAGCTTAGCAAACTAACAAGCAAGAAGGATGAACCACCACTTAACGAAAAAAGGTTTCAAACCACCATTTTCAGGTCATAAAAACAAAAGTTTTTTTAGTTCAAAACCAGCCTCAAAACAATTTAAAAAGATGAGAAAACAAGTATGCTAAACAAGTGAACAAAGCAAGTAAACTACCTCTTGAAGCAAAGAGCAAGTCTAGGCACAAATCCAAGCTAAAACCACTTGCTAGAGCTCAAATCAAGTCTCAAGGAACCTCAGCTCAAAGAGAAGTAACTTTGATCAAGGTAGTGTATGTAAAAGTGTAAACAAAACAAGCTTCAAGGCACAAAATTGTAAGAGAGAGAGAGAGAGAGAAATTTTTGACTTCAATTTTTCTAACCCCCACACAAGAAAGAGAGGGGTCCTATATATAGAAAACACAAATTTTCCTCACAAATATCCAGCCACACACGTGTTGGAAGATGTATGAACCTGTGCAAACAGCTGGCACAAAATATCACAAAATATCTACAGGAAACATTGATGGCCGGCCGACCATCAGTGATGGCCGGCAAGGCTTCATTGATGGCGAAGGCACTTCAATGGCTGGCAGGCCAAAAGCCATGGTCAGCAGCCTTCAAGGATGGCCGGCAGGCCATCAACAACTTCAGGCTGAGAAAAACCCGACATGGTCCAAAGATGAGACAAAATGGATGCAGGGTTTGGAAAGCTCAAACCTATGGTGTCCCGCTGAGGACTCCAAGCGCTCGGCGAGCAATCAAACTCGTCATCGGATGTACCTGCAAGAACATCCAAGTCTTAAAGGGCGGTCAAAAATGGGGTGTCTACATAGGTGAAATGTGAAATCAAACTAAACTACATATAATCCAAGTTTCTATAGAACTTTGAGTCAATGGTTGAACAAGCATTGACTCCAATTGTACTAAATCAATACATTCTGAACAAAATTGTATCGCATGGATTCAAATTCCAGAAATCAACCTACCATGAATCGAATCTCTTGGCAAACAAAAAACTGATTTAGTCATGAAGCAGTGAAGAACATTGGGGGGAAAATGGACAAAGTTTATTAATTAAGTTGAGAGAAATTACCTGGTTTGAGTGGGCATGAGCTAAAAAATGGCAGAGTCAAGACAAGTACTAGACTTCATGGTTGAAGAAATACCGATAAGATAAGTTTGAGTTCTCCAACACTAGTACTTGATCTCCCAAATCTGAAAAATCACAAAATGAGCACTGCCATGAAAATCTGTCTACATTGTTTTGGACAAGAATAAGAAGTCTTGCAATATAAACTTAGAGCAAACATCAAAGGTAGTTAAAATATGAACAATGCTAAAATGCTAAAATTCATCAAAATGTTCTTGTAGAAAAAAAGAATTGATAATGCTCATAACTAGATCACATGGAGAATAACAAAACAGCACGCTTGTTATTGAAAATAAACAAAAGCCTGAACTACATTAAACTCAAGGAGTAACTTCCATCAAGAGCTATGGCATACATCAGCCTTGTTTGGTTTGTGTTTTGAGATATTATTTCAAAAATAATTTTTGGAGAGTTTAGAAACTTTGAAAAAAAAAAAAAAAAAAAGTGATGATTGATGTGTCATAGAGAGAAAAGTGATTTTTGAATATTTTTTTTAAAAAATTCAACCAAACATGTTTTTGGAATTTTTTTCTCCAAAAGCATGTTTTGAGATTCAAACCAAACATGCCCATTCAATTCAAGTTCATTTTGAGTATTCTATAAATCTATTGAGTTTTTGGAGTACTTATAAAAATCTAACAGTTCATGCTTCGATCGAGCATCATTATCCATTCATGGCAAACACACAGAGCTTTTTTTTTTTTTTTTCCTAATTTGCGAAAATTAGAGATATGTCAATTAGCTTACATACAAGAGATGGGCTTTCATCAAGCAATAAATGTGCTAAAGTAATAGGATGAATTAAGGAAATCCAGAAATATATATATATCATCATCATCTAAAACCCAGCCATATGAGAATCATCATCTAATATTGTATCAAAAAATTCATGAGGAAGCAATCACTCAAGTTCAACATCATAGCATCATAGGTTGAATTTTACGAATAACTAACACAAAAATTCAACATAATCACTCAAAGAACAAAAAGGACACATAATTCCTAACATTATAACATCTCATGTTGTTTAGTTCAGTCTATTATATTTTATATATAAAATAATATAAATGGGTGGCTGTACTGGGTTTAGAAAATTAAGGAAATGCACTAACTTAAATTGAATGCCAAGGGGAGTAAGCATGATATCAAGTCCTTAATTGAATCCACTCAATGCCTAGCAGAGGAACTATTACTATTGGAATCTGCGAGTGGAGTATCAGATTCAATTAATAAATGTATTTCAAAATCAACCAGTAACCCAGTAATGGAAGTTGAATTACAGTTGAATATAAAGATGATTTAAAACAAATACCATTTACCTATTGAAGAAGAACCACAGTCACTGCTAGAACGGCTCTAACTACTTGATCTAATCACAAAAATAATAGCATATAATGAACAACCGAAATTCTCAAACACACACAAATTCTTAATTGTTTCAATCAGAAGGGTTTTAACAATCATATTCATAAGCGATCAATTGAAAAACATAACACTAAAGTAGTTAAAACTAATTACACAGAAATTGATCTTCAATTTGATATATAAATGTTGAGTTTTATCTCTGTTTAGTCCAATCAATATGCTAGTTAGCTTTATTTGACAGAAATGGCACCCACAAGAGCATAATTTCATAGGCAAAATGGTAAATTCAAACAGCACCCGGAACCATATATTATCTACATAATATGAATTGAAATCAAGCACCAAGACAACTACACAAGTCCAAATTATGCAATTTTCTAATAAAACAAAACATACCTAAAACCATAAATTTAACAGAAAGCAAAAAAAGTAAAAAGAAAAAAAGAAAAGGAACTTGCAATGCAAGTGTGCATGTGTGTGAATTATTAAAACACCACATAATCTACAAGTAACTTAAAAAATAAAACCATGGCTACAAGAAGCATAAATAGAATTGATTTTAGAAATGTAAAGGAGATGGAGAAATCGATCGATCATGAAAAGAAAGAGGCAGTTAGCGCATGCCAAAAATCGATTCAGAGAGAGAGAGAGAGAGAGAGAGCTTCCCCAAAAATCGATTGAGAAAGAAAAAGAGGTTATTGTTGCAGATGGAGTGGTTTCGGGTTGAACGAATCATAGAGGGGTTAAAGTTAGGATGAGGGTTTGGTTGTGGGAAAATCGCTGAGGTAAAAAGGGCAGAGAGAGAGAGAGAGAGAGAGCTCCATACCTGATATCTAGTTGAAGAGAATGCCTTCACTTCAACTATAGCGATCCCGATTTTCCCTTTTCTTTATTTGTTATATCCGGACTTAGGTTCCGTGGAGTTGATTGTTGAGAGTATGTCGTTTGCATCCTTTACTCCTTATATTGAGTCTTGGGTTGTGTTGGGAAGATTTGGAGCAGGTTGGTTGAGTTTAGGAACCAAGTCTAGTTGCCTAGATTTTGGCTTGTCCGCTCGAGCGGGGGTTTGGGCGCTCGAGCGGGGAATACACCCATCCAGTATTTCCTGTGTAGTGTTGGACGCTCGAGCGGGGGATTGGCCGCTCGAGCGGGAGGTTGTGAGTGACGCTCGAGCGGGGAGTTGGGCGCTCGAGCGGGGACCTGTTTGCAGAAACTTTTGGGAGTGTGCATCCGCCGCTCGAGCGGGAGTTTAACCGCTCGAGCGGGAGTTTGTGAGTGGCGCTCGAGCGGGGGTTTCCACGCTCCCGCTCGAGCGGGGCGACTGTTATATAAATCCGAGATCCGACTTTCTAGATCATTTTTCATCTTCCTTTTGATTCTAAAACCCTAGAACCGTCTTCTCTCTCTCCCTACACACCTTCTCTCTTAGGTTTGATCTACTTAGAGTGTATTTCTACCCTAGGTCCTTTGTTAAAAAGATAGAGTGGGTCGAGGGCTTCCTTTTAATCTGAACAATCTTGGGTTTGGAGCACTTTGGATTTTCGTCATCTTCTCCATTCGAGTTCTTCACTTCGAGGTAGGGATTTCCTACTCCATATTATAGGTTTTGTTCTGAGTTCTGGTATTTCGATATGTTGGGGGTGTTTTGGTAATTTTGGGAAAACCCTAGTTGTGGTATTAAATTAATTTGTATAATTAATTTAGGGAAAATTGGGGAATTATAAGTTTAAATGGTGTAGTTGAATAATTTAATCACTCGCCTATTGAATTGTTGAGATTATAATTGTTGATACATTTATTTCATGTTTAGAAATAACTGTTTTGGGCTATCGGTGGAGGATAGCCGTGATTGTTGCAGACCTTGCATGTGGATTACGAAAAACTGGAACTAATCACATTGGTTAAGTCATTGATTGTGATGGTTGAATTAATACAGAAAATACATGTATTGATTGAGTATTGTATATGACAAGTGTTTAATACTTTGTATATGCATTTTGTTTGGGAGGAGATAGGGGATGTACTCCACGGTTTGGGAGGAGATAGGGGATGGACTCCTAAACCGGATGTTATTTGGGAGGAGATAGGGGATGGACTCCATTAGCACCACTAATATGTGTGCTTATTGATTTATGGAAGTGTTTTTACACATTATTGATACATCACTAACATGTGTATCAAATTGGAAGTATGGAAGTGTTTTGGTATGAGACTTAGTCTCATTAAATTTGTTAATGTTGGAAGTAATGTTAATGTGGGATGTAGTCTCACTGTTACAGTTGGCCAGGTTCTGAGCCATGATGGTATAGATGAAAAGTTGAACAAATAATGAGAAGTAAAACGTGCCATGGGTATTATAGTTGTGAAACAGTATGATGATGAAATTTGTAATTTGTGTTAGCCATCTATTGAATGATATTGCTTTATTCAATGCTTATATTTGGTTTAGTATATCTCTACTGGGCTGTGGCTCACCCTATACGGGAACATCATTTTCAGGTTCAGGTGATGTGCTACCTCCAAGGAATTAGCTTGGAAGGACTTAGAGTTAAAGACTCATTTTAGATTAGTTGTTATTTGCTTTATTTGATATTACATGTAAGGACTCAAGCCAAGGGCTTAACTTGTAAATGAGTTAGTACTCATATTTTTTGTGTCCAAATATTGGCTTGGAAAGATGTAAGCCCGTAGGGCATTTACTTTCTTTATTACATGTAATGTCTTTTAATAAGTTTACTCTGATGAATGGAATAATACTCTTTGTTTTCTTATAATGACGCATGTTAATATTATATATTATGGGTTTATTTTTTTGAGGGCGTTACATCAACGATGGAACCCAACAGAGGCTTGTAGTTCCGTTGTTGCTGGAAATCAAGGGTTATACAGAGATTTAACAATGGAACCCAACTGAGGCTTCGTTTTGTTAATGGAGATCAAGGGTTACACAGGAAGAGAAGAAGATATAGAGACGAAATAGAGAGAGTGAGGGAAGTGGGATGGAAATAGAAGGGTTAACTGGTTGCCCAGGTTTTTAATCTTTTACCATTAAACAATTCAATGGTCTTGATCAATTCTTTGTAATCTAAGGGCTAATAATTAAGTTGCATACAGTGTGCAACCTTAAAGGGGTTGCACTCTTAAACAGCACCCTTTTAACTATTATAATCTTCAAAAATATATGCAAGCTTCCCACATTCAAGAAGCAAAATACATTCACAAGTCGGGTTGTTTGGAAAGAGAGAAAATAGTCAACAAGCCACTACCAAAAAGTCAACTCTTCTATATATTTTTTTGCAAGTCTTTTTGTAAAAAGTCAAAAAGCCAACTAAAATAGCCAATTTCCAAATGAATCCTCAATACTTTTAAGCATATGGTGAAAGTAGAAAAATCAAATGCAGGTTTAAGAACAAAACATATGATGTCATTCTTGAAGTACATCAAAATATTCTATCAATTTAACAACATTGACAGACATTATAAGTTGATAAAAACACAAAACCACATGTACTATTCTTAAGGGTAAAAAACACTTACCATAAAAAAGAGATAGTTTAGACAATTCCTTGTGACTATGAACAAAGGCCCATTTAGAGAATCTAGTGAAAAGAGAGACATGTATCCTAAAGCAAGAGAGTGAGGGAGAGAGAGACTTTCATATATCCTACCTTAACATATTTAGAACATGAATCCTTCTTGACAAAAATATGCAAAGTAGATTATATAAATACAACATAAGTCCTTGAAAGCTTCAGGAGTACCACCTACTACCTACTACCAAACTCATCCTATGTCAATTTATACCAAACACAGATAGATGCATCAAATTCAAAACCTGTGATTTACCGAGATAAGATTGGTGATGATACTTGAGAGAAAAAAGAGAATGCCCAAACAAACAATAACAGGTCCCCCTACAAAGGCAAAGTTGTTAGGCTAATAACATAGTAGTTTTGGGAGGATAAAACACATACATTGAATGAAATTCAAATTTTAGTGGTCATTTGAACACTTTGTGAAAGAAGTTTAAACCCAAAAAAGTAGCATGGTGTCAAAATGTGTAATATTAAGGTGCTAGGAATGAAAAAATCATCAAGAGGTACGGACTATAAAATAATCAGAGAAAAACACCTCAATCCCCTTGCAACAGCAATCCAACTACCCTCACTAGTAGGCAGGAGACTAAGACAAACTCGATCAGCCATTCCCTGCAATTCCATAAACATATGAATCTCAAAGGAACAAACAAAAAATACCAAGTAGCAATAACTTCAATAATTACAACGTTATGTATGCCTTTAAAAAGTTCAACAATGGATACATAGAACGAAACCTAGAAAGCACCATTACAAACTACCTCATCAAACATAGCAAATAATTGTCTGATCCATACCAAATAAAGCTCTAAAAAAAGTTTACAAGACAACATTAAAATGAGTAATTTTCTTAAACGAAGCATTTTAGTCTTTTCAGTTTGTTCTGTTTTGTTTCCTATTCAAACAGGCCAACTCAACAAAAATTTCAAGTCGAGGCTCCAATTAAATAACAACTCAACTAAACAATTTACTAGTTCAAGAAATTATGACCAGAATAATACAATTTAAAAGAGATCAGAGCAGAATATAGACAAGTAAACCCAATAACATGACTTCTGACAATTTGAGCTACTTTGCAATATAAATCAACTCATTAAACACTAAAGTGAAACTTGAGGGTGAAAGTGTTATCCACTCATATGCTTACACCCTGTCAAAGTTGATGGGAGATATTTGATGGAGGATTGACATTGAAACTTGACCGAAACTATGTAACTTTTGATTGTCACAATTGAAACTAAAAACAAGGTGAAACTTAGGTCAAAGAAAAGGGGTACAAAGTGCATGAAATTGTATTTCATAGAAGGTAAGGCCTACTGTAAGTTGTAGCTTTACAATGACCTGGCATATAAAAGACCCTTGGTTATTATTATTAGTAAGCTAGATTCCTAGAGCATCTTGCCCTTTTTTCTATTAGTAAGGTTGTCAAAAGGTATCGACCAACCCAAAACTTGAGTTTGATTGCAGGGGCACACATTAGCATGCCAACAACATATAAAGGCTTTTGTTGCTTGCTTAAAAAACTAAAAACTAAAACTAAAAAAAAATAAAATAAAACATATAATTCAACTCATTAAACACATAGTCTAGAACATACGCATATGTGTGTGTGTGTGCGTGTGTGTGTACATAGTGTGCAATTCATAAGTAAACTAGCATTTGATACACAAAAGAAAATAAATAAACAAGAGAGAAAAGAAAAAAAAAAGGACAAATGAATTAAAAATCATTGAGCAAATATAATCTAAACCAGATACACAAACACACACAAATATAATCATTTAGCTCTAGATTTACTTTCATCATATATTGTAAAACTGCATGTAAATCCAATCCAAGATTACTTTGAGGTACAAATTTTCTATAGATTGAATATAAATAGATAATTTATTATTTTTTAAATATATATTCCACAATAATTTCCACTAGATCCACAATTACGTTAAAGTTCCCATGTTTTGAAAAATAGGTTTTAAGTTTTAACTAGGGCTAAAAAAAGAGACCATAATCTCTTCCAATTCCTAGAATAGAAAGCAGACTTCAAATGGGGAATGAACATATTATTTGAATCCAACTGTCATGGTATTTTCGTTCAAAAAAAAAATTGTCTTCGTATTTTTGGGTCATTTTTGGTTTTAGACCAAGAAATAAACAAAACACTATCAGCATTGCGAATTGCAGAGTTATTTTCATTGATAAGGTTTGAAAAAGGGCATTGTTGGAAAATAAAACGAGTAATGCTATGTAAATATAAAATTCATACATAAAATTGAACGATATGATTTCTCAAGCATATTGTTTTGACATTGCTTTTGTGACATTTTGTATAACAATTATGTTTGTAAATCATTTTTCAAATTAAAAAAAAAAATGCAATCAATACATGAGAGAGCAGGAGAGAGAAAGACAAACAAAGAGAGAGAGAGAGAGAGAGAGAGAGAGAGAGAGAGAGAGAGAGAGAGAGAGGAGTTGTTCAGTCAAGACAGCAATTAGTTGAGAAGGTTTCAAGTTTTTTCCATTAAATTATTCAATGGCTCAGATTAGTTTGTGGAGATTCAACGATTAAAATATAAGGTGCGCATGGTAACAGGACCCGAAAATCAAAAGTGACAAACTAGTGAAAAAAATATTCTTTATTTTTTGCAAGAAAAATTTATGTATATTTTGCAAGAAATTGAAATCAAGCTACCATGTTGCTATGGGTTGTACACAAAATTTAACAATCTTACATTTTCCAACATTATCATTTATCATGCTAAACAGCAAGGGAAAAAAAATTCAATTTTTTTTTTCTTCACACTTTCCACTACTTCAATCCTAAAGTTCGACACTAATCATTCATGGTTGCTAGGAAAGCCTCCACGCTTAAAGGAAGATAGTAATTTATGGATTATCTTAGCATCAATACACTTTGAAAAAAGTATGCGGAGGAAATTCATTTTATTAAACATAAGCTTCATGTTGATTTCATTTTAGCTAAAATTAAAATGATACACTTCAATTCTTTTTAGCTTTTCACACTTTTTTTGTTGGCTGGAGTCTCTTCCCCATTATCTTGTCAATTGCTCATGCTTAAACAAGGATACAATTAGCATTTTTAGAAGTATTTCTATTGTATGTGAACTATGTTCGCTTATATATATATGTGTGTGTGTGTGTGTGTGTTTTTAAAAACCAATCAAACAAATGATTTACTTGAGATGGCTATTTAATTCAACTAGAACAACAAGTACTAAACATTACCAAAAACACTTACAAATTGGGAGGTCCTAACCACAAGTTATAGTTGCTTCATGTGAATATCACTAAATATATTTTGGGGATAAATCTTCGAAGAACATGTTAAGTCAATCACAAGTTTTCAACATCCAAATGCAATGAAAATATAGTTCCAAAATACTTTCATTTAAGTCGCTAACGAACTAGGCAATTTTTAACAATCATCTTAAATGCAATCAAAATTCAAATAGCATAATTAGCCCTATAATTTTAATGCCAAAAATTCTCATGAAATATTTTGCAACAACTCAAGAACAAGTCATGAAAGCAACAATATGGTTACAAAATAATACATTAATTAATGTAAAAATGGATTATTTCATTACGAATGTCAACTGAAATATATAAATAGCAAAGTAGAACAAAATCATTACAAACCTTGCTTCAATACAAATTTTGAATCAGTGTGAGCCAAGAGAGACTGAAATAGAAATTTAGATAGAACACTAAAGACAGAAAATAGGGTAAAAATCAAAGAGTATAGTTTTAGAAGATGGAGGATTTCAGAAATATCCAAAAAATGGAGAAGAAGAGAGTTTTAGAAGAGGGTTTAGGGTTTCAGAAATAATGAGAGGGAGGCATACCTTGTTGATTGCTCTTCAAAAAAAAAAAAAACACGGAGGCTCACTGGGTTAGATTAAGGTTTTAAACCGAAAAACCACTTAGAACCTGCAGCCAGTCGAGCCAGACGAAAAGAGATGAATGAGCACAGTAGAGAGAGAAGAGAGAGAGAAAGAGAAGAGAGTGAGAGGAGCAAGGGAAGAGATCAGTCCAAGGAGGGACTTTTTCAGCAGAGGGAGAGGGAGAGACGAAAGCAGAGAGAGAGAGAGAGAACACATTGTGGAAGAAGAAAAAGAAGTAGTAGAAGAGAGAATACGTTAATACTTTTGGAGATAGTGGTCAACTGGTTGCTCCGGTGTCCAATTTTTCAAAATTAAAGAATTCAATGGTTAGGATGTATTTGTGTAATCCAATGGCCAATAATAAAGTTGCATATGGTGTGCAACACTTAAAGGGTTGCACACTGTAACAGGACCCCTTTCTTTTTCTTTTTTTCAAGTTTTGAAAGATTATCTATCTTAAGCAAGCTGAAGGTACTTAATTTGAAAGGCAATTTATTCAATCATAGCATCATATCATCTTTCAGTGCGCTCCCATTATTTGGAGGTTTGTCCCATTTAAGGTTTTAGATTTGACTTCTCTCATTAGTAAAAAATCTTGCGGCCATGAACTACAGGGTAAATCCTATTTCGGAAGGTTTGTTCATACTGTAGAAATATAATCTAGTGCACGCAAATTAACTCATAATAACCTACATAAAAAAATAAAAAAAATAAAAAATATATTTCATTACAATTATTCAAATTAAAACAATATGGATTGTAAAATTTGAATTAGACAATAGAGATGAAAAATATTATTTATCCTTTTTATTTAATTTTAACTTTAATTTTAATTTTACCATATTTTAGTATCTTGTAATTTATAATGTGTTTTTTGCATAGTTAATTTTCAATTTTATCATACTTATCTGATTGTTCGAAGATTATAAATTCAATTCCTTTAAAACAAGCTTGTTAATTAATTAATTTGTTATGTTTTGGTTGTTTTGTTGAGGTTAAAAAAATGAGTGAAGAATCAATAAATTTCAAATAGTAATCTTATGGACTGTTTAATCCTCTTTTCTTTTTTCTTTTTTTTTTCTTTTTATAGACCCAAAGGTCTTATTTTAGTGTAAATTACATAAAGGGCAAAACATAAATGCACATATGTCATGTGTTGAAGGATAAATGTGGATTTTATCATAATGTTGAAATTACTAAACGTAACACTTAAAAAAAAAAACTCCTTAGTATACTTTTCCCAAACGTAACACTCTAAAAATATAACACTCCAATGTAACACAATAAAAAACTTCTTAGTGTACTTTTGTCAAACGTAATAACGTAATATTCTAAAAAAACTCCTTAGTATGCTTTTCTCAAATATAACACTCCAATCAATGTAACACACTAAAAAGCTCCTTAGAGTACTTTTTTTAAACTTAACACTTCAATGTAACACACTAAAAAAATTTCTTAGTGTACTATCCACAAACGTAATCTCAAACGTAACACTTCAATGTAACACACTTAAAAACTCTTTAGTGTACTATCCACAAACGTAACCCTAAGCGTAACACTTCAATATAACACACTTAAAACTCTTTAGTGTATTTTTTGCAAACGTAACAATATAACATCCCAAAAAAAAAAAAAAAAAAAAAAAAAAAAAAAAAAGAACTCCTTAGTGTACTTTTTCCAAACGTAACACTCCAATCAATATAACACATAAAAACTCCCTAGTGTGCTTTTCTAAACATAATACTCGAATATAACATACTAAAAAACTTCTTATTTGTCACGACCCGAACATGCCTCCATGGGTTAAGGCCATAACCGGCCAGTAATCATGAGATTACCTACGGCCTCAAATCAAACCAGACAAAACTCATCAGAGTAACGGGGCCAAAGGGAAGCAAATTTTAAACTTTGTCCATAGAGCTGTGCTTACATGGCACATCATAACAATCCATACGAAAACATGTTAATAACTCACATCAAAAGATACAGCAACATAAAATTCTGTACAGACAGGATCATTCAAATGTAAGTCAACCCATCAGAACTATATACCACAGATGCAAAATCTTCGCCGACATAACAAAATATAAATACACAGCAAAGGGGCGAAAACGGGTCTTGTACGTGAAACGCAAGGGCTGACTCTCCAAACTCGGTTGTCCCCATACTAACTTCACTGAGGCTGGGTCTGGATCTCTCTTGGCTCACCTACAAGCACATGAATGAGCGTGAGCGATAGCCCAGTGAATAATATCAAATAAAGAATATACATTGGAACAATATACATCAAACGGCCTCGGGGCCCAATTTCCGTTTCCAACTAATACATACACACATAGACATATGTAAGTTAAGTAACTGCGGTTCCAAACACATCATACGGCCTTGGGCCCAATTCATTCGTTTCATTGTCAAACCATTACTCGTGTCAAACTGGCCTTCAGCCTTTTCAAACTTTCATATCAAACTGGCCTTTAGGCCCATTCAGACTTTCGTATCAAACTGGCCTTCGGCCCATTCACACTTTCGTGTCAAACTAGCATTTGGCCCATTTACACTTTCATGTCAAATTGGCCTTTGGCCCATTTACACTTTCATGTCGAAACGGCCTCTGGCCCATTCATTCATGCCCTGTCAAAACGACCTTTTGTCCGTTCATTTATGTCGAAACGACCTTCGGCCCGTTCATTTATGCCAAAACGACCTTCGGTCCATTCATTTATGCCAAAATGACCTTTGGTCCATTCATTTATGTCAAAACGACCTTTGGTCCATTCATTTACGTCAAAACAACCTTCGGCCCAATCATTCATGTCAAAACGGCCTTCGGCCCAATCATCTATGTCAAAACGGCCTTCGGCCTAATCATTCATGTCAAAACGGCCTCTGGCCCATTTACTCTATTATTCAGATCAAACTGTCGTTCATATCAGATTATCATTCGTGTCAGACTATCATTCGTATCGGAACGGCCTTTGGCCTATTCGCTCTTTAGACATAATAAGCGTTAGTCCAAAATCCAAATTAACAACTTATAGGAAGCTAAGCAATTGGACAATTAGCATATCTCAAATATCTTTATTAAGATACTACTCACAGTGATCGATTGGTTGATTTGCCCTAGAGCTCGACCCTACACATTCCATGAACACATATGGGTCACAAATAATTCAATCCGTTCTTTAATTCACATATTCCTCTTTAGGCTTTATTCTTATCTCTTTAACTCGATTACAATGCTCAATGCATGCCTAAGAGTGTTTGCAAGTGAAGGAGAACGGAAAACAGATCACAGAATGAACATACAAAATTTTCAAAAACAGGGTCCCCGCTCGAGCGTGGGATTCCCCGCTCGAGCGGACCCTTAAGGCCTGCAAAAGTACTGGTTGTACTGAAATTACGCTCGATCGTGCACTCTGGCGCTCGAGCGGAAGGCCTCTCTACATGGCTCCCCGCTCGAGCGTCAACTTACTCGCTCGAGCGAACACCATGTCTGCAGAAAATGCTGGGAGCACAAATTCCACGCTCAAGCGGCGGTTTTCCCGTTCGAGCGGACACCAAAAATCTGGAAATTCCAGATTGAGTTCTTGAGCTCCCTTCAACATTCAAACCATCATTTCTTGCCTTTAATGGCTCCAATTTCACATATACTTGTACTAACATGGTATAAACACCAAAACACATCTTCGTGGAGCCCAATTTCATAAATCAAATACATGCATGGCTCAATTTAATTCAAGCTCAATTCTATCATACACATTCATGCATTCAAAGCTCCTGTCTTTAATTATTCAAACATGCATGCTAATCTTGACTTCATTTCCATTCCAAATAATGCAAATGGTGTTCATTATCATGGAACTCAACAAAAACATGCTTGCATGTATGATTCAACACTCACATTTCCATATTCAACTTAATACATGCTTGATTATGCAAAATCATGGTGATCCTACACATGCATGTGCACATTAGCTTCAAATTCATCAATTATAGCACAACTCTTGTTCTTGATCACCAATTAATCTTTAATTCACAAAATTACAAGTTCAATCTCATGAATTTACTCACCTAGGAGTTTAATCTTCCAAACTCTAGTCAATTCTTGGACTTAATCTTCAAGATTCCCAAGCCTTGAGGCCAAACCACACAACTCTCTCCCTTCTCTCTCTAAGGCCGACCCTCTCTCTCTCTCTCTATTCTTGAGTTCAATATCAGCCAAAGTGTTAAAAAGGGGAGGAATTGAAGTGTAATGGCCCTTATGTATAAGCCCACTAATCAAGTTTAATAATAATAAATAATATGGCACTAATTCATTAATTAAATCAATTTAATCTGGCCCGAATCAATTTTTCAATTAAATTTCACCGTAGGCTCTAAAAATTATGTCAATCACAATGGCGTAATCAATTTCGAGTTCTGTGGCCGTTAAGACCTCCAATTTAATTTCCAAAGCAGATAATCGAACAAATATTCCTACAGTGAACAGATAAAAATTCAAAACCACATATTTTCACATAATGGCACACAAAATCATACTCAACACATAATCATACTCATATTATGGACCAATTAACATAATACAGAACAGGGGTATTACATTATTGTACTTTTCTCAAATGTAATAACGTAACATTCCAAAAAAAAAATTTATTGTATTTTTTTTTTCAAACGTAATACTCTAATCAATGTAACACACACAAATTTCTTAGTGTATTTTTTCTAAAAGTAACACTCTAATATGACATTTCAATATAACACCAAAAAATCACACTAACAGAAATATAAATTTTCACACTCGACAATCAACATTTCAGCCACCAATCTCCTAAAAAATAATCTTCCATACCTCACCTTTTCATTCTCACCCCAAAAACAAATTAGAAAATTAGAAAAATAAATCACAAAAGGACATTCACTTAAACTCAAATAGTACCAAATCAAAAAAATATATAATTTTCTAAAATAAAAAAGACTAATTAGTTCATAAGAAAAATTTTAAGCTAAATGGATTAACATTCTCCGTATAAGATTTATGGATAAATTATTTTTTAAAAATAAATAAATAAAAATAAAAGTACCTAACTAACAAAACAACAATGATTCATACCACTAAAAAAAAGACCACTAATAACACTAATGCATTGAAAATGCCACGAAAAAAAAAAAAAGAAAAGGCTCACTGCCACATCATTAGTGGTAATATTAGAGTACTACTTTTAGTACTCTCAACCATTTTTCCTAACAAAACAAGAAAAGCTGAGGCCCGTAGGGATCGGGAAAAAATCAGAACTTGGGATTGGGGATGGGGAGTTCAAAAGCTGTCCCGATCTGTCTATTACCATCCCTAATTACAATATTGGGAATAGGGAGCTCAAAAGCTGTCCCGATTTGTTTGTTATCATCCCTAATTACAATCATTACATAAACAGCCCCGATTCAGACCTCTAATTTAGAGGCTCTAAAAGAAGCTCTAAACATGTGGCACCCAACCAGGGACGATGAAGGATAGTTGCATATACAGTGCGTGTGTTTCACACACTGTGTTAAGAAAAAAGAATTGAAATCCCGCGCAAATGAGGCTTACATCGGTAAAACAAAGGTATTGAAACTCTATTCCAAATCTATCTCTCATTTCCCGTCCGTCACCTCCACCGTAAGGCGTCTTGTCCCTCATCCACCGTCCGACGTTTAGTGTGTCCCTCTCCGTCTCTGTCTTGTTCTCCCGCTGAGGCTTCCTTCTCTCGCGTTGAAAGCATTTGCAGATCTATCTGCTACCTCTCCTCCACCGTCCGCCGTCTTCTCCGTCTCCGATCTTCGTCCCTCTATCGCTATGAAAGCATTACCAAGTCAGTGATGCTCTACTCTAAACATGTAATCAATCAATGATGTTGTCCTCTATATACATTTATATATGTAATTTTTTTAATCAGTGATGCTGGATTGATATGTGTATATATATATTTGGCTCTGATAAGCTGAAATTTTAGCTCAGGTTTGGCTCTCAAAATATATATATATATATACATAAACTCGAATTGGAGCATACTTTGTATAAACATTTTAGATAAACATTTGAGCATAAATTGGAATTTGGCTCTCAAAATATATATATATACATAAACTCGAATTGGAGCATACTTTGTATAAACATTTCACATAAACATTTGAGCATAAATTGGAATTTGGCTCTCAAAATGTATATATATACATAAAATGGAATGATGAATTGATAAATTTATAAATGTAGAAGTGAGTGCTGAATTAGTGAGCGATGAATCCATTATACTAGAATTGATAAATTTACATATACTAGAACATTCAGAAAAGCTACTACAAAGCATAAATGATGGAATGATGAATGATGAATTTATAACTCTGTAAATAGAATATGCAATGATGAATTTATAACTCTGTAAATAGAATATGGAATGATGAATGATGAATTTATAAATTTATAGTTAATCATATTGATGAATATTTTGACATGTTTGACTGTAACTGTCTTTTGATTGCAGTTTAAAATTTGAATGAGCAGAAATGAAGATTCAATCAAATAATGGTGAGAATCCTTCAGCTTTTGATAGTGAAGAAATTGAGGAACCTAAAAGGGGTATGTATTTTAGCTCAAAGCAAGAAGTGTACACATTTTACGCCAAATATGCTAAACATGTTGGATTTTCTATAGCTTATAAAACACAAGTTTTTGACGATAATGGGGAATTAAGATACTTTGGGATTGAATGTTCTCGAGTGAGGAAGAGAATCAAAAAATTGGAAGTAAACCCTCTAAAGCCATCTCTTTCCACAAAAATTGATTGTAAAGCAAGGGTACGAGCGAGCCTACAAAAGGATGGGAGATTTATGTTAACCACAGTTAACCTTAACCACAATCATGACTTGATTCCCACCGACTCACATCATTTTGCAATGAGTAAGAAAATTCTTACTCCTGTGAAGAGAAGATTAGAAATTAATGATCAAGCAGGAATTGGGGTGTCTAGAAATTATCACTCAATGGTTGTTGAAGCTGGGGGTTATGAGTCATTAACATTTGATGAGCAAGATGCACGAAATTACATTGATAGAGCTAGAAAGTTAAGGTTTGGAGAAGGAGATTCTGATGCCCTTCAAAAATATTTTTTGAGCATGCATGCACAAAATTCGAGTTTCTATTATATGATTGATGTTGATACTGACTTTCGCATAAGAAACTTGTTTTGGGCGGATGCAATGAGTTAGACGGCTTATAAAGAATTTGGAGATGTTGTTTCATTTGACACAACTTATCTCACTAATAAATATGATATGCCATTTGCTTCGTTTGTAGGAGTTAACCAACATGGACAGTCGATTTTTCTTGGTTGTGGCCTATTATCTAGTGAAGAGACTAATACATTTGTTCGGCTATTCAAATCATGGTTAAATTGCATGTCAGATCATCCTCCAAAAGCTATAATAACTGATCAGTGCAAAGCTATGCAAAAGGCCATAGAAATAGTCTTCCCTAATATTCGACATCGATGGAGTTTATGGCATATCATGAAGAAGATTCCGGAGAAGTTGAAAGGTTATTCACAATATGAAGCCATGAAGATGGATTTGCAAAATGCAGTGTATGACACTTTCACAAAAGATGAATTTGAGATGAAATGGAAAGAGATGATTGCAAAATTCAATCTTTATGAGAATCAGTGGTTGGGGGTGTTATATGATGAGCGACATCGATGGGTTCCTGTTTATGTCAAAGATATTTTTTGGGCTGGCATGTGAATGACACAACAAAGTGAGAGCATGAATGCCTTTTTTGATGGATATGTCAACCCAAGGACTACATTAAAACAATTTGTTGAACAATATGACAATGCCTTGAGAAGTAAGGCAGAGAAAGAGAAGAAAGCTGACTTCAAGTCTCGGTACAAAGTCTTTGATTTCCTAACTGTGTATGGTTTTGAGAAACAATTTCAGGATGCGTACACCAATGCAAAATTCAAAGAAGTTCAAGCAGAGATGAAGAGACTAGTTTAATGTCAGCCGTTTCTTGTCAAAGAAGAGGGTTCAATTTGTACATATGTTGTGAAGGAAGCCGTGGTAGTTTTTGGGAAGATGAAACATGTAGAGTTTGTTGTCCATTATAATTCGACAGAATTTGATGTGCAATGTATGTGCCGGTTGTTTGAATTTAGGGGCATCATGTGTGCTCACTCACTCGTTATGCTCATTGCAAAATGCATAACTGACGTTCCAAATAAATACATTCTACCACGATGGAGAAAAGATTTGAATAGAGGGGTACACATGCATAGAAACCACATACACTGGCTTTGGGGATGATTTTAATGCAAAGGTGTGTAATAAGATGAACAGAAAATTGATTGGCATTGTACAATTGCTAGAAACTCTGAAGGGAAAATAAAACTTATTGATTTCGTGGGTTGGATGAAATCAAGGCAAAAGTGATGAAAGATGATGAAGGTGGTGGGAGTAATGTAGCACCTTCGACTAGTAATGTACCACCTATTACTAGTAATGTCCCATCTTCCCCGATTGGCAGCATTAATAGAAAGGCAATCAGTCATACCAAGTTGCTTAGTCCTTTGGTTGCTTGCCGAAAAGGTCATCCAGTTACTAAAAGAAAGGTCACCAAAGTAGATCAAATAGTCAATCGGTTGAAGGCAAACAAAAGAAAACATAACAATCAAAGGTAAATTGATTGGTATTCATACATATCCATCCGTTTTGTATCATTACTCTCTATTCAGCTCATATTTTATTGTAATCATGTCATACATTTGAGGCATTCATTAACCTTTATCAATATAGGGTACTAAGGTGCTTGGAGGTGAAAGTGAAGGTCAATGTCAATCTCAACCTGAACGTAGTGCACGTAAAGAGCTTTATCCTTATATGGTTGGCATGGAAAATAATATGTGTGTACCGGTACGTGTACATCGAGCAAACTATTTTTCAATAATGTTTAGTAAACTGGTTTTAACATTTCATTTTAATTGAATAGGGACACATGGTCAATGCTATTGGAGGCACATCTCTCACTCTGACAAGTGTGGACATTATGAGAAGACAAAGTTTCATGAATGCCCCAACTCAAATTGATAGAGTCGGCACATCTCTTACCCTGTCGGACTGTATTGGAGGCATACCAGGATTTATGACAACTCAACAATCCATGACTACCACGCATCAAATTTATGGAGCCGTACCGTCTTCATTTGTTCACTTGAATGTACAAATGGACCGCAATGACCGTGGTGGTAGTTTTCGTTAGTTGGAAACTTGTAATTGTAATGCCTTTTATGTGACTAAACTTGGAGTTTATTTTGTTTTGGATAATTTATTTAATGTATTTTTGGATTGTTCAGTTTCTTTATTTTTTGGTTGAGCACAAATTAATGTTGTTCCCTACTTTGTTGTTATATTAATGTTCCCAATTGATGTTGTTATATTTGTGCTCTGTCTGTTACAAATCTGTTACAGATTTAATGTGTTCCAAAAAATCTGTGTCAAAAATGTGTTCCAAATCTGTTACAAATCTGTTCAAAAATTATGTCTGCAAATCTGTCTTCAAAAACCTGTGTCGAAAAATCTATCTTCAAAACTGTGTGAAAAAAACCTATCTTCGAATCTGTCTTAAAAAACCTGTGTGAAAAAATTATGTCTTCAAAACTGTGCGAAAAACCAGTGTTCAAAAAATCTGTCTTCAAAACTGTGTGAAAAAAACCTGTCTTCAAATCTGTCTTGAAAAACCTATGTGAAAAAATATGTGTTGAAAATCTGTCCAAATCTGTCAACAATGTGTGCAGAAATTGTGTTCACAATCTGTCAATTATCTGTGTTAACAATCTGTCCAAATATGTCAAGCACCTGTGTTCAAATAGAGAAATAGATAAACATAATCTGTGTTGAAAATATATCCAAATCTGTCAAGAATGTATGATGAAATTGTATTCACAATCTGTCAACAATATCTGTTCAAAATATGTCCAAATCTGTCAATAATCTATGTTCAACCAGACAAACAGATAAACAGAATCTATGTTCCAAATCAGTCCAAAATCTGTCCAAATATGTGAAGAAATTGTGTTCATAATTTGTGTTCAAACAAACAAACAGATAACTTTCAAAGTTCCAATAAGATAACAAACAATCCACATGATTACAAATTCATACTTCTCAATCCATAACTGTAATATATAATAAATCTTCATAATTAATACTACACCAATTACATCTTCTAACTTGCATAAAAATTATTACATCTTCATAATTAATATAACACCAATTACAAGCAAGATGAAGATCCCATTAATACAACATGAATTTCTATTTAAGTCTCTTTGCAATTTTTGCATCTGCGCGTTCTGAAATTAAAGTTGTTCGCTTTGAAATCGAAGATGATCGCCCATACTTTGAAGTTGTTCGGTGACAGTTGGTGTATTGTTCATTTCCACTTGCCCTTCATCCCTACGTTGTGAATTTGTAGGCAAGCACCATCCAATAAACCCACCGTAATCATGACAACAATAAAATAACTTATTCTTGTTTCGCTCTGTCTCTGAAATTCGAATGGTTGCTTTTTTCCGACATTGAGGACAATTTCTGTTGCAATATGTTAATTGATCTTATGTACTGTCGTTAACACTTGAAGTTGACATCTGCAAAATTATGAAGCCAAATCTGAATCAGTTAGTGTATTAGTCTTAGGATTGTTTAACTTGCTAGAAACAATGGTGGTTTCTTGAAGGCTAGGGGTGGCCACTGATAGCTCTAATTGATAGCTCATTGAGGTTGTATTAGTCTTAGGAGTGTCTTCAAAAGCAAAATAACTCAGTTCAAATAGCATAATATTGAACATCTGATATAATACCATCATGATAACTAGCAGCCTGACTAATGAAGTTTGAATTACCAACACTTTGGTGGAGAATATAAAGCAAAAACAATAATGATCAGTTGAATTCAAAGAGGACTTCATATATTAATAATGCGATGCTTTAAAGGATGATTTAAAGCATGATCATGAGCCTTAGAGTACTAGTTACATATGATCAGAATATAAAACTTGGCTACCAAGATTGGTTATTTGCAATGGGACATCTGATTCAATTTCTAGTATCATTTAAATGTTATCATTCTAATATTCATTGTTCTACAGGTAGTTATTTCCCAAATGAGTTGACAAAATTATTCATCAAGTTCTGTTCACTTGTTTTATGTGGGGAAAATGAGGGTGAAACTTTGTAAAGAATGGATTACAAAGGCTAGAGAATCATATTCCACATCAATGCAGGTACATATTCCACATCAATGACAAATTACAAATCAATGGTAACCTTTTAAAATAGTTACAGATTCATGAAAAAATGCAAAAGTTTAATTATTGAAGTTTGTAAACTTCATCATTGATCTGAATTTGTTTTTAAAAACTTACACTAAATTGTTAATTCTCCTTCAAAATTAGAAAATTAATGTAAAAAAACAAAAAAGCTACAAAAAGTTCAAAAAAAAACTTACACTAAATTGTTAATTCTCCTTCAAAATTAGAAAATTAATGTAAAAAAACAAAAAAGCTACAAAAAGTTTTAAAAAAAACTTACACTAAATTGTTAATTCTCCTTCAAAATTCCAAAGTGGGTCTCATTTCTTTCACTTTCAAAGCTTCACATTCACCCCATCACTTCTTCCATCACATGCTCTGCAGCTCCATTCAAAAATATGGAAATATATATATGGCAAATAAACAGCTCCCCAAACTATTTCACAAGGAAACAAAAAAAAAAAGTCTCATACACATACTCAATGGCATGAATTGTCTCAAATGTGCCTTAACTTCCCAATGGCATGAATTGTCTCAAATGTGCCTTTTTAACATTTATGTTATATCTATTATTTGTGTAGTTACATTATCTTTAATCCTTAACCAAGTGGCATGAAAACTATTGAATTTCAAAGGATTATGCAAAATTTTAGTTAATTTCCTTTCATACACCACCACCAAGTTTAATTTAGTAATATACAATTGCCACTTTTCAGATGCACTTAGTAACAAAAAAAAAAGTAAATTGTTTTTGTTTCTTGTTCTGATCTTAGGCAGTTTTCATAGAGACATTATTTGGAAGGAATTGAACTTTTGCTTTTCTGTGTCCTTTAACTTTTTAATTTTCGTGAGCAACTAACATTGCGTAGGCATAGAGGCTGAGAAATTGACTAATTGTCTCAAAGAATAGCTTGTCTCATTTATGGAATAAAGAACTTGGTCTAATAACTGCTTATGTTAATTAATACTGTGTTTAACAAATCTATTTTGAAGACAATAAAGATGAACTAAGTTCAACTAACTTTGTGTTCAACTAGGTTCTTTGTGTTCAACTAAGTTCAACCAAGAACAGCTTGTCTCATTTCTTTGTTCAACAAATCTGTCTGCAAACCTCAAGGTAATTTGTTGTGCATTTGTTTTTAAGGAATTCAACTAACCTTTTGTCTTAAATGTATTTCTTGCAAATGCAAGAGAACAAATGAAATCAAAGTCAAAGTCACAAAAATCTCAACAAATCAAAGTCACAAAAATCCCAACAAATCAGGGCATCTATATATATAGAGAGAGAGAGAGAACTGACCTGTGCAGACAAATTTGTCGAGAAAACACAGAGAGTCGAGAGAAGCGAGTCCGGTGGGAAGATAGAGAGAGACTCGGCCGTCGTTGGTCGTCATGAGTGACTCTCGTTGTCGGAAGCTGCGCTCGTCAAGTCGCTGGGGTTGTAGAAGTTGTGTTCAACCTCGATCGTAGTCGGGGTTGGAGAGCTGTGCTCGTCGGGTCGCCGGTGTCGGGGAGATCACCAAGGAGAGTCACAACAGAGGAGAGAAGAGAAGGAAGAATAGAGAGAGAGAGAGAGAGAGAGAGAGAGAGAGACTTCAAATGTATTATGAACATGAATTTGAAATTTGAAATGAATAAGAAAGAGAGAGAAATGGGCGAATTCACATCAGTTTTCCACGTAAACAGCCACGTCATTAGTGCTCGTCTAGTGATGAAGATTTAGAGGTCGGAAGCATTTTTGTTACATAAAATGCCATGGAGTAGGTTTTAGAGGTTGTTTTCTAATTTTTGCCTCTATATTTTACCTTGATTTTTAGTTACATTTCAAATTTTAAGTAATTTCAATTTTACTCCTAAATTTTATTTCTGTTGTCACATTTAAAACGAAAAATTTTTTAAAAAAAATACATTTTAAATCCAAATTTTAAAAAAGAAATCCAAAGCCACCCTCTCTTAGAGCATCTCCAACGGTTCAGCTAATGTTTCACGAAATCTGAGTAAAAAAGTGGCCATTTCCTTAATTTGATACTTCGCACTCCAACGGTTCACCTTCATCAAATCTCATTCAGGACAACCGGATGGTCGACCGGCCAGTCGACCAACCGGTCGACCGGGTAGAGGAAATTTTTTTTTTTTTTTTTTAAGCTTTCTGAACTGTTTGAACCAACCACTGAACTGTTTCAGCCAACCAACGTGAACTGACCGATGTGAACTGGTAGGAGGGCGACCGGTTGGTTGACCGGCCGGTCAACCGGCCGATCGACCGGTAAGCTTAAATTTTTTTTTTTTTTTTTTCCCTTCATTTATGTTCCTAATTCTTTTCCTATTTGTTTTTCCCTCCATTACATGTATGGGGTTTTGGTTGACCCGTAATAATTAATTTCTTCTAAAATCTCATATAAACACATTATTATTTATATGCCAGACAACTCCATAGCTTAAACACAAGGATCATATCTTAAACAAAACAGAGCATAATGGATACTTTGAAATCCATGATATTTACTTCATTTTCATCCTCTTCTTCTTCCTCTTCCTCTGATGAGGAGTCTGATGATGAATATATGGTCACACTTTTAGCAGCTTATGAGCAGAATACCAGTACTATGCTTCAGATTCTCAAGTCAAGTGATAGCTCGAAGAAAATAGGGGGTTCTGTTGTAGGCCACAAATATATACGCAGAGATAAAAGGAAAGGTCATGATAGATTATTTGCAGATTACTTTGCTATAAATCCAGTGTATTCAACTACAATATTTCGGAGACGTTTTCGAATGCGTCGTCCTTTATATCTACGAATTTTAAATGCAATCGAAGCACACAATTCATATTTCATTCAAAAACAAGATGCAGCGCATGTAGTTGGATTATCTGCCCTACAAAAAATGACTTCAGCGATGAGAATATTATCATACGGTGTCGCAGCAGATGCAGTTGATGATTACATACGTATTGGGGAAAGCACTGCAATTCAAAGTTTGCAACAATTTTGTAATTCAGTGATTGAAATCTTTGGAGTAGAATATCTGAGATCTCCGACACCAACTGACATTTCTAGATTACTTGCTATTGGCGAGGTTCGGGGGTTTCCGGGTATGTCGGGAAGTTTAGATTGCATGCATTGGGAGTGGAAAAATTGTCCAAAAGCATGGCAAGGTCAATACGTAGGCCATCAAAAAAAGCCAACCATTATTCTTGAAGCAGTAGCTTCTTACGACTTATGGATTTGGCATGCATTTTTTGGAATGCCTGGGTCACACAATGACTTGAATGTATTAGACCGGTCACATTTGTTTTCTGATCTTGCCCAAGGTAAGGCTCCCCCTGTCCACTACACTGTTAATGGACATAGTTACGATATGGGTTATTACCTTGCTGATGGTATATACCCGCAATGGGCAACACTGGTGCAAACAATTTCCTCTCCCCAAGGAGCAAAGAGACAACATTTTGCAATGATGCAAGAGTCTGCCAGGAAAGATGTAGAGCGGGCATTCGGAGTCCTTCAATCTCGATTCGCAATTATAGGTGGTGCTGTACGTTTTTGGGATCCGAAAATGCTTGCCAACATAATGAAGACTTGCATTATATTACATAATATGATTGTTGAAGATGAGAGGGAGGAGCACCTTGATTTTGATTATGAAATTTCATCAACCAACACACCAGTACAACTTTCCTCTGCTCCTACCAATGACTTTGAATCATTTTTGTCTCGTCATTTAGGTATTAGGGATAAAAATGCATATCATGCCCTCCGTAATGATTTAATAGAACATATGTGGCATCTTCGCGGTGAAAACTAGATTCACCACAGATATATTTTGTAATTTTGTTTATAGTTTTGAAATGGAAGGTTGTCTTTTTTGTAATCTTCATTATGATGCACTATATTAACCAAGTAACACAGAAGTTATGTGATTAGATGTGCTATTGTGGTGATCCAATCTTCATTATTCATAATTGTTCTCTGTTCAATTCATGACAATCATCAAAATAAGAGGGGGGTCAATGGAGGTATTGCTTTGAAAAGCCTATGCCTTTTCTCTCCTTTACAGCATGGTTTTGATCATGGTGTGAGCTTTTGCTTAATACATTAGCCTTTTCTTTCTACCAAATCTGTTTTCTTTAGTTGACATTGATTGATATGAAAAGAAAGATGTAGTTCTATAATTCTGTTTTGGAGTTGCAAGTTTTATTCACTACTGATTCCCCAATAAGTCTAGGAACACAAATATCAAATATAGAATATGACATATATGTTTTACATGAAAAGATGCATTATATGTGGATCTCGTATCATGTAGATCACATTTGGTAAAAATCACCTCCAATCTACATCAAACTTGTATTAAATTAAACTTGTACATTTTTTTCATGAAATCAAGGCAAAAATAAGCTTTTTACCAAATTTGTTGAAACAAACTTTTGGGAATAGGTTTGGAATTTGTAAAATGATTTCATGATTACGGGTTTGGCATTTTTAAGAAGTGAGGATTGGAGCATTCAATTTTTTCATCAAATCAAGCATTCAATTAATGAAGGGTCTGGCTCGTGGGATTCATCATGCATGCCATTATTTGTGCATTCGAATAATTGTTTTTGTAAGGATTTATCTTCAATATTCATAATTTCTTTTGTATGCATTTCAGTATGTATATTCAATGTATGTGTATGTATATTTGTTTTAAATTCAATCAATTATTTGTGCCATCAATTATTTGTGCCATTCAGTAAATTATTGATGTTGATGCATTGAACATTCAACCTACTTTTCTGCCACAAAAATACATTTAACCTGAGAACATAGTACTATATGTGGCATACGTTTCAATGGAACCACCTACCATTCAGAAGATCACACCACCTACCATTCATTATATGAACCACCTATCAATTCAACCACCTACCATTCTCTATATCAGCTCAACATTGCCATCACCACATTCACAGTTCACATGTTTTCACTGAACACCTCTAATCACAGACTCTACATTTTCAAGTGTGAATCCACATCATCACCAAGGCAGCATCCACAGACTCTGCATATTCAAGTGTGAATCCACATGATCACCAAGGCAGCATCAGTAGGAACAGGAGGAACAAAACAAGATCAAAACTGTGCATAATAACAGGATCAAAACAGTGCAACTTTCAAGTTTGAATCCACATCATCACCAAAGCAGCATCAGTAGGAACACAGGAGCAAGGCAGTATCAACACATCATCAAAGCAGAACAACAAGGCAGCATAAAATAGCAAGGTGATTCACGGGGCAACCGGTTGGGCAACCGGGTGGGCAACCGGCCCTTACATATATTTTTTTTTTTCCTTCATTTTTTTATTTTTCCCTTCCAGTGTGCATGCCACTCACTTGTTCAACTTGTTTACAGAACACAGGAGCATGATTTCACTATATGTTACTTTCATGTTTTTTAAATTAATGTAGTTTATTAACACCTGCACTACATAATTGAATTTTAAGTTTCACTTGGTGTTATGTTATTGTTTTGAAAATGCATGTCATTTATTAAAACCTCTCCAGATTTTACTTTCAAGTTTGTAAAATGAATGTAGTTCATTTAAACCTCAACCACAGAACAAGAGTTTACTTTAATGTTTTTTAATTGACATTAATTTATTAAAACCTCAACTACAGAACAAGATTTTGATTTGTATTTCATGTTACTTTCATGTTTTTAAAATGAATATAGTTTATTAAAACCTGTACTACAGAACAAGATTCTGATTTGTACTTGAAGTTACTTTAATGTTTTTAAAATGAATGTAGTTTATTAAAACCTCAACTACAATACTGAATTTTCAGTGCGCATGTTTTATTAAAACATGAGCTACATTCATTTGATATGTACTGAATATAGAGTCTGCATGCTTTATACTACATTACTATGTTCTTAAATTTTCAGTAAGCATTTTAAAAGACAATGTTTATGTTAATTACTTCATTACTGGCACATTATTATTAAAATTCAACAGATATTCACATCATGCCTAGAACTAAAAGAGTGAGAATAGAAGCTGGTGAAAGTTCTAATCCTCGACGACGCGAACAACAGCGGCCTCAAAATCAGTCATATCCTACGGATGAATTTCTCAGTGAAAGTCATGAACTAGCTTTTCAAAACTTCTCAAGCCGACCTATTGTAACAGGGAGGAGGGTCAATCTGCCACCTCAATATGATGCACTACTAGTTAGTAAACTTGAATCTATGGGATGGCTAAATTTAATTAATTTACCCCAAAAGGTATATCCACGACTAGTATCCCTTTTTTATGTTCACCTAAAAGTTACTCATGAACAAGATGGAAATTTTGATCTTTTGTCATATGTGAAAGGAGAGGGTCTACAGTTTGATGTTCCTACTTTGGCACGCATTATTGGAGTTGAGGTAGGTGACGAAAATACCCATTTTCAGACTGAGGCTGAGTTAGTTAAACTTGTCGGTAATGGTACTGATGTATATACTACTATATGTCAGAACAGATTTACTGGAACTAGTCTACAAGCAAGGCATTTAAAACCTTATCTTCGGATCCTCCACCGGTGGATTGTAGAAAATGTCACTCCGAAGAAAGGGCATCATGATGCGGTCCCATATTTTAATGCCTATTTGTTATACTGTTTTGAGGTTGGGCAGAAGTTAGATTTGTCTTACATAATTATGAAAGAAATGGTGCTGGCAAATCAAGAAATGGGCCGGTCATTACTGTTTGGGGCACTCTTAACAAAAATTTTCAAATATTTTAAGGTTCCTTTTGCAAATGAAATGGAGATCAAAATCCGTGCACCCATTACTCAGTATACAGTGAATCGTGCTGGTGCAGCCGCCAATTTAATGGAAAATGATAATGCTGCAGAAGATTCAGAGGATGAAGTCCCACCAGATGATGGTCCACAGGATCCTCCTGTCAATGTGATGCCATCAACTGAACCACCTCAATATTGGACTGAGTTTTTGGCCATGGAAGAACAACGTTATAATCAACGCGTTGAATGGGAACATCAACGCGTTCAATAGGAACATCAAATGGCTAATCAAGTCAATTCGTTGGGTACTCAGTTTGAGACATTTGCCACTGCGCAGAACTCATTAATTGAACAATTTGGTGAGTTCCGTTTGGATATTGGAAGACGTCATGATGTGGCAAACAATCGCATTGATAGAATTGAGCATCGCGTAAATGACATATACCATCACTACTTCCCTCCTCCACCACAACCAGATAATGACTGTTGATCGGTGTGCCATTATGTGTTTCCATTATTTTGTCTTGTATTATTTTCACAACCTGTTGTTAGGTAAATTTCTTTTATGAATGTAGTGATTTTGTAAAATTATGTGATATAAAATTCTCTTGACTTGGTAAGACTTTAGCACCATCTTTTTGAGCTTCACGCATACCATAATATGTAATATGAAAGTTTTTGAAAGGTGTAATGGTAACCAAAGAAAAGAATAAACGATGTATTTATATGTAAGTAGTTATCTGTAATATTGTATGTACATGTACAACATATTCTTATTTGAAAAATCAGACAGAGGAGATTCATTGAGATGAAGATAAGAAGCAGATTAAATGAAGGGTGAAATTATAAAACCTACTTTTATATTTTTCTTTCTTTGTAAGTGACATTACAACACTGTTTTTTTATCTCAATAATCGAGAAAGGCATATATAAAAGTTCAAACTCAGGATGATGAGAATAGTAGCATGAACAAGATATACATCACGTAATTGAAGTGAGAATGTAGGTATTAGTGTTGCCCTAGCATGAAGAAGATATGCATCACTGTAGCATCAACAACAGTAGCATAAGAAAACATGTACAAATGAAACAAATAACAATTTCACATCCCTATATTTGGTTGCAATGTAAGGATAGAATGAGACATGACATTTGTAGCCTTGTATGTGAGAATGTAATCATCTATAATAATACGAAGATGTAGCCCTTGGACTTGATTGCATAACAGAAGAACAACACCCATTTAGATAGTTGGCGGGAATTGTCGAAGAAAAATAAAATATGAGCCCCTTATCTGACATATCCATGAAGAAGAATTTCATTCATGATAACTACTTAGCAATTGGTGGTTTTTGTTTTTACCAATCAATATGGTATCCAAAGTAGCAGTAGAAAATAGAACGCAACCATCTGAAGAAACAAAAACTGAGAACAAATTAATTAATTTCTAATTTTACAGAAATTGAAAAGGCAAGTGAGACATTTCATATAATTGTAGACAGTGTTTCCTTTTCCTATAGATGACACCAATAGATGAAACCAGTAAATACAGAACCTTTCAAGGCAATCTATTAGTTGTTCGAAATAAAATCTGTCGTTGAAGATCTTCGTAGTACGCCCTTTGCATTGGATTTAAATTTGTCATGTCCATTGACATTATTTTATGATCTTCATTTCGTTGTTCTCGTTCATTCATCATAGATAGGAGTTTTAGTTGTTCGTCCCTATCTTCGGCCCTTCTTCGACAGTCTGCAGCTTTCTGCTCACGGTCGATCGCGTTTTGCTCATCTCGCTCAATAGTTCTAGCGGAGATAGTTGATAACACTTCAACAATTTTGGATTGGTTGGCAGCCATTTCATCAAATCTACTATCATGGGTTGTTTGATTCTTCAACTTCTCTTTCGCTGCTTTAGTACCAATTGGTCGGGTTGATGGATTAGATGGTTGTTCGTGCAGGACATTATTTGGTTGGATTGAAATGCATCAGATTCTCCAGTTGGTGGATTCGAACATGGATAAGCATGTTGCGTACTCTTTTTAGATTGTGTTCGAAATTCATCCCACTTACAACTTCGGCGCAAAATATCCCAACATGTATCAAATGTGAAGTGTTTTTTCTGTATTGCATGATACATCCACTTTGCTTCAGCGACCTACAAAAAAAATTACAACAATTTTAATAACAAATATACATTTAGAGAAGAAATTTGATATTTAATAACACAAATAAATGTTACCATGTCTGCCTCAGTTGTTCCACTTTGTTGCCTCAGTTGAATTTGTTCAAGAAAACCACAGAATTTATTAATTGCCTTTTGCATGGCAGACCAACGGTGAGACAAAGAAATACGGTTTCGATTTGATTCACCATTGAATTGTGAATTAAAATTAACAAGTACTCGTTCCTAAAATATAGTCATAGTCTGACTATTACCAGTAATGGGATCTTGAGAGACTGCTAACCAAGATCTACATAAAGTTTCATCTTCTATAATTGTAAATGCTTTACCACGAGAAACACGAGAAGTTTATGAAATGAAATGATTATCACTGCTCTGCATGTTCTGTTCTCGCGAAGTTTCCGACATAAAATTAATATCAGTGTTGTGCTGAAACATTTGTGATTCTTCAAACATTTCAAAATCTTCCATAGTTTCAAAAAAATACAGTACATACACTATCTATAATACTAAAAAATATTAGAATGATATGCAATCAATACTGAACCTCAGAATTAGATAATTTAATCAGATAATATAAATTAAAGTTTCAAAGGAGAAAAATCACAGAAGAAACAAAATTCACAACATACAATGTAATGCTCTTCTCAAAATAAAATACTCTGTCATCTTGATATACAAAACTGATATATTTTATAGAAGACATTATCAACGGTAAATTTTCAAAATACTCTGTTCATGCAACGGTAAATTTATTAAAACGGCTATTTTTAAAATATGTATATGAGATAACAATTTCAATTATATCATCAAGTACAAATTGTCAAAATACTCTGTCCATCTAACGGTAAATTTACTGAAACGACTAGTTTTAAATTATTTATATTAAAGATAACAATTTGAATTATATTTTCAATGAAATTAAAATTTATATCACCCTTCAAATTATTCCAAATTATTTCAAGTTGACCTTCAAATTATTCCAAATTATTCCAAGTCCACAAAATAAGCTATCTGAAAATAAACCTATCTGAAATTCTACCTGTTCAAACCAAACCTGTTCAAACCTCCCATTCCCATGCTCAGACCGGGCGACCCGGGCGACCCGGGCGACCAGATGGTCAACCAGCCGGTCAACCGGCTGGTTGACCGGTTCAACACCAACGCGCAGTCCACGGCCCAGTTCAAACCCCTCAGTTCAACCAGTTCAAACCCGTCACAGTTCAAACCCGTCGCATAAGATAATCAACCGGTTGACCGGTTGGCCAACCGGCCGGGCAACCGGCTGGTTGACCGGTGTACCACTTTCAACGGTCAGTAACAGTGATTTGGTAAAATCTGGGTCTTGGTCTCAGTTTGATGTTTTGTTTGCTGAATTCTCATTTTGATATGACTTTGGTGCAACGATTGGAACATGAAAAAATAGATTTTTCATCAAAATTTAAATCTGGTGCTGGGTTTAGTTCACCGTTAGAGATGGTCTTATCGAACTTCTCTCCTACACATTTTCCACGTATAGTGAGAATTTGGATTCTTCCCTGTACTTTTCGACCCATCTTCAACCACACCATTAGTAGGAATTAATTAAGCATCACCAACCAAATCCTCATTTTCTTTCCGTTCTCAATCCACTTTCTTCTAATTCACCTTCTGGTTCTCTCTTCTCTGCTTGAAGCTCATTAGTTTCAGATCCCACAGACCCATAATTATTATCTCCCTCTTTTTTCTCAGTTCCTGCTTTTCCCTCATCTTTGTGCGCATCAACAGTGACATAGATGCAGACCCCATTAACCCTTTTCTAGTCTTTCTCTTTCAAATCAAACCCCAATTTCGCTTTCTTGTGTTCTTTATCTACTTGATCTTTTCTGGGTTCGTTCGAATGAATCTCAGAATCGACAAATTTCCCATTGGAAGACACGGTTTAGGCAATATCTGCAAAAGTACTCCTCTGAGAGACCACAGAAGAAGAAGACGAAAACAGAGACCAAATCAAAATGAAACAGAGACCCATGACAGCCACTGCCGTCATCTTTACGCAGAACCCATATGAGCGCTTTGCTTGTCGACCAAACCGAGCTATAGCCATCTCTCTCTCTCTCTCTCTCTCTCTCTCTCTCTCTCTCTGTGAACCCAGTAATGATTTTGTGATTTTTACAAAGAAAAAACCCAAACAGAGATCATCAAACTAGGAAATCATCATCAAATCAATGTGTAGATAAGAAACCCATGAGAATGAATCAGTATAAATTATTAAAAGTGATAGAAATTAGCAGAGTAAAGTAGGCAAGAGAATTGAAAAAGGATTCAAAGATGGGTTGATTTCCGACCCAATTACATTTGAGCCAAATGCCTGATTTCCGAACAATGCCTGTGAGTGAATTCGGGTTTGAGAGAAGTTGCTGGGAGAATTGCGTGATTGTAGTGGTGGTTGGTGGTGGTGGCGGCTGCAGCAGTGGCGGTGGCACGGTTTGCAAGCGCGGATGAGAGAGGGAAAAATTGGAGGAAGAGGAGAGAGTAAGTTTGGGTCAGAGAGGGTGTGGTTGTATCATTCTTTTAAAATTTGGGATCAAAATATAATTTTTTTTAGTAACTTTTTTTCATTTCAAATATGATGATACCATTTCAAAAGGTTAAAACGTAAAATTAAAATTATTAAAAGCCTGAGGTATAATTGAAAATCAAGACAAAATATACTGATAAAAGTAAAATTTTCTCTTTTTGCTAGTTGAAAAAGATTACAAGCAAGATTGTACGTTTACAACAACAACAACAACAACAACAATAATAATAATAATAATTTATTATAAGAATATTAGTAAAAATAAATTCTCTGGTCATGTTCAGCTTTCTACGTTAATAAAAATGCTAAACTTAAACGTGGCATTTCATGATTAGTAATTAATTATAAATCATTAAACAAAATCTTAGAATAGATTAGATATCCAATCCCTAATAAAAAAATATTTAATTAAAAGACTTAATCAAACAATCATTTTTAATAAATTTGATCTTAAAAATAGATTATGGCAAATCTAACTTAACCCTAATAATCGTTACAAAACTGCTTTTACTACACCATTTGGTCATTATGAATGGAATGTAATGCCTTTTAGATTAAAAAATGCACTTAGTAAATTTCAAAATATAATGAATGAAATATTTAATCAATTTAGTCATTGTTTTATTGTATAGATCAATAATGTTGTCACGACCCAAACCCGGTACCCAAAGGCTTGACGTCGCAACAAGATAAAAATAAAATAATTCTAAAATTATTATAGTAGTAACGCAACGGATAAATTAAGTAAATTAAAATAAAATAATTGAGTACTAAAAGTTTATTAAAAAGAAACAAAAATAGTCATTTGGGCTTTTATTTTATTGTAAGAGTCCAATAAAAAATACAGATAGTAAAAAGAAAAGAAAATACTATGGTTTATCCCCCATCTTGATCTTGCTAAATCTCATCACCTGAAAGGGGGTAACAGTTATAAGCATATAGCAGAATGAGAAATATCATACTGTGAGTATAGGGGCACAAAACAGCCATGAATAGTTATTTAAGCTAAAACATTGACATAATTTAAGTTGAATAAACAAATCATTTAAGTGGCAGAAATTGAAATACAGAGATTACGTAAATAGCTATAACCACGATACAGAACAGAACAGAACAGGGGTCACTGGAATGACAATCAAAACAGTGCTCAATAGATCCATGACAAACGGAGGACTACAAAGTGGCCAAACAAGGGCCAATGGTTATTTAAGTCCCCCAAGGTATGGGACTCCTGTGGTGGTACTTACAGAAAATAATTATTTACAAGATCTTTATCAAATACTTTCTAAAATTTAAACAAACAAATTCATGGGTTTCCATTTAAGTAAATAGAGGTCAGAAAATAATCCACATAATTAAAACATTAATATAACTATAAAACATAAATTATATAAAATAAATTATGATAACCCAAAACATTCGTAAAATATATTATAGTGACTCAAGAAATATAAAAAACATATTATGATAACTCAAGGTATAATATAATTTACTTTGTTATTATTTCCTTGTGCTCCCTCTATTTATCCGAGCCTTTCTATTTTGTTGCCTGCTGCTTCTTTCCTACTGCGTTATTTCTCCTACATCCTATGGAGTCCCTATTTATAAGCTCTCAACTTGTTTACCATGCAAGATTTCCTAAGCCAAATACTATCACGTTGCTTTGTTCTGGCCGTAAGGAGTAATGCCATCTGTATTGGCCTTTGGCCCCTTTTTTTTTTTTAAATTTTTGTTTTTAACCTCATAAAGTTACCAAGGGCCAAATTAACCTTTGGCTCAGAAGTAACCTTGGCCCAGAAATCTAACATGGTTTTGTTGTTTTTTATTTTTTTTTTATTTTTAATTCAAAATTCGTTTGGTTCGCGTCTAAAAATCTCACCATCAAACTACAAAATATCACTTACCGCCTACTAAGGAATTGTATTTATTTTTTTTTATTATTTTATTTTATTTTTTATTTTTTATTTTTTATATATTCTATTTATGAGTAATTGTATTAAATTAAAACTTTGGGTGTCACATTTCTCCTCTCCTTAAAAAAAGTTTGTCCCTAAACTTGACGTACCTTGGTTTTCGAAGAGATGTGGGTATTTGGCTCGCATTTGGCTTTTAGTTTCCCATGTTGCTTCTTCGACGCGATGGTTTCTCCATAAGACTTTTGCAAGAGGTATAGTCTTATTTCAAAGAACTTGATCACAACGATTGAGAATTTGCACAGGTTGCTCTTCATAAGAGAGGTCTTCTTGAACTTCTAGGTTCTCATAATCGACAACATGCTGTGGATCTCGAAGATATTGATGAAGCGTCGAAACGTGAAACACATTGTGGACATTGGACAATTCGAGTGGAAGCGCAAGGCGATATGCCATAGGGCCAATCCTTTCTAGTATCTCAAATGGCCCGATGTAACGTGGGTTTAACTTTTCTCGTTTTCTAAATCGGATAACCCCTCTTGTTGGTGAGATCTTTAGGAACACATGATCGCCTATTTGAAATTCTAAGTCCCGTCTCCGTGTATCTGCATTGCGTTTTTGGCGGCTTTGAGCTGTGCGAATTCACTGTTGGATGAGCTGAATCTTATCACTTGTTATTTGCACGATCTCGGGTCCTAGCAGTATCCTGTCTCCAACTTCTGTCTAACACAAAGATGATCGACATCTTCTTCTATACAGTGCCTCGTATGGTGCCATACCGATGCTTGCATGATAGCTATTATTATAGGCAAACTCCACCAAAGGTAGGCGATCGTCCCAATTACCTTTGAGGTCTAGCACACACATACGTAACATATCTTCCAAAGTCTGGATTTTTCTTTCGGATTACCTATCAGTTTGCGGGTGATAAGCCATGCTAAACTTCAAAATGGTTCCCAAAGCTTCTTGCAATTTGTTCCAAAAATAAGACACGAAGCGCAGATCTCTATCAGATACGATTGAAACTGAGGTACCGTGTAAACGAATGATTTCCTTAATGTATAAAGTGGCAAACTTAGAAAGGGAGTACATGATTTTGATTGGTAGAAAATGCGCTGACTTCGTCAATTGATCTACAATAACCCATATTGCATCATTCTTTAAGACTGATTGTGGTAGACCGACCACGAAGTCCATAGTAATGTACTCCTATTTCTATTTGGGAATAGGGAGTGGTTGCAACATTCCTGCAGGTCTCTGATGTTCTGCTTTATCCTGTTGACAATGCAGGCATTTGAAGACATGGCTTGCTATGCCTTTCTTCATTCATGTCCACTAGAAGCATTCCTTCAGATCGTGATACATCTTCGTATTGCCAGGGTGGATCGCAAACCTTGAGCTATGAGCTTCTACCAATATCTTCTTCTTGAGTTCTGGAAGGTCGGGTACGTAAATTTGATTCTGAAATTTTAGCATCCCATTGCTTATCGTGAAGTCAGGATCGGGCGTGCCTCCTTGCTCCATGTACTTTTTCTTTAAAAGTTTATCATCATATTGGCGAACTCTAATTTCTTCAATCAACTTGTGTTCTACGATTACGTTAACAAGCAGTCCATTGATCTTGCGGGGAACAAAGGTACATGCCAAACTTTTGGTCGTCTTTCCACTCAATGCGTCTGCTACTATGTTAGATTTGTCGGGATATGATGGATCTCTATATCATAGTTGTAATAACCCTCACCACTGATTACCGATTAACCACTGATTACTACTAAATTGGGACTGATTATGAAAAGTAATTGAATCGACTGAAATACTGAACTGACTGATTTAATGCGTTAGTTTAAATGTATATCTATCTGTTGATTGTTAAATTTATCTGTCCATGTTTTATGTTTTAATTGCGAATTGAAGGCGTTATCGGCGGCCGAACCCGAAATCGATTAGTGTTTTATGATCATTAGAATTTATGTGAATTTATGGTGTATTTATCTGAAATGTGATTTGGTATGATTTAATTAGATTAAAATGAGCTTAATTCCATAAGTTGCATTATATACAACTTTGCCATTGTGAGTGGGCCACTACCTTAAACCATATTGAGCCTTATTACACTCATTCATACACATTTCATCAGCTCACTTCTTAGCACAACCGACCAAGAGAGATAGAGAGTGAGAGAATTGAATTCAAATTGGTGGCTTGCTTGAAATTGAAAGAATTGAAGAGAGGATTGCAAACTTGAGCTTGTATTCTTATAATTGAAGACTTAAGGTAGAGTAATTACCTTCTTGATTGTGTAATTGAAGTACTTCTTGCATGTTTTAGAGGATTGTTGAAGATTAGAGCCAAGATATGGCTTATAATGTTGAATTGAAGCTCATATCATGCATGCATGCTTATATCCTTGCGTTTGGAAGTTGTTTTCATAGAATTTGGTACATGCATGTTCATATTTTTACAATGGACCATGAATTCATCTTGTTTTTGGAACAATTGGCTCATTAGAGCAATTATTTGAAGCTTTGAATTGGTTTAAATTCATGCATGTTCAATTGAAGTTATGTTCTTGAGTTTTGGTTTGAAATTGAGTGGAATTGATCTTCCCTTGGGGCTTTGGTTTTACAATTGACCTTTGAAACATGTTGTTCTATGAGTTTACAAATGTTTTCCAGAAAAGTAGCACAAAAGGATCGAATTTGATACATTTGGCGTTGAATTTGAGCTTAAGGTTCAAATCTGGGAATTCCAGATTTTGAACTCACGCTCGAGCGGGGTGACTGGAGCTCGAGCGTGAAAATCGTGCTCCCAGCATTTTGTTGTGTTTTGCAGTCCGCTTGAGCGGGGAAATTTACGCTCGAGCGGGACATTGTGTCTTACACTCGAGCGGGTGTCGAGCGCCCAATCGAGCGTGAATTTCACCTATCCAGCACTTTTGACTGTTTTGCAGTACGCTCGAGCGGGTAAGTATACGCTCGAGCGGAAACCTTTGTCTTCATGTCCGCTCGAGCGGAGTAACCTACGCTCGAGCGGAACCCTTGTTTTCTGAAAATTCTGAAAATGCTTTTAAAGTGCATCTTTGCATCCTCATCCCATCCTAGGCATTCTTAGGCCTAGTTTAAGGCATCTTAATGGGGATATAGATGTAGAACCGCACCGAGTCTAAGTAGGGATTAAGTCTTTGATTCCCGAATGTGTAACTTAGTGTGTGTTCGTTCTGTCACTATTTAGGATTGGCTTTCGGAGACACGCTCTAGCTGCTTATAGCCCAGAACTCTGTGAGTAACAATGTTGTAAAGATATGTTCAAATATGAATATCTTCTGAATACTGAACTGTACTGCTTTCTGAAATGACACTGTTAACCGAAAGAATGTATGTCCTCTATTCTGAACTATATTGTGGCATCCATAGCAACTACTGTTTACTGTTACTGCTACTGTTATAGAGATCTCTGTCAGTTCCTATCTTGGAACTTCTGTTTACTGTTATGATGGCCATCATTGACTGTTCGGCCTTTTAAGACCTACTTTTTACTGTACTGCTATGCTAATGGATGTACCACATATGACTGTTTTGACTGGTTGACTGAAATACTGAAACAATGAACTGTTTTCATTACTGTAAGGACATTCATTCTAAACCTCTTTACGCATTATGTTATTCACTGGGCTTTAGGTCACTGTTTATATATATATATATATATATATGTAGGTGTTCAGGCACCAGACCGGAGCTAGGAGCGTGGGTTAGACTCCCTTTTTTGTCAAGCCAACCACTGTGCCTCACTGCGAGGTTCCGAGCCTGCCAAGCTATGGCTTAGGGGTGTTTTATTTCCCCCGCCTGTCTCCGCATCTGTTTTGTAATAACTATTTACACTGATACTGTACTGCTTAATATGGATTGGCTCCCTTTTCTGAATAATTGTAAATGTTGTACATGCTGTTTTGTACTGTTTGTGTATATATGTATGAAAAGCCTTTTTGCATACAGACTGTCACAGCTCATTGGACATTATTTATTTTCCGCCATGCCCCTGTACTCTGTAATACTGTCTTACTGTTAAGCAGGCCTTCAGTAATCACGGATTACTGGCCGGTTACGGTCCTAAACCCATAGGGGCGGGTTTGGGTCTTGACAATAGTCCTTCATAAATTTTAGCCATCGTCATTGCTTTATATTCAGTTCCTTCTGTGTAAACAGATATTTAAGACTTTTGTGATCAGTGTAAATCTCGCAGGTTGCACCGTAGAGATAATGACGCCAGATCTTGAGGGCGAAGATCACTGTAACCAATTCTAGATCATGAGTTCGGTAGTTCCTTTCATAAGTCTTTAGTTAGCAGGAGGCATAAGCAATGACCTTCCCAGTTTGCATAAGAACGCAACCCAAACTATTGTATGAGGCATCGCTATAAATTACGAACCCTTCTATTTCCGCGAAGAGTGATAGTATAGGAGCCGTCACGAGTCTGTTCTTCAATTCTTGGAAGCAACATTCTTGCTTGTCCGTCCATTCAAAGGGTATGTTCTTCTGAGTTAGCAGGGTCAAGGGTGATGCTATCTTTGAGAAATCTTGCACGAAGTGCCGGTAATAGCCGGCTAGACCTAAGAAGCTTCAAATTTCGGACACGTTAGTAGGTTGTGGCCAATCCACATTTGCTACAACCTTTTGGGGGTCAACTGAGATATCATCTTTGTTAATGACGTGACCGAGGAAATGTACACTGGTGATCCAAAATTCGCATTTCTTCAACTTGGCATAGAGTTTGTGATCACGTAGTGTTTGTAAAACTGTTCATAAGTGCTGCTCATGGTCTTTCGGTGATTTGGAATATATAAGAATGTAGTCAATGAAGACAATGACGAACTCATCCAAATAGGGTTTGAACACTCGATTCATGAGGTCCATAAAGGCTGCTGGAGCATTTGTGACGCCAAATGGCATGACAAGAAACTCGTAGTGCCCGTAACGAGTTCTGAAGGAGTCTTTTCAATGCTTTATGTTTTGACTTTTAATTGATGGCAACCAGAACGCAAGTCAATTTTCGAGAATACTTGGGTGCCTTGCAGTTGATCGAACAAGTTGTCAATTCATGGTAAAGGGTACCGATTTTTTATGGTGACTTTGTTCAATTCCCGATAATCAATGCATAACCTCATCGTGCCATCCTTTTTCTTTACAAATAGTACTAGAGCTCCCCAGGGTGAGGTACTAGATCGAATGAAACCTTTGTCCAATAGTTCCTGGAGTTAAGTCTTCAGCTCTTTTAATTCTGTCATGGACATGCGGTAAGGGGCTTTTGAGATTGGTTGTGTACTAGGTTGGGTTTCAATAGTGAATTCAATTTCTCGATCAACCGGGATACCAGGTAAGTCTTCAGGAAATACATTCCGAAATTCTCAAACCACAGGGATTGTATCAAGTATGGGGGTTTCTTGTTGGGTATTGATCACATAACAAATACAACTAGAACAACCCTTTCTTAGAAGCCGTTGGACTGTCATGAAGGATATAACACATGGAGGGAGAGAGACTCTAGTTCCATCAAAGACAAGCTCGAGTTGGTTTGGTAACCGAAGGAAGACTTTTTTGGCTTCACAATCAATAGAGGCATAGTTGGCAGTTAACCAATCCATTCCTAAGATCATATCAAAGGTACTAATGCAAAGGGGAATCAAGTCTATGTGCAAGGTTTTCCCTTCTAAGGTTACAGTACAAGATTTGTACACATCAACACTAAGGGCGGAGTTACCAGAAGGAAAAGACACAGATAGTATATATCCTAAGGGTTTGGGTGTTGATGCTAACTTGGTAGCAAAGTGTGGTGTAACAAAAGAATGAGTTGAACTAGAGTCAAAGAGAACATGAGCTAAGTGCCCACAAACAGAAAGTGTACTTGACACAACATTCTCAGTAACTTCTGGGTTTCTAGGCACTGGGGCAAAGGCTCTTCATTGGCATTTTTGGTCCTTCATCACTCCTCTAGGTGCTGCAGGTTTTCGAACTGGTTCAGAGGGATTGGCTGTAAGATTGGCAAGCTTTGGACAATCTCTCAGTAAGTGGCCAACTTGGCCACATCTAAAACATGCTCCTGTGTCTTGACGGCATTGTTCCCAATGAGTCATTCCACAAGTAGAGCAGGTTGGAATGGTGCCACCTCTGGGATTTGTAGGACCTTGATTGCTTGAACTGGTTGAATTGGTTGTGCCCATATTTACCCTCTTGGGAGGCGCAACACCAGGTCTTCTGTTATCTCTTTCCCAAATTTGCTTCCTTTGACTTGGTTCCCTAGAGCGCAAGGCTTTAATCCTTTTTTCCGCAATGTATGCTTGATCCACCACCTCCGCATAGGTTGGTAGTTTCAAAACCTCCAGCCTATCCTTGATTTCAGCATCCAATCTTGCTTCAAATTTCCTGGCTTTTCAAGTTTTGGTGGGGCTGACGTATGTCGCAGATCGAGCTAGTTGCGTGAACTTGCTCTCGTATTCGGCCACCGTCCTGGTTCCTTGCCTTAGATGTATGAATTCTGTCGCCTTTTGTTCCCATAGTGAATCTAGAAAGTATTTTTCCTAAAATACCTCCAAGAATTTTGCCCAAGTCGCAATATCTTCTTTCTCTAGGATAAAAAGCCACCATTCTTGTTCATCGTCTTTGAAGGTGAATGTGACAAAAGTCACCTTCTGTCTTTCTGTGCAAGGTAGCGCGTGGAAAATTTTCTCCATATCTCTAGCCCAAGCTTCTGCCATCAGTGGATTTGTACTGCTGGTGAATATGGTAGGTTTCAAGTCCTGGAACTTTTTTATTGTAGTTGGCTCTTCTCGTTGTTCAGGCATTCTGTTACTTATATTGGTTTGTAAGGCTCGTAGAAAACAAATAACTGCTCTTTCCATGATTTGCTCCATTGGGTCGGTACCACTGACCGATGATCTGGTTTCATTTCCATTATTAACCATTACTACAAGGTGAAAACAGTTAGTGAACCCCCTCCTTTTTTTTTTGAACCACTTAGTATACATTTAATTATCTATGATTCACAAGATACTATAACAGTACATATATCATATTTACTTATGTAAAAGAAAACATATTAGTACAACGTACTTAAAATACAGTCAAGAGTTAGTGTCTAATCCTATTAGTACAAGAACAGAAGGATTAGATTAATCATGGTCAGGTCACAAAAAAAGGATCTCCTGGTCAGATATCTAGAAGGGACCGTTAGGCCACCATGAGAACTGGCTCTGGAAAACTGGCCCACAAAATAACCCCACGAACTCACTCCGCATGAGGGGCTCAAACTCCCACCCACTGAGCTCTACTCCAAAGCAACACTATACTACTCGGACCATGTAGATAGGAATACCATGATCATAACCCCAAAACTCCCGTCCGGTAATCTGCACTGGTATCTACAAGTATGATACACTGTCAGTGAAGCCCATAGCTGGGGTCTGGACAATGTGCTGTGGGGGAGGTGTCGTAGTGTGAATGTGGCTGCTAGGATATGCGTGTCCCCTTCTCTCTGCAAAGCCCAGGGGTAGAGGTACGACCAGAAAATGCGACTGTCCTAGGTCCAGAGCAAGACCAACAATGTGGGTCGGCCCTATGTACCTCTCATGAGTGCTGCCTTAGCTAAGCCTCCAAAATAAGAAACCCTCATCGGGGTCGGCCTGCAAATACACGGGTCGCCCCATGAGTCAGTCAAGTGTTGGGTGGGCTTGCCTGACAAGACTCTCTGAATCAACCCAGCCTTCTAATAGGTTCGAGATAAGATGAGCTCCAGGGGGCTCGAACCAAAATAACTCCATTAGGTTTGCCATTTCCTACAACACAGGAAAACTTAGCCCATAAATATTTATAACACGGTTTACTTGTGTTAGACAATTTAATTCAATTTTTTTTTTTTTTTTTGGAAAACACATACCATAATATGAAATAATAATATGAAGTTAAATTTATTATTAGTATTTTTTTTTTCTCAAATAATTATTTCAACTAATGTGAATAATTGTACAAAACAAGTTAAAAAAATATACTAATTTCATTTTGATAAAAAAAAAAAAAAAAACATTGCTCTAATACCACTTTTGTCGCGACCCAAACCCGATACCCAAAGGCTTGGCGTCACAACAACATAAAAATAAAATAATTCTAAAATTACTGTAGCAGTAGCGCAACGGATGAATTAAGTAAATTCAAATAAAATAATTGGATGCTAAAAGTTTATTAAAAAGAAACAAAAATAGTCATTTGGGCTTTTATTTTATTATAAGAGTCTAATAAAAAAATACAGACAGTAAGAAGAAAAGAAAACACTATGGTTTATCCCCCATCTTGATCCTGCTAAATCTCGTCACCTGAAAGGGATAACAACTATAAGCACATAGTAGAATAAGAAATATCATACTGTGAGTATAGGGGCACAAAATAGCCATGAATATTTATTTAAGCTAAAACATTGACATAATTTAAGTTGAATAAACAAATCATTTAAGTGGTAAAAACTGAAATACAAAGATTACGTAAATAACTATAACCACGGTACAGAATAGAAAAGAACAGGGGTCACTGGAATGACAATCAGAACAGGGGTTAATGGATCCATGACAAACAGAGGACCACAAAGTGGCCAAACAAGGGCCAATGGTTATTTAAGTCCCCCAAAGCATGAGACTCCCGATACTTACAGAAAATAATTGTTTACAAGATCTTTGTCAAATACTTTCTAAAATTTAAACAAACATATCCATGGGTTTCCATTTAAGTAAATAGAGGTCAGAAAATAATCCACATAATTAAAACGTTAATATAACTACAAAACATAAATTATGATAACTCAAAACATTCGTAAAATATATTATGGTGACTCAAGACATATAGAAAATATATTATAATAACTCAAGGTATAATATAACTCACTTTGTTATTATTTTCTTGCGCTCCCTCTATTTATCCGAACCTTTCTATTTTGTTGCCTGCTGCTTCTTTCCCACTGCGTTGTTTCTCCTACATCTTATGGAGTCCCTATTTATAAGCTCTCAACTTGTTTACCACGCAAGATTTCCTAAGCCAAATATTGCCACGTTGCTTTGTGCTAGCCTTAAGGAGTAATGCCACCTGTATTGGCCTTTGGCCTCCCTTTTTTTTTTTAAATTTTTTAATTTTTTTTAACCTCATGAAGTTACCAAGGGCCAAATTAACCTTTGGCTCAGAAGTAACCTTGGCCCACAGAAATCTAACATGGTTTTGTTGTTGTTTTTTATTTATTTTATATTTTTAATTCTAAATTCGTTAGGTTCACGTCTAAAAATCTCACCACTAAATTGTAAAATATTACTTACCGCTTATTAAGGAATTGTATTTATTTATTTATTTATTTATTATTATTATTATTATTATTATTATTATTATTATTATTATTATTCATGAGTAATTGTATTAAATTAAACTTTGGGTGTCACAGATGTTCTCATCTTCTCTAAGTCAATTGAAGAAAATTGAAAACATCTCCCGACTTTCCTCCAAACAATTAAACATAATGGTTTAGTCATCTCTATTCCAAAAATCAAATTATTCTAAATTAAAGTCAGATTTTTAGTATATCAAATTTATCAAAGTACAATCATTCCAATTAGTTAATCTACTGAATTTGCTGCTAAATTTCCTAATAAAATTTTGGATAAAAACCAGTTACAAAGGTTCTTAGGATCTGTTAATTATATTGCAAAAGTCTATAAAGACCTTAAGAAAATTTGTCAACCTCTCTTTGATTAGTTAAAAAACAATCCAGTAAATCATTAATTTCTTTTTTATACATTTCTATTAATTCAGTGTTAATTTAAATTGGTCTAGAATGTGTTTTTCATTAAACTTTTTGATATGAAGAGTGACTACATGCTTTTTTCTATGCTAAAAAGCGCTGCGAAGAGTAGAACAAACAGTTTTCTCTAAATGATTTTTAAATTTTTAATTTTTTTCAATAAGAATATAATTAGTTAATTGAGATTCAATTCTTTTATATTTAACTTTTCTTTGAGAAATTACGACTGTTTAATTTTTTGTTTTAATATATTAATTGGTTGGGAGATTAAATAATTTTTTAACTGGTTTAATTCTTTTATTATTATTATTATTGTGATTGTTATTATTAACGTAATTTAAAGGGAAATGTAAATGGGATTACCCCGACGCCCTATATGGGGATTGAAGAGCATATTATTGTGGCACAATGTTATTTTTATACAAGAAGTTTTTTAATAAGATCAGCTTTGGAGAGTTGACTTTTTTTAGTGGTTTTTAATTTTTTAAGTTTTTTTATGAGATGAAAAAGTTAATTGATTTGGGAATATTTTTTTAGCATTGTGAGGAAAAAAATAATTGATTAATAATATATATGATGTGACATTTTACTAATTTATTAATTTTTTAAAAACTTTTTTGACATTTTTTTATGGCATTTTAATTTTTTTTTAACCAACAAAAATCTTGCCAATTGGAACCTAAACAAATATCTTGCATAAGTTTTCATAAATAAACGTAAGTGGTATTATAAAATCACGTAAGTTTTCACATACATACTTAAGTTAACCTATAAAAATTTAAGAATTACAACTTATGTATATTTGTGAGAATTTATAAAATTTTATAAGATAACTTATATATATTTGTATGAACTTACACAAGTGCATATGGTATGCACCTTGCACACCTAAACACTTCCCATATTTAAAAGCTCCCACCAGGGGAAATAGTTTAATGAAAATTTTTTGGGGTATTAATGTATACTATATATTAAGGAAAATGAGATTTTTAATGATAAGAGCATTGTGACGTTCAAACTCTCATACTATTTTTTTAGAATTCTTTTTTTTTTTAATAATTAAAAAATCTTCTACGGACTAACTTTTATTGAATCATTAAAAAATAAAATCTTATTATGCTTTCATTTACACATTTTAAAAAGAAATTTAATTAATCCATTTAAAAATTTAAATTTATAAATTTGAAAAAGGAAAGTTAACTAATCAATTTTAAAATTTAAATTTTAAATTTTTGAACCACTAAAATATAGGAATTAATTCACATCTTCCATAAATTTTTTCTCTTGCTGTTTAATTTTTTAAATAATTAAAAAAATCTTCTATTGGTTAACTTTTATTGAATCATTTAAAAAAAATCTTATTATGTCTTATTTACACATTTCAAAAAGAAAGTTAATTAATCCATTTAAAAATTTAAATTTTTGTACCGCTAAAATATAATAATCAATTTACATTTTTCATAGATTTTTTCTATTGATGTTTAATTTTTTAAATAATTAAAAAATCTTTTATTAGCTAACTTTTATTTTCTTATAATGTGATTAACGATCCATTTTAAGAATTTGCTTTTCTCACCAAATATTATATTGATTTTTTTTAGATAGTGTACTGTGTATGTACGGACATAAAAAAAATATCATATTTGATAATAAAGAAATCCAACGAATAAGATGATTAGCACTACCACATGATCATTATCTATAAGACAAAACACCCGCAGCCGTAGCCGGGGGCCCTTCAATGCCCAAGTCAGTCCTCCAATATTATAAAAATATTTAATGAACTAATTCACAGAGAAATTGCATACCTTAACCCATGAGATGTTGCCTATTTATAATATCCAGTGACTTACCTCACAAGTAGTTTGAATGTTCCAGAAGTCCTATCCTAAACAATCTTCGGTTGTTCAGGACTTCTATATTGATAAGATTTCATATCTTAATGAGTTTTACATAACATAAAGCACTAAAGCAGTATTTGATAAGAATTTTACAACTGTGATACATGTGATAACCCATAACCATGCCACGTGGCAATGCTTGCCCACATGATTCTTGTAGTTATTTTTATTCCCTCTCAATTGCCCCCAAGCTTTCATTCTCTTTGAACCCGGTGAAAGAATGGAAGCTTTCTGTTGTTCTGATAAAAATAGCCGTGTAATAATGCCTAGCTAAAACCATACATGATGCTACGGCTTATTCCAAAATGCATAACATTATTAGGACTTATTTCGAAAATGCTTAGTCTTGCTGAGACTTATTCCAAGAATGCCTAACCTCATTAGGACTTATTCCGAAAATGCCTTGTTAAGACTTATTCCAAGAATGCCTAACCTCGTTAGGACTTATTCTGAAAATGCCTAACCTCTTTAGGACTTATTCCAAAAATGCCTAACCTTGTTAGGACTTATTCCAAGAACGCCTAATTTGTTTAGGAATTACCAAAACACCAACTTACTTATTGGCAAGCAAAATCCACTCAGCAATGAATTCCATTGTTGGACAAACCACTAACATACTTTGCAAAATTTTCAAAGTTGGTCAAACCTGCCAATCCACTTTGCCGAGCAAAACCTGCTCGACAAAGATTTTCCAAGTTGGCCAAACAGACCAACCTACTTTGCTGAACAAAACCCGCTCGACAAAGATTTTCGAAGTTGGTCAAATTTTCCAACCTACTTTGCTAAGCAAAACCCGCTCGACGAAGATTTTTCAAGTTGGTTAAACCTGCCAATCTACTTTGCTCAACAAAGATTTTCAAAATTGGTTAAACCTGTCAATCTACTTCACCAAGCAAAACCCACTCAACAAAGATGGTCGACAAAGATTTTCAAAATTGGTTAAACTTGCCAATCTACTTCACCAAGCAAAACCTACTTGACAAAGATTTTTTAAGTTGGTCAAACCTGCCAACTTATCTCTTGCCCAAATCAGCTTGGCAGAGAGATAAAATTTGTAACCAAAGAGTTGTAATTCACATTGCCCTCATGATCCATAAAGCGTGGACTACATCTTAGCATACTTGACAAAATAACGGTCTCCATCCACACTCGATATATAAAAATTATTCATGGTCAGAGTAATAATACGTACAATCCATGATCCATAGATAACTAAAATTTGACACAATACATAATAAAATATGTTCATGTATGGAGTAATAATGCATAAAATTCATACTCCGTAGATAAAAATCCGACTTAATAACTGATAATTTTACCTCCATATCCAGAATAATAATGCATAAAATCCATGCACCGCAAATAATAAAATCCTATATAATTGATCTTCCATATCTCCATGATTGGAATAATAGTGCATAAATCTATAATTGATAATAATATTTCCAGATAATAATATTTCCATACTCGGAATAACAATTGATGCATTTTGGAAATTTAATTAAAAACTTCCCTGCTATTCATGAGAGAAGCAAGTTGACGGCGCTCTGTCCTCAATTTGGAATTCATGATCTACATCTATTAGTCAAATAATCCATGTTGCTTGCTATGACTCATCAGGACCGAGTTTGATTGCTTGCTATTTAATCATAAATAATTATGAGCAATCGTTATCTTATAAGATGTGCTATTGGCAAACAATAATAGTAATATGATATTAGGCTTGCTGTAATCAGGCTGTGAAGCCATGCAATAGTTCAGAGTTGGCTTGATAAAGAACACTAGAAAAAGATGATGGCCAACCCAAAACACTGTCAACGTTCGCTATTAACCACTCCTTTGTGCTTTAGCATTGACCATCTTGCATGAACAACGGAAGTACCAAGCAAGCACTGCGACGACTTAGTTATCTCCTTCATTGATTTCATTCGTTTTCCACAGATGGCGCCAATTGTACGGACATAAAAAAAATACTGTATTTGATGATAAAGAAATCCAACGAAGAAGATGATCAACACTACCACACGATCGCTATTTGCCTATTACCACACGATCCCCCAGCTGTAGTGCAGTACTCTGTACTTCCTGTTATAATGGAATTATATTTGACTATTTGATTATCCTGATTTTGGACCTTTTTAGTCGATATTTGAGTCTTAGTTGAGGCGTTACCATAGTGGTTGGGCGAGATTGAATCAAAAACTCCAAATTTGAATAGTTGTTATTGAGTAGTCTTCACTATTTTACATTTTCTCTTTCCACACTTTGAATATTGATGTGAGGCTAGAAGCATTGGAAAGCTTACTTCCGGGGCTTCAATTTGGACACAAGAACGACCTAAACGGAGTCCGGACGAGAGAGTTACAACTGTTTGAAATTTGTGAATCTGTGCTGTCAGCATAGTGCGCTCGAGCGCAAATTTTGACGCTCGAGCGTACAATGTATAATCAGATCTTTAAAAACCACTTTTGGGATCAAATTTCTTCATTTCTCACTTTCCTTTCTCTCTCCTTCCGCCATTTTTGGTTTCTTAAGCTTTATAGGCTTGATTTTCTCTATTTTTATACATCTTTGACCCCTAGTTCCATATACCAAAATGTAGAGCACGACAAGGGCTTCCATTTAATCTCAACGGATCGTTGTTTCGTCATCGGTGACTTTTCCAACTTGTTTCCTTCTTGCTTCAAGAGGTATGGTCTATTTTTTAAACTCAATATGAGTTCGGTAGTGTAATTGTGGTGTGTTTTAAATATATAGGTTCTATTGTTCTTGGATTGATTTTTGATGATTTGTTTCTAAGTTAGGGTTTCTTCCAAATGAGATTGTTGAGCTATGGTTTAGCTACAAAAGTTTATTTTCCACTTATAAAGAATGTATATGAGTTTTTAAAAGTGAAAAGCCCTAATTTGAAGAAACCCTAAAATGTTGGTCTTTTTGGAAAATTGTTGGATTATCAAATCAAAATGTAAAAGAGGAGTTTCTAAATGTTTTCTTGAAAAAGGTTGTGATTATGAAATTGGAGTTTGTTAGGTCCCGTTGTTGTCAAATCCGGAGACAAAACTTTGTGTTGATAAAAAATGTAATTTTTTATGTTTTTGTACTTCCCGCTCGAGCGGGGTATTGTGCGCTCGAGCGGAGATTGGAGGAACTCAGTATTTTGACAGGGCTGCAGAAGTACTGAAGGGTGTGAATTCACGCTCGAGCGGAATGTTCAGTGCTCAAGCGCATCTCAGCTTAATCACGCACATATTTTGTTCAGGCCGCTCGAGCGGACGGTGGAGCGCTCGAGCGGAGATCGCGAACTTCAGAATCCAGATTTCTTCAAGTGATAGGTTTCTTTCAGAACTGGGATTCTTTTTGGTTTTCTATAAGTAGATGGTTTCCTCCTAAAACTAATTTGACTTTTTTCCAGATCATATTCAAGGATTCTAGAGTTTTTGTTTGAAGTTTTCTTCTAAGTTTTTGGTGAGTTTTCTTTGATGTTCTTGAGAGAGTTCTAAACTTATGCATTGAGATTCATACATCAAGGAGATTGATTCTTAAAATTCAAGTGAGTTCTCTTTGGTGGATTCCGAAGATTAAAACGTAGAATTCAAAAGGCGTTTGATTCTACGCAGTCGTTAATTCGACAAGTGAAGTTGTGGTGTGGAATCAACTTCAGGATCAGTTCCGTGACGAAGGCGTGGTGAAAGAGTTACAGAAGATTCAGAGACAAATTGACTGGGTTGGGTAATTTGAATGGTATCTTTGTAATCTTTTAGTTTTTCAGTAGTGGATTGATCAGTGGCGGTTCGCCCGTGGTTTTTTATTACAATTGAAGGTTATTCAATTGTGGTTTTTTCCACGTAAAAAATAGTTTGTGTCGATTTATTGTTTATTCTTAAAAACAAACAAACTAAAATCACTCTCGTAAGTGCTTGATGATTTTAGGTTGAGTGTTTTGAATTGTTGGGATTTGGAATACGTTAATCTTGATCTAACCACGAATCACGTAGGATTTTCAATTGGTATCAGAGCGGGTCACTTTTTGTTTTTTCAAAAGCCTTGTTTTTTCAAAACTATAGGAGTGTTATTTTGTGTGACTAGTATCATGGATTCTATTCGTGAAGGTAACTCAACTCATAGACCCCCTTTACTAGACGGTACAAACTATTCTTATTGGAAAGCTCGTATGAGAGCATTTTTAAAATCCATCGATGAGAAAGTTTGGCACTGCGTAATCTTTGGGTGGAGTGAACCTACAATCACCATTAATGGCATTGATATTCCTAAACCCCTTGATAAATGGGACACAACTGATTACCAAAACTCGAGTTGGAACAGCAAGGCTCTCAACTCCCTCTTCTGCTCTGTCACACCTGAAGAATTCCGTCGAATTTGCACGTGTGAAATAGCAAAAGAGGCGTGGGATATTCTTGAAACGATTCACGAAGGTACTACCTCTGTTAAAAGGTCAAAACTTCAACGTCTCACCTCCGCCTTTGAAACCCTTTTTATGCGCGACGATGAGACGTTTGATGATTTCTATGCAAAACTCAGTGATATCGTGAATTCCTGTTTCACTCTCGGTGAAAAAATCCCGGAAGCGAAAGTTGTTGGAAAATTTTTGAGGTCCCTTCCCGAGAGGTTCCAATCAAAGGTGACAGCCATTGAGGAGGCTCAGAATGTTGATACCCTCAAGCTCGATAAATTGGTCGGAAATTTGCAGACTTATGAAGCCCACCAAATTTCAAAGAAAAAGCAAAAAGAAAGTATGGCTTTCATGAGTGCTCATGAGACTGTAAAACCTCCGGAGACTGAATTTGATTTAGAGTCTGAGATGACGGCTATGCTTACAAAACAGTTTAAAAAAATTTTGAAAAAGAAGCCTAATTTCAGAGCCCCTATTTCAAAAGATAAGAGTAATGATAAACCCAAAACTTTTCCACCAAAATTTGCTCAAACTACTGAAAAGAAGATTGTAAGGGGGCCAGGGGTCAAGTGCTATGAATGTCAAGGGTTTGGCCATATGTCCCTTGAATGCCATTCGAAAAAGAATCGAAAGAAAGTCTACACTGTGACCTGGGATGATGAAAGCGGGTCGGAACAAGAACCTGAAGAACCTGAATCCGGTGAAGATGGGGATAGTGCTTTCATGGCATTTTGGACTACTTTTACTCAACCTCTTCCAAAGCCTTCGGAAGTAGCTCGTGGTCAGAACTTGCATCATGCTCCCACCTTTGATGGGACCAACTACCTGTATTGGAAAATCAGAATGAGGGCTTTTCTGAGAGCTTTTGAACCAGAAGGTTGGCAAGCTATTGAAGAAGATACAGAAAGTGCAGATAATCCGGGCAATCAGAGAGCCCTGACCATTATTCGTGGAGCAATCTCTAATGAAGAACAACAACGGGTTGTTCACTGCACAAAGGCTAAAGATGCATGGGAAATTCTGAGCCAATTCCATGAAAGAAGAGATTCACCTCCACCTCCATCCAGCAACTTGTCTGTCTTGGTTGCTAGATTGGACGAGGTCAAGAAAAATGAGGAGCAAAGAGAGGATGATGAAATATTTGAAGACATTGATGAGATCAATGGCGATGAACTACAACAAGCTTACGAGAAGCTGTACGAGGAATCTCTGAATTTGTCTAAAACCAACGACAAACTCTCTCTGAAACTCAAAACATTTGAGAGTGAGAATGTCCGGCTCAAAGGAGAACTCTTGACAGCAAAACAGAATGTCATCAAGATCTCAAGTGACAGGCAAGACTTATGTGGAAAACTTCTATCCTGTGAAACTGAAAGGAATGAACTTCTGAAGGTGTATTCCACATATGAAGAAAAGCTTGAAAGTCTTGAGTTGTCACAAGCTGCATTGGAAGAGATAGTCAGTCAGAAAGATGAAGAACTCCGTATTGCTAGAGCAACAATTGCCATGTGGAACAAAGGTTCCAGATCTCTAGAAGACATACTCGGGTCTTAACAAATGGGTTCTGACAAAAGAGGGCTAGGCTATGGTGCGACAGTTCACAAGGGACAGGCCTCTACTTCACATAACTTGAAGACTCAAGCAAAGGGCAAATTAAAGATAGACCAGGTTGATCCTTCTCTTCATCAAGCAAAAGCAGGTAAAATCAACAAAAAGAAGGTAAAACCTGTTTTTATTTGTCATCATTGTGGTAGGTATGGCCACATTCGTCCTTACTGTTTTGAACTGTTTGGTAAGGTGTCTCAAAAGGGTAGAAATTCTAATACTTTTTGGGTTAGGAGACAACCTTACATGTCTAGGCAGAACTGCAAGACTAAAAAGATTTGGGTTAGAAAAGATGATTTGACTTGTTTTGTTGCTCACACTGCTCTAAAAGCACGTGACTCACACATGTGGTATCTTGATAGTGGGTGCTCTCGTCATATGTCCGGTAACAAATCCTACTTCACCTCTCTTGAAAAATATGAAGGAGGAATTGTTACCTTTGGAGATGGCGGCACTTCTAGAGTCATTGGTAAGGGCTCTATAAGTGTTGCTGGTCTTCCCAAGCTAGATAATGCCTTACTTGTTGATGGCTTTAAAGCAAATCTTTTGAGCATTAGTCAAATGTGTGATTCCCATCATGAAGTATTGTTTTCAAAAGATAAATGTGAAATTTTGGATAAAAAGGGAAATACTGTTTTACATGGGGTTCGCACATCTGATAACTGTTATGGGATTCTTACTACTAATGATCTCACTTGTCATTCTGCCATCATAAGTAACATTGACTTGTGGCATCAAAGATTAGGTCACATGAATTTCAAAGACCTAACTAAGATTGCCAACAAAGAACTTGTGAGAGGAGTACCTAAACTAGGTAAGAATTTGAGCCATGTGTGTGGACCATGTCAGCTTGGCAAACAAACCCGTGCTTCGCATAAAAAGGTGAACAGCTTCACAACCAAACGTCCTCTTGAATTGGTTCACATGGATTTGATGGGTCCTACTCGCACTGAAAGCATTGGAGGTAAAAGATACATTTTTTTAACTGTTGATGATTTTACTCGTTTCTCATGGGTAAATTTTTTAAAGGAAAAATCTGATACGTTTGATGCTTTCCAGGCTTTAGTCCTTAAAATCCAAAATGAACAGGGTGTTTCCATTGGGCGTATCATAAGAATCCGAACTGATCATGGCCGTGAATTTGAAAATAGTTCGTTTTCGGATTTTTGTGATATGCATGGAATTAAGCATGAGTTTTCTGCACCTATTACTCCACAACAAAATGGAGTGGTTGAGAGGAAGAACAGAGTTGTTCAAGAAATGGCTAGGGTCATGCTCCTTAGTAAGAGTCTTCCTCCAAAGTTTTGGGCCGAAGCCTTAAATACTGCTGTTTATGTCATAAATCGCGCGTATTTAAAACCCGGCACTTTACAAACTCCTTATGAATTATGGAAGGGTTTGAAACCTAATGTAAAATACTTCAAAACATTTGGGAGTAAGTGTTACATCTTCAAAGATAGAGAGCCCTTGGGCAAATTTGACTCCCGAAGTGATGAAGGTATTTTTCTAGGGTATTCAACCAACAGTAGGGCTTTTCGTGTCTATAACTTGCGAACTTTATCTTTAATGGAATCTATCAATGTGGTTATAGATGACACAGGTGCACCTACTTCAGCAACAAATGAGGATGACAATGGTGAGTCTCCAATCTTGGATACTGAACCACAAAATCAAGGAGAAGCTACGGTTCAATCACAAGAAATTGTCACAGCACCATCCTCACAGGTAAGCTCAAGTCCAAAGAGTGCTCAAAAGGACATCGCTCCTGTTGTTTCCGTCACCGCAAGTCCTGAACTTAAACCATCAGCAAGGGTGAAACTGAATCATCCAGCTCAACAGGTGATTGGAAGTGTTTCGGATGAAAACCCGAAGACAGATTCGGGATGAGGTATCACATATGTGTTATGTTTCTTTAATTGAACCTAAGAATTTCAAAGAGGCCTTGCTAGATGATAGTTGGGTCAATGCTATGCATGAAGAATTAGGTCAATTTGAGCGTAATAAAGTTTGGACTCTTGTTCCCAGACCTAGAGACATGAATGTGATAGGTACCAAGTGGATCTTCAAAAATAAATCTAATGAGAATGGTACTGTTGTGAGGAATAAAGCTAGGTTGGTTGCTCAAGGCTACACACAAGTTGAGGGTATTGACTATGATGAGACGTTTGCCCCAGTTGCACGTCTCGAATCCATTCGTATTTTGCTTGGTGTTGCATGTTTTCTTGGTTTTAAATTGTTTCAAATGGATGTGAAAAGTGCTTTTTTGAATGGGTACTTAAAAGAAGAGGCATATGTTGAGCAACCAAAAGGGTTTGAGGACCCTAAATGTCCTAATCATGTCTACAAGTTAGACAAGGCTTTGTATGGGTTGAAACAAGCCCCTCGGGCTTGGTATGATAGACTAACTACCTTTCTTCTTGATAATGATTTTCAAAGGGGTAGTGTGGATAAGACTTTATTTGTGAAACATACTAAGTCTCATATTCTTGTTGCTCAAATATATGTTGATGATATTGTGTTTGGTTCCACTGCTGATCATCTTGTGAAATATTTTTCGGATTGCATGACACATGAGTTTGAGATGAGCATGATGGGAGAGCTGTCTTATTTTTTGGGTCTTCAAATTAAACAGTCTCCTTCGGGCATATTTGTTTCTTAGTCTAAGTATGCTAAAAATCTTGTGTCAAAGTTTGGTCTTGAGTCTTCCAAGCATGCACGCACTCCCATGAGCACCAGTCTTCACCTTTCCAAAGATTCCTCTGGTATTGATGTTGATCCTACCCTTTATAGGAGTATGATAGGGAGTCTTTTGTATCTCACAGCCAGTCGTCCTGATATTTCCTTCAGTGTCGGTGTTTGTGCTCGTTACCAAGCCAGTCCTAAAGAGTCTCACCTTCTTGCAGTAAAACGCATCATCAAGTATGTTAATGGGACCTTGGGGTATGGAGTTTGGTTTTCCACTGATACTACAGCCGAAATTACTGGTTTTTCTGATGCCGACTGGGCAGGGTGTGCTGATGATAGGAAAAGTACATCCGGGGGGTGTTTTTACCTTGGGAATAATCTGGTTTCTTGGCATAGTAAAAAGCAGAATGCCATCTCTCTTTCCACTGCTGAGGCTGAGTACATTGCTGCAGGGAGTTGTTGTGCCCAAATGTTGTGGATGAAGCAAATGCTTCATGATTATGGAATAGAACAGAACACTCTCACTCTTTTTTGTGATAACACAAGTGCCATAAACATTTCAAAAAATCCTGTCCAACACTCTCGCACCAATCACATTGACATCCGTCATCATTTTATTCGAGAGTTAGTGGATGAAGGCCTTGTTGTTTTGGAACATGTTTCTACTGAGCATCAAAAAGCTGATATTTTTACAAAACCCCTTGATCTTCTTCGATTTGAGTTTCTTAGAAAGACCTTGGGTGTAATGACTCAGTAACTAGGTTGTTTCCTGTTTTTTTTTTTTTTGTGAGGTGAGTGTGAGTGGTTGACTTACTGTTCTTGGATGTGATAATCTCATTATGATTGACTTCTGATATCTTTGCATCAAATTTTATATGAACACTGCTCATGTTGCATTCAAGATCTTTTTCATCTTTGTTCATAGCTCATTCTGAATGCCCATACTCATTTACTTCATGATCTCATTTTGTACACATCCTTGAGATAAACTGTTGCAGGGGTTTCCACACAAGTGATCAAAGTTCTCTATGGACCACTGACAGTGTTTCTTGTACTCTTTCAGAGGAATTGACCTATACTGGTATATCATGGGTGATGTTAAGTCTCTTAACCATCTACCATCTTATTTCATTTCCATGGTTTCTCCCTCAGTATATGATTTCCGGGCATTAGGAAAAGGCTACCTTAGAGGCACCAACCAGGCCATCATTTTGATTTCATTCTTCTCTGGTTTGGTCTCCATACTCTTGAGCGTGTATGCCACCAGTGAGTGCCCACAAGAAAGAAAAGTTCAAAAAAAAAAAAAAAAAAAAAAAAAAAGGGTCATTGTCTGAGGGGGAGCTTCCGCATTTACTCAACAAATACCCTATGATTCCTAGTGGTTTGACTTTTCTCTATGATGGTCAGTTACTCATGTTGGAGGTCCAGCCATCAGATCACTACTAGGATTAACTCTAGCTTTGTGGCTCTCAAGGATTGCACACACACACATCATTTATGTGAGCTCTCATGTGTGTTTTTGAGTTATGCATTCTCATGATGCTTATGGCTTTGATTTAATACTATCTGTTTTGTTCATGATCTGGTGTTTCATCTTCTTTTTCAAATTTTCAGGACTCATAATTGATGGATTCTCTTGTCTTTGTGGTATAGTCTGTCACTTGGTCTCCTTGCTTGTTACAGGGCTTCCTAGCTGTTTTTATTATAAAAAAAAAAAAAAAAAAAACTCCGCTCGAGCGAACTGTTTTACGCCCCAGCGTATTTTTCACTCTTACAGCAGTTTGTTCTTGGTTTGGCAGTTCTGAGAGATGGGTTTTCGCGCTCATATTAGCGCTCGAGCGGGTGTCTGCTTACATTGATTTACGCTCGAGCGATACTCAGTACGCTCGAGCGGACAAATTTCATATTTAACTCCCTCTCTCGACTCTTCAAGTCATTTTTTTTCCTATTTTCATTCTCTCGATCTAGGGATTTGGTTTGTGACTACATTGGACTCGATTTTGTTCTCTTCTCTCCTCTTCCTCGTCGATTTGATTTTTGGTAAGTTTTTTCTTCTCTTCTTCCTTATTTTGTCTGTTTTTTCGGCTATATTGGGAGATGGTTTTTGTGTCTTTGTTGATTTTGGGTCTAGGTTTTGTGGATTCTTCACGCACACACTCTCACTGTTTCATATTGTGTTTTAATTTGGTCATCTTCATGTTTTTTTTGTGTCATGCGTGTCATTAGAATTAGGGTTTTACTTTGTCCATTTTTCTATCTATTTTCATGCTTGTATTTGGCTTTGAGTTCACTATACTTGATTGGGGATTTGTCTGTTTGGGTCTAGGTTGTCTTTTACTTTGGTCTCTCATTGGCATTTCATCACATTTACCACTCATATCTTGCATTTTGTTCATCCTGTTATGAATTGTGGTTATGCATTTCATCAATACCATGCCATTAATTGTTTATGATTGCCCTGTTTCCTGTCATCATTGTTCTACATTGTGTTTGTTGGTATTATGTTACGAACTGGATGTCATATTTAAATTCAGTTTGGTCATTCTCATGTTTCCCTTGTTACTAATGGTCTGTTGGTTTTGGTTTGTTTTTTTGGTATTGTTTGGGGTTTTGGTAGTTATAGTGTCTTACTTTGTCATGTCTGCCTCTGCCTCTAAACGCCGCAAGGCCACCGTGTCTCATCCTACCTTTGATTCTGTTCGGTTTCAATCTGTTAAACAGTCCAAGTCTTTCTATAAGTCTTTTGAATCCCGTACAGTTCATTTAGAGAGGAATGTCCAGGCTGATACTTTTGAGTCAATTCACATTTGTCCGTTGTTTGACCCTCTAGGTGGTGACCTTGTTTTGTCTTTTTCCGGGCGTCAGAATCTCGATTGGGTTCGAGAGTTCTATTGTAATATGGGGGGTATTCATGATTATGAGCCATCTTTTACCACATGGGTTCGGTCTAAAGCCATTTCAGTCACCCCTGCCTTGATTCGTCATCTCCTTAAAATTGAGCAGGTCTTTCTAGAACATTACCCTTTCCCTGTTCCCGACCGTCCCACTTGTAATTTTGATGATGTGGCTAAGGACTTGTGTGGTGTTCCCCGCCATTGGCCTAAAGGAGGTTTGATTAAACAGTTTGAACTTCTTCCGGAGTTCAGACTGCTTAATCTGATTGTATGCGCCAACATTATTGTGACCACACATTCATCCGAGGTCAAATAGGACCAAGGATTCATTTTATCTTGTATTGCCAGTCACCGGTCTATTGACCTTGCCTCTCTCATTATTAAAAAGATGATCGGTGCCCATGGTCATAAGCAGCTTGGCCTTCCATACGGTTGCTTGATCAACCGCCTTTTGACTGACCTTGGGGTTCCTGTCCTCGAAGATGATGAGTTTGCTGTCCCTTCTCGCCCATTTACAAAGAAAACTGTGTCTCAAAGTAGGGCTCATATTAAGGGGGAGTCGTCCCGGGTTGGTCCTTCTGCAGGAGTTGCTGCTGGTCTTGCTGAGGAGGCCGAGTTTGATGCAGCTGCAGCAGGTGATGATGATGAGGCTACTGTTCCACCTCCGGATATTCATGTTCAGTTTCAGCGGTTTGCGGAGGCTATGACCAGACGCTTGGATTTTCTGGATGCACGCTTCGATGCTTTTGATGGTCGTCTTGGTCAGATGGAGCAGACTCTCACTCATCTCATCCGTCTTCTTGAGTCGCAGCCTCCACCTTCTGATGCCTGCGTTGTGCTTCCCAGACAAAAAGGGAGAGAATTTTGACATTTGGACAGAGTTAGTTTTTTGCTACATGTGGATATTTGGAGTTTTTGATCAACACACAGCAGTTTTTGGTTGGACAGAGTTAGTTTTTTGCTACATGTGGATATTTGGAGTTTTTGATCAACACACAGCAGTTTTTGGTATCTTTTGGACCATTGGACATATTTTGGTTTCATTAGTGGTACATTTCTCAATTTTGGTTTTTGTTTCATATTTGTTTTTGGTTACATATAGATATTATGTGTGGATATTGTGGATATTATGTTTTATCTATTTCATTTTATATTCTTCCACAGTTTTGGTTGGTATGTTGACTGATATTTCACAGGTGCAAAGTTGAAGAGATGTGTTGGAATTAAATGTTGAAGTTGAATGGATGTGTTCTTGATCAAGTTGTGTGTTTAATCAAGTTTTGAGAGGTTGTTTTTACTTTGTTTTTAATTCGGTTTAGTGCGTGTGTTTAAGGAACAATGTTTAGAAAGGTTTTGTCCGGGAATTGACAAAGGGGGAGATTGTTAGGTCCCGTTGTTGTCAAATCCGGAGACAAAACTTTGTGTTGATAAAAAATGTAATTTTTTATGTTTTTGTACTTCCCGCTCGAGCGGGGTATTGTGCGCTCGAGCGGAGATTGGAGGAACTCAGTATTTTGACAGGGCTGCAGAAGTACTGAAGGGTGTGAATTCACGCTCGAGCAGAATGTTCAGCGCTCGAGCGCATCTCAGCTTAATCACGCACATATTTTGTTCAGGCCGCTCGAGCGGACGGTGGAGCGCTCGAGCGGAGATCGCGAACTTCAGAATCCAGATTTCTTCAAGTGATAGGTTTCTTTCAGAACTGGGATTCTTTTTGGTTTTCTATAAGTAGATGGTTTCCTCCTAAAACTAATCTGACTTTTTTCCAGATCATATTCAAGGATTCTAGAGTTTTTGTTTGAAGTTTTCTTCTAAGTTTTTGGTGAGTTTTCTTTGATGTTCTTGAGAGAGTTCTAAACTTATGCATTGAGATTCATACATCAAGGAGGTTGATTCTTAAAATTCAAGTGAGTTCTCTTCGGTGGATTCCGAAGATTAAAACGTAGAATTCAAAAGGCGTTTGATTCTACGCAGTCATTAATTCGACAAGTGAAGTTGTGGTGTGGAATCAACTTCAGGATCAGTTCCGTGACGAAGGCGTGGTGAAAGAGTTACAGAAGATTCAGAGAACAAATTGACTGGGTTGGGTAATTTGTATGGTATCTTTGTAATCTTTTAGTTCTTCAGTAGTGGATTGATCAGTGGCGGTTCGCCCGTGGTTTTTGATTACAATTGAAGGTTATTCAATTGTGGTTTTTTCCACGTAAAAAATAGTTTGTGTCGATTTATTGTTTATTCTTAAAAGCAAACAAACTAAAATCACTCTCGTAAGTGCTTGATGATTTTAGGTTGAGTGTTTTGAATTGTTGGGATTTGGAATACGTTAATCTTGATCTAATCACGAATCACGTAGGATTTTCAGAGTTGATATTTGTTGAAATGAGCTATTTCTTGCATTGAAATGAATTTTTAAAGAGGAATGGAGTTATGCCCTAAAATGTAATTTTTGAGATTGCAAAGAGGAAATGAAGTAAATGTTGAGAAATGTGAAATTGAAATGATGATTAAGGATGATGGTGGAGTTAGATATGTATTATCACTCCCATTTGAGATTTTGGAAAGTGTATCTTTAATGAAATTTATTTATCTGTCTAGATATGTTTGTTTTGGGCTATCGGTGGAGGATAGCTATGATTGTTGTAGAAATTGCATGTTGACTAGGCAAACTGGACTGTTTATAGATCATTCATATCAAGGAACGTGCAATGGATTTTGAGGATTTAAACTGTATGTTTTGGAAAGAGATTTTGAAAATTCTTGTATTATGTTTTAAGAACATTTGTTTCAATTTGAAAATCATATTTTCGACCACATGTATTGTACTATTTGGAAAGAGTAAATAAAATGGTAAATCTAAGAAATAGTTGCCATTGAATATGACTGTGTGTTTTAATATATTGTATATGTATGATGTTTGGGAGAAGAAAGAGGATGTACTCCATTGTTGGGAGGAGAAAGGTGATGAACTCCATTGAATTAAGTTAGCCTGCGTGTCTAGGGTGAAAGTCCCGAAAACTGCGTGTATACATGGGTGTCGATCCTGCGGATGAAATTTTTGTAAAATGGCAATTGTAGTGATTGTATAGCCTACATTTACATGGGTCCCGTTTAACAGTTTCTCACAGACGAAATTTCCATGAAAGGTTGTATTGGTTTTGGAGATTTACCCATTTTAATTATTATCATTTTGGTTTTGGAAAGAAATGATTTTAAACGGTTTTAGCAATGTAATTGCTGTTAGATAACGATGTATTCGTATTGGAATTGGAAATGAAATTGCTAGTTGGTATTGAGATACCTAGATTGACTTGTGGAAATGGATTTTTATATCAAACTAATGTATTGAATTTGGAAAATGTTTTGAATAAACGAAAGGTTTGAAAAACTGGAAAGAAAAGGTTTTTATTGAGAAACAAAGTGGATTTGAGAATGCATTGAGCATATTATATATGTATGTGTTGCATTCATGATCATTTACACTGGTGGAGTATGTTTAGTTTTTGAAATATTTCCTACTGGGCTTTATGATCACCCTATGTGGCTGAAAATATTTTTCAGGTTTGCTTGTGCAGATGTGGACTGAGACATTGAAGTTATGGTTGGAACCGTGTAGAGTGGTTCCTTTATTTGTCGGCCAAGGGCCATATATGTATTTGTTGGCCGTGTGCCATTCTTGTAAGGGTTGCACCCTTTGTATATGATGTAAGCCTTTGGGCATTCTAATTTGATTTATAACATCTTTGTATGTTTATGTTACAACGCATCCGTTTGACTTAGATATTGTATCTAAGAATGTATAAAATTAGAATAACACATGTACTCTATGCTTATATTATATTCATCTGCATGAGTGTTGTTAGTGATCATCTATCGTTGGGTGGTTTACTCACGTAGGCCGAACCTCGTAAATCCGGGACGTGACAACTTGGTATCAGAGCTAACCGGGTTTGAAAACCTTGGGCTTGCGGGAAGTGGTTAGCCATAATGGGTTTTCATGCTCGGTGAGGACATTTGTATGTTGTGTGCTAAATGATAACATGCTTATGTGTTGCATTTTATGTGGTCTTGGTGTTGAGACTCATGGATATTATTCGGTGTCTAGTTGACTAACGTAGAGGTCTTATTGGAAACGTGCTTGATCAACGTTGTTCCTAATGACAAAATCTAAGCAAGTACTGGAACAAATGATTATCTTTGTAGGCTTAGCGCGATTACATGTTACGTGTTATATGGTAGATGGTATGTAAATTAATTGGAGCCTCAATGGGGTTGTTTGAGTAATTGTTATGTGATTGTGTTATGTTAGTACTTTGGGGAAAGGTGCCAATGTTATGTATCATAAGTTGTGTGTTTCCCTTCTTATAGAAACATTTTGGGTTGAGTAGTGGACTTGGAGTGGGCACCTCAGTGAGTGCTATACTGGTGATATGTTATGTATTAGCATAAGTTGTGAGTTGGTGTTGGTTTGTCCTTAGTGACAATTAATAGGTCCTTAAGAGACGGTGATGTTTTGAGTCCTTTGTGCTTGGTGGTTGGATGGAGTCGTTATACTCATTTAAGTGACGTCGTTTAGGTTTGGTGTGGGTTGTTGGTCCGTGGACTAGTATGTGTTGGAAATAGTTATGACCTTGAGTGGTCAAAGGAGTTGGGTGTGTTCCCCCAATTGAGTGAATTGTTTTAAGTTTTGTAACCCTTGGAAGGGATATTGGTAGTGTTAGAGTTTTTAAAACACGAAGAGTTGGGATTGCCCTTGTAAATGTGGGTAGTGTTGGTGTATAGTCCCGACTATGGTGTTGATAACTTGGAGGTTAGTATTGTGGAGTATGATTGGTTGGGCTGTGAGTTATTGTGGAATTGGGAAATCTTCATTTGAACGTGTAAGAACTATTGCATTTGACTTGGAAATGTGAGGGTCGGAGAGTCTTATTTTGAGTAAGGTTTGTATGCTATGTTAAATAATTTGTGTTTGGTTGAAATTGATTTAGAATGGATGGATAGTGGAGTTGGTTGTGGAAGATGAGTACCTTGAGGGTCATTGTGACTTGTTGGGTTATTGTGAAGATAGAGTTTTACCAGTCAATATATTCAGTTTGGTTGATGTTGGTTATTGGTTTTTGTCGGAGATATGATGATTTTGGTTTTTATATTGTTGTTCATGTCTTATTTCTCTTCTCTCTCCTTGAGTTTGGCCTTTGGGTTATGTTAGTTGCATTTGGAACAGGTTGGTAGATTGTTTTTTTTTTTTTTTTTCAAAGCTTTGGTTGCCCAGATTTTGGCCTCTACGCTCGAGTAGTCTTTGCAAACTCTCAATACTTTTGCAGGTCTGCAAAACTACTGGGAGACTGTATTCTACACTCGAGTGGTGTTTCTTGCGCTCGAGCGGTACTTCTTGCGCTAGAGCAGTGGTCTTCTGTCTACAAAACTTCTAGGAGTTGGTATTCTACGCTCAAGCTGTGTTTCTTATGCTCGAGTGGTACTTCTTGCGCTCGAGCGATCAGATTTTGTTTGTAATTTCTGGAAATGGTGTGTTTTGGTCGCTCGAGGCATCCCAACTCGCCATGTATGTACCATGACAACTACCATGTTTTATGGCCTTAAGTATAAGGGCAAATGGAGCACCCACCAGGACGTATATAAATAAATTCAAAAGTGAATAACGAAAAACAACACATATTCCTATGTTTTACCGGCCAAGGCACGAAAGACAAATGATGTGCCCTTCATGACACAACCCACTTTACTGCGAGTGAGTCGGAAGAGAGAGGAACCTGTCTCAACGCACCGCACTATACCATATCAAAACCAGAAGGGAGAGGGACCACTGTTCAAGAGCACACTTTACCGGGTGCTAACCTGAAGGTAGAGAAACCTATATATAGCACTCCTTCAACCAACTCATCACAATCATGACCAAAAGTGAGTAGATCTGATGAAACTTGAGCTTGGAGAGAGAAGGGATAGTGATTATGACATAAAGGAGAAGAGAGAGAGAGAGAGAGAGAGAGAGAGAGAGAGAGAGAGAGAGAGAGAGAGTATGTGTGTGTGTGTGAGGAAATAAGGTGTCTTCAGGGTCTATTTACAGTGCTATGACAAAATAGAATATTAGCCCCAAAGTCAAAAAAATAATAAGTAAAAAATCTCAAAAAATGGGGCCCAAACGCAAAAAAAAAAAAAAAAAAAAATTGAAATCTGCTATCAAGTATCGACACCATGAGGAGGGATGTCTCCACCAAGAACCAGTGGTGCTTCTCTCAGCTTTGCACCAGACAGGGTGTCAACACTAGCAAGCCCAGGTAACAGTGGTGTTTCATGCAACACCCAGCACACGCGGTGTCGACACCAGGAAATAATGGTGGCGACATCCAGAAATTAAAACAAAAGGAAAGAAATAAGAAAAGAGCAAGTGTCGATCTCAGGAAGCCTAGGGTTGACCCCCAAAACAAAATTTCAAAGTCAACACTCTTATTTTGACAAGATTAATCGCTAAAGGACAACTCTATCAAGTTTAGATCGGATTTTAACAACCCAAAACTATGATACACCAATACCAAACAAAGTTAACTCAGAATTCACTCAACCAGCATCCAGATACACATTCCACAGGATCTGACCGACATGACGGAATGAAATTAAATCCGTCACAAGGACTAAAGAAGCACAAGTGTTACATGAGCAAATTACGATGGTAGTACCTGTACTTTGATCATTGTGTCATTTTGGTCCTTCTAATTTCAATTGGCCCGATTTTGATGATCAATTTATGATTTTGTCTTAATTTAGTTCAATTGATTACAACTCTTACCATTTCTTTATGAAAAAAAAGCATATAAGTGTTATGTATCATATTTTTAAAGGTAAAATTATAAATTTACTTAATTCACTGAGTTAACCTCAATTAATTTAGCGATAATTTTCTTTAAAAAACACGAACAACATTATCAATTTGACAAAATTAATACAAAATCTAAAATTAAGAGTCAAAATTGAACCAATTGAAAGTGTAGAAACCAAAATGAAACACGAGGTAAAATATAAGGATCACCAGTGTAATTTGCCCTAATTTTTTTAATTATTAATTAAACTTGCATAATTAAGCTTAAAATTAATACAAAATCAACTCACACTCACACAACCAACCCATCGACCTTGCAAATTTCTATATAAAATAAAAATAAAAATAAAAACAAACAAACAAACAAACAAAACAAAACAAAACAAAACAAGATTAGAAAAAAAAAAATTAACAGTTAAAGAAAATTAACAATTACGAAGGATTTAACTAAATAAATAAATAAATAATTTAAAAAAAAAAAAAAAAAGTATGAAATCCAAAGTCCAAACATGCACAGCCACACTACTCCCAAAGCACATGCACCCTTAATTATTTAGGGCTAGCTTGGCATGTTTGAAAAATTCAAAAAATTAAAAAGTCACTATCCTATTTAAGTCACATCATCTTATTTAAGTCACGTGACCTCTCTAACACATCAGTTCAAATCTAATCCATATTTCATAAAAAGTCAAAAAGTACACTTATTTAGATCATCCCAAACAACCCCTTAATCTTTTCCACAGCTTTTTCAACCACTGATCCATAGCATCAAAAAACGAGACGCATGAGTGAAGAAAGCCTTCATCGCTGCTCTGCTGCTCCGACGCCTGACCCTTTCGCCGGCCTTCACCCATTGACACCTCCGCCGGGCTTTACCTGGATAATCCATATTCCTCAAAATTGAAGCTTGCATTTGATTTTTGGTTAAAAAAAAAGCATAAAAAGACAAAATTAATTAGATAAAATATCACATCTAAACTATAATTAATTATATATTTTTTCTCAAAAAAAATTTAAAAAGTCAAAAAAAATTAAACCAGACAAGACTTGAATAATTACCCTATTTCACCATAGTTAGAGTGGACAAAATTCATAATATGACCAAAAGAGTTAGGGACCGTTTGGCAAGAAGATTTGGGTTGAGTTGGAATTATTTTAGTCACAAAAAGTCAAAATAGACTTTTTAATCTAATAAAATAAAATGTTACATTCAAATCATAATCATTTTATTTTTTCTCTTATAAAAGTCAAAAAAATTAAAAAATTTATCCCAAACGATATTTTTAACCCCAAATTAAAAAAATTAAAAAATCAAAAAGTCAATTCACATCTTAAACGAAAGGTTAGTCCTCCGGATTGAAATGGAATTCACTACATAAGGTATATAGCCTGCCAAATTTGTAAACAACGCTTCAGACTATTCTCGTTCCTATTTTTATTAATATAAATATATATATATATATATTTTTAAGAACTTCATAATACGAGCAACTTAGAGGAGTTGGACTTGAGTGCCAATCAATACATGGACGACATAAAAGGTAATGGACAAGATTTCAGAGGTTGTACTCTCATTTCCCAGTTGAAAAAGATTTGTTAGCAAAGTTGTGCTATGTACGGTAATGCTTATATTTGTGGGGATAAAAGACAATTGTAGTTCTTATAGTAGATTTTTTTCATCATTTTAGTTTCTTAAATTTTAGTTTTATCTTTTTAATTCTTAAAGTTGTCAATTTGATAATTTGATCATATCTCTAATGTCCGTCTACATTGATAAATTACACTGACACCCCTCTTCTTCTTTTTTTGAAATATCACTATCATCACCTTTATACTTAAAATTACACTGACACCCCTTGTTAGCTAACTCTGTTAAATGTAATGGTTAAATTAACATTTCTAGATTAGTCAAATTTCATCTATCAACCACTGCCCACAACTTTACTTAGGCCTCGTTTGAGAACAGGCTAATTTAGTAACTTTTTGTCTAATTAGCTAAAAAGGTAGGTAAAAAAAACTTGTATGTTTGGGATGACTTTTTGGCTAATTACGAAAAGATGTGCAAAAAGTAGAGAGAAAAGAGAATCTTTGACTTTTTAGTATAGATTGTTGGCTTTTTGGCTAATTTAGTAACTTTTTAGCTAATTGGCTAATTTAGCCAGTCCCCAAACGAGTTAGGGTTGGTTTGAGAAGTAGAGGTGAAAAAAAACGTAATGGTTAAATGAACATTTCTAGATTAGTCAAATTTCATCTATCAACCACTGGCCACAACTTTACTTAGGGTTGGTTTGAGAAGTAGAGATGAAAAAAAAATGTGCAAGTGTTTGGAAATAACTTTTTATTTTTTTATGAAAAAATTATAAAAAATAAAAAGAATAAGAAGAAATCTTTAACTTTTTGTATGATTTTAAATTTTTTTTGACTTTTTAGTGAATTGGTTTTTAACTTTTTAACTACATCAACCTCATTTCAAACCATTCCTTAAGCCTCGTTTGGCAAGTATCCATTTTACTCAAAAAGTCAAAAAGTTACTAAAAAAATCAAAAAGCCAACAACCCATACCAAAAAGTCAAAGATTCTCTTTTCTCTCTACTTTTTGCACATCTTTTCGTAAAAAGTCAAAAAGTCATCACAAACATACTAGTTTTTTTTACATCACATTTTAGCCAAAAAGTTACTCAAAAAGCCTGTTCCCAAACGAGGCCTAATCTCTTTTGCCTTATAATAGTTGTGATTTTGGGTTTGAGTTACAACCCAGAAAAGAGAGAGAAATGAGAAAGATATTGTGTATGGTGGTACAGTACAATAGGGTGTAAAGGTGCTATTTAGGGATTATTTGGGATGTCTTAAATAAGTGTATTTTTTTACTTTTTGGACTAAAAAGTTGAGGAAAAAAAATATAGTTGTTTGGGATAACTTTTTCACTTTTTACGAAAAAAATGTGTATTAAAAAATTGTATAATGTAGTGTATAGGAGAATGGGAGAGAGAAATAGGTCACACGCTGTGGCAGAGCCGTGGCAGACTAACATATAGAATATGCTTGCCTCCTTTTCGGGCATTGAATTGGATGGTGATGTTCGGCCCGTGGGGGCCACCACGGGTCTCGTTTTGGTAATTAGAACCGTTCAATGTGTAGAATTCATCGATTGCTATATGTTTATAAAAAATCACGTTGATCGAATATCGATAGTTATTTGATCGGATAAGTTTTTTGTCAACCGTTAACTATAGTACCATCAATTTTTTTATACAAAACTGATTTGATCATATAGTTAGCAATATCCGATTAACGTGATTTTTTACAGGCATATAGTACTCAACGAGTTCTACAGATTAAACGGTTTAGGTTATTAAAACGGGACCCATGATGGGCCCCCACGGGCTGAACAGCACCGTCCTTAAGCTTGCTTCTGCCTGTGTAATTTGATCTCACCAAAGTCAGCAAAAGGCAACTCACATCAACTTGATTTGTACTTTTTTTTTGTATAAAAATAAAATTTTTTGTTGAATAATGATAATTTTTTAACTTTTTTAGTAACTTTTTGTCTTTTTATCTTTTTTTAAAGATCCCAAACCAGGCCTTAATTTGATTTTTAGAATCTTTTTTTTGAAATTTTTTGAAAAAAACTAAAAAATAATTTGGTGAAAAAAATAGATCCAAAACTTATTATTTTCATGTAAATTTGCATTTTTTTAGAGCAAAAATATTATTTAAAAATTCAAAAATATCTTTTTTTATATTTATTTTTGTCAAATTAATTTCTATTTTTTTTTAAAAATATTATGAAAATTGTTTCTAAAACTGAAACAAACAAAGCCAAAATATATTCAAGGTAAATAGACACGTGACATAACATGATTGAAGTTAGGATCAAATTGACTAAAATTAACAACTTTAAGGATTTACTACAAGAAATTACACTTTTGGCGACTAAATTTTTAGACGCCGTCTTGGTCGTGGAAAGATTGTCGAGGAAGGTATTGGTGACTAAAAAATATTTAGTCGCCGAAAGTCCTAAATTGGTGACTAAACAATTAGTCGCCAAAAGGAAAGGTATTGGCAACTAATTTTTTTTTAGTCACCGAAAGTCAGCAATTGGCGAGTAAAAATTTAGTCGCCCAAAGTTTTCAATAAATGTGCTTTTTTTGTTTTGCTTTAGCGACTAAAATCTTTAGTCGCTAAAAACGTGACTCCTTTTTAGCTACCAATTTTTTGGTCGCTAAAATCATGGTACTCCATTTCAGCTGCTAATTTTTTAGTCGCCAAAAACTTTTATTTTTTTTGGCTACTAACTATTTAGTAGCCAACAAGTTCTCTTTTTATTTTTTGGCTACTAAATATTTAATCGCCAAAAACTCTACTTATTAATTTTTTTAAAATGCATAAATTGAATATTTTTCATTAATTTCTAAATTATATGCAGTCCGTTATCAATGCAACCAGTAACCTGTAAATATACAGAATAATACATTTATCAATTATCATCTAAATCCATTATCAATGATATTACTTATTTCATTATCAACTATCCAAAAATTTTAACTTGTAATATCATATTCCAAATATCATATAAATCTACACCAACCAAATATAATCCATCTAAATTAAATATTACATACAAAAACAATGGATTTCCAAAATAGAGAATTGTACAAAAATAAATGTCTTCCATATACAGAACAAATGCTCTTCGTACACAAAAATAAATATCCACAATAGCCCTCGCAAAAGCAATTTGTTAAAAAAAAAAAAAAAAACCATTAGCACTTATTCAATAAAATTGACATTTCAAATTATAACAATTATAAATTTAATAATTCTGATATATTATACTCTGCAAATTATTGTGGTCAAATAGACAACATGTTATTGTAAATGAAGTGCATGGTATGGTTCACCTAAATCAATGGCCTGCAAAAAATGCCATTAGAATTTGAAAAGGAAGTGAAAGGCAAATGATTCATAGTGCTTTGTCAAGAAACTCAAGGTCACCCAAACTAGCAAAAACTCAGGGTCACCCAACCTTGAGTTCCTATAGTGCTTTGTCAAGAAAAACTACAATAGCAAACAAACAACATGATTAGACTTTCCTGAAAGGATACTAAAGTATTCATTTATAAGTATCAATGTTTACATGTCCACATCTCTTAAAAAAAATTTGCCTCATAAACCACCAAAATAGAATGAGATTCCAAAGTGGAAGCTTAATGTGAAAGAAGAAATTGAACATTTAGAATGGATGCTACTGAAATGCTACCAAACAATTTTTTATGATCCAAACACAAATTGCTAACAAATCATTTGTATGAAATTGCTAACAAATCATTTGTCACCCTGACATCAGCAGCTCACTCATATAAATACCAGGATAGTGGTAATTAATATCTAAAATTACTCCAACAAACATGGGAGGCCCAACTCCAATATTATTTCTTTCTTATAGGTGAAACAGAAATACACATCTTTTTTTTTTCCATGAATCAACCAAAAATTTGGAAATTTACACCTAAACCAAAATCCACATTTCTTTGTAACTAGTCAAATTTGTTGAAACTTAAGAATGTCAAGAACTTCATAATGAATTTACATGAAGATGAGATGTAAAAATTGGTTACAATTTTCATCCAAAATTAAAATTTTCATGCTCATATATGACATAAAAAATAAGTGATGCTGTATTTTATCAAAACTGTTATTCAATATACCCTATGCCAAAGTTGTTAAAGCATCAATTGGCCCAACAAACTTCTGACTGACTTGTCAAAATTATATCTCGAATATATATATATATTGACAAAAAAATTATGCTCTTCCCTTTACTTCAGTGCAAAAGAGTAAGTGAACCCATGCTAAACATTGCCTCTGTTTTAAAACTTGCTCTTGAAAAACAAAACCATGATTTGGTACTGATCAGTAAAATTACTGGATGAGATATCATGGTATGATGATCACCAAGCCTAATAAGGTGGAAAAGGTCCATATACAAATAGTCAATAAACATTTCCTGGATTTATTATATAGAAACAAGCTTTCACAAATATAAAGAGTAACATGGCAAACATCAACCATATACCCAAGGAACAGAGTGCCATATTCAATACATATGGTTTAAGATCAAAGATTTCAAAGGAAAAAAGAGAAAAAAGTTTCAGAATACTTGGATCAGATATTTGTCACCCCAAATACGATCTCATAGAACCCTAGAGAAAGAAAGAACATAGAGAAGCCATCACATATAGAGTTTCAAATTAAAGCTCAGATGAAGTTGAATCTGGTGTTAATCTGTTCAAGAGCATTGCACACATTGTGGGTATAATTTCCATCCATAGAGAAGAGGAAGAAAATGAAAAGGAACCACCAACTAAAATAGAAGTTTGGATTCGCAGTCAAGGAAGACCCAAATTTAGAACCACCGTCTAAAATGAAAAGGAACCACCAACTAAACATATTTAGAACCCAACATACTCTGGACAAAGAAGACCCAAATTTCCATTGATTGGACACACATTATGTAACGCCCCGAAAATAATCCAACACAATGAAATACTTTATCCAACATTCACTATATAAATGTAAACAAACCTTCAACCTTTACATTACTAATCACCGGTTTTATACAAAAGTTCCACATGCGGATTATACATTCAATGATGTTGAATACATGAATCTATAGCATGTAGAGCGTCAAGTTTTTCAAAATAAATAAAATGCCCTCATGGGCTACAACTTCCAAGGCTTAAGCCTGGTTACACAAAGATGGCCTCTTGGACCCATACAAAAATAGCCCTTGGCTAGCAATTAAATCACAACAACAAAATAAGAGCTATATACTCTTCACAGATTATCCACGCCCTCAACTTGGCGGGATCACCACGTCTTTTTCTGCACCAAAATCCCATAGGAGTGAGCATAAAGCCCAGTAGAGAATCCTTACAAAGTATACACAGTTATGCAAACTTCCAAAGTTAAATACAAATGCATATGCCATGCAATGCCATTTTAAAGTAGATTTCATTTCATGCTCTTCTTGAAAACAATTATGTTTCCATGACACTTTGCAATCTCATCAATTTCAAACTTCCAATTTTTAAAATCATTAGGGGCGGTAAATACAACTCAGGTAATCCCTAGGTTGGTGTCGGCAAGTAGGCTCAACAAGCACTACCAATAACCCCACTTTACCGGTTGCTAACCGGAAGGGAAGTGGTACCTTCTCTGCGTGTGTTTTCGGTCTTTCACCCCGGACACTCAGGCCAACTTATCAATTCATCTACACCTCCTAACCGGACTTACCAACGTATTTACCCCATACACATTTCCATAGTTCTTATTACAAAGAAATCTTTTCTTGAAGTAAATGTTTCCAATCTAAATGCATAATGCATAACAAGTAATTTCATGCGAATGCAATGCAATGTTCTTCTATGCTTCATAGCATTTCTCCATTTCAAGTAACTCGACAACAATATCAAATAAATACATTTCTCATTTCCTCTCTTCAATGTTATTTTACAAAATAACCATATGCCATCAACTCATAGCAACAACAATTTCTCATCATGCGCAATTCATAACAAGTTAGTTCCTTCGAGACTACATGTGATGTTTTCAACATTAATCTCCAAGATTTACAATTTCCACAATCCATGGTACACACCAATTTGCCACTTCTCAACTATACATGTTCATGTGTTTAGTAATAATGTTAAAATTATTTCTCATTTGCTCATATATCAAGAAGATTTGCTATTTAACAAAACATATGATAAAATCTACACTCCTTTATTCATTGAACATAAGAAAGAAAGAAAAACCATAGGTTTTGCTCATATGTCCCAAAACCCCCCAAATTTCTAAGGTTCTTTATCAAAAACAAAACATCTCCCCATTTCTTGGTGAAACCCCATCCAAAAACATCTTTCTTAGATTAATAAGATGAAGCCCTCAAGGATTGACTTAAAAACATTTGAAGGTTTAAACCCTCTTTTGAAAAAATCTCAACACTCTTGAGCCACAAACCCAACTCTCAAAGTAAATTCAAGAGAAACACAAAATCAACATTTAATCTTGCAAAACATGTATATATAACTCAAGAAATCCCTACCTCAATGTTTGATGATGAAAGGGATGGAAACCCTAGAGTCAAGATGGAAGATTCTTCAATTTCCACTATACCAAAAGAAGCCTTAGCTTTGATCTTCAAGATTAGAGAGGGATGATGATTCTAGGCTCAAAGGATCACAAGAAATCAAAGGTTTAAAGTGCTAGGTGAGGGTTTTTAGAGAGAAAAAAGAGTAAAAACGTTTTTAGAGAAAGGGAGAAGTTGAAAACAATGAAATACATTCAACTCTAAAGATAGAAAAAAATAGGGTTTTCGGACTACCCCGTCGTCTCGCATGTGCCCCGCACATGCGGAGCCTCTCTCCCACACGTGCGGCCCTCAGCCCCGCACGTACGGCCTTGTTGCACCTCCTCCAGTACCTGGATATATTGCAGTGTGCAGCCTCCAACCACCCCTAAATTCCGCATGTACGGCCCTCTCCAGCACATGCAGCCTAAGGCCCCCGCAGGTGCGGCTAGCCAACCAACCCAGAAATTTTTTTGTTTGACTCCTGACACACCGGACCTACTTCACACCCTCCGAAACAAGTGAAACCCATCATCGGAACAAACAAGGATAAGAATTTCGAGGAGAGTTTTCGAATCACCACAAACCCAAAAGATTAACATGACTCTAAGTGAAACTTGACACACTAACGAGGCAAAATCGAAGTTAAACAAAAGGAACAAGATGGATAACACCCGGGTCATCACACATTAGAGACATATAGGGTCTCGGAGAAGGATTTTAGAAAGCAAAAAGGAAACAAGAACTAAAAATTACAGTAAGAAACGTATGGAGTTAAAAAAATAAGAGACAACTTAATTCATTGAAGCGCTCTCTCCTCCCAAATCAGAGTCAGAGTAAGAAGAAAATGGCAACAAGACCCATTCCAATTAGACAACAAGCCATTTTAGCTACATGAGTTATGACAAAGCACCATAACTTTATACCTTCTTTTTTTTTTTTATGTTTCCTCTTTCTCGATTCTATGATTATCCTCTCTCTTTAAATGTTTCAAACTTTAATTGTCAGATATACTTATTAATCCCATCTCTGCACATTTTAAAATCTAAAACTTCTATTATAGTTGTAAGCAAGCAATAATAAAGCTAAAGTTACATTAACAAGTAATTCACATACCTTGATCTGAATAAGCTGGGCTTCAGTTGTTTCAACACCAGTAAGCTCACTTGAATAGCCAGGCTTCATCAATTAACTTTTAATTAGAATGCTCACAGGACATTTAGATATAAATTTATAAAATAAATATTAAATGATTTTAATCTCTCCATACACTTGCTAAGTTATTTTTAACTAAAAGCGAAAGTTTTCCATATATAAAAAACATGAAGCCTTAATTAAGTACATACAGAAAAGCACTCAGTACAAATACTAATCAGTTTTCCATATATAAAAAGCATTAATTAAGTCCAACTACTAACCAAGATCACATGAATGCAGCATACATATGCTACTATTGTTTTCCATATATAAAAAGCACTCAGTACCCAATTAAGCTCCTGGGTTCAGTTGCAATGCTACAATGAATATCAGACATCACTCTAATTTGAACAATTTGTGGTAATTTACCTGAAAGTAATCAGTTTCAGCAGTTGAAGACAACAATTCCAACAACAAACAAGGCCAATCAGTTGCAGAATTGGCTAAACTCCTCGAAAACCCACCAACACTATTCAAATCCTTAACAGCATTGGCTCTCCACCAACACGATTCATATCCTAAAAGATAGTGCATGCTTCTTTATCTCTCATTCCTTTCAATCAATTACTACCAAACTAATTGGTGAGCTACTTTTAATGTAGACTCAAAATTGTTCAAATCGGAGAAGATGTGAAGATTTATTACCTGTTGAGGAGGAGATCGTCGTAGAGGGGCATGCGAGTGTTAGGGTGGAGAGGGTCGGATCCCTAAATTTGGCGGCGGACGGAGGGAGAGAAGGAGTTGCTGGAAGAGCTGCTAGGAGGAGGAGAGAGAAAGAGGGAGACGAACATGGTGTGGCGGTTCCTGCCGCTGTGGGGTGGTTAGAGGACGATGGTGGTTGCTTTGCCGGAGGAAACGACCTCGGCCACGAGAAATAGGATCAAGACGGCAGTGGTGGTATCGACCTGTGGTCGCGGCCGCGCCATTGGTGGGTCGAATTGGAGGTCAATGAGAGAAGTGAGAAGACGGTAGGTCTCTCTTCTCGCTAGAGAGAGAGGAGATAGGGGAATTGATTTACCCATGGTTTTGGTTGAAAACAAAATACATATATAATTAATAACAATTCGCGACTAAATATTTTAGTCGCTAATTATTTTTTAATCCGTCTGAAATTTGAAATCTCCCTCCAAATATTTTAGTTTTTTGGCGACTAAAATATTTTTTGTCGCTATAAATATACTTTTGGCGACCAAACTTTTGGTCGCCAAAGATAAAAAATATTTTTTTTTCTTTTCATTCGGCTACTAAACAATTTTAGTAGCTAAAACTAACTATACGGAAACTAAAATATTCTTTTGTCGCTGGAAATTTACTTTTGGCGATAAAAAAAAAAATTCTTTTCATTTGGCTACTAAACAATTTTAGTAGCTAAAACTAGCTATACGGCTACTAAAAAAATTTTTAGTCGCCAATTGTGATATTTTTAGCTACTCTAAGGTTGTCTGGGATGTCCTAAATAAGTGCACCTTTTGACTTTTTGGACTAAAAAGTTGAGGAAAAAAATATGGTTGTTTGGGTTAACTTTTTGACTTTTTATGAAAAAATGTGTATTAAAAAATTGTATAAATTAGTGTGTAGGAGAAGTTAGGGAGAGTAGCCGTACGGCCATACCATCTTGGGCAGGGGCATTTGACATAAGAAATGATTGCCTCATTTGCGGGCATTGCATTGGACTGTGATGTTCGGCCCGTGGGGGCCCACCACGGGTCCCATTTTGCTAATCGGAATCGTCAATGTGTAGAACTCGTCGAGTACTATATACTTGTAAAAAATCATGTTGATCGGATATCGATAGCTATCTGATCAGATTAGTTTTTTTTCAACTGTTAACTATAGCACCATCCTTTTTTTTATACATAACTGATTTGATCATATAGTTAGCGATATCCGATCGGCGTGATTATCCACAAGCATATAGTACCCGACGAGTTCTACACATTGAATGGTTCAGATTATCAAAACAGGACCCGTGATGGCCCCCCACAGGCCGAACAACAGCGTGCTGTTTGTGCACCCCACAGGTATAATTTTTCCCAAAAAATCAACTTCACCCTGTGGGACGTTAGACTGAGTTCTATTATTTTTTGTGTAAAATTAATTTTTTTATTATTATTTTTTTTGTGAATAGTGATAACTTTTTAACTTTTTTTGTAACTTTCTTACTTTTTGGATTATTTTGAAGATGCCAAACTAGATTTTTTTTAGTCGCCAATAATCAATAATTCCCCGACTAAAAAAATTTAGTAGCTAAATATTTGACTTTTGCCGACTGATATTATTTTTGGTTGCCAATTCCGCAACTTTTGCCGACTAAATTTTTTTTAGTCGCCAAAAATGGTCGCCAAAAGTGCATTTTGTTGTAGTAATTAAAATGACAAAATTGAAACTTAAGGAACTAGAATAGCAAAAAATGCATATTTTAGAGACTAAAATAGTCTTTTATCCATATTGTTCCCTTTATTAATGTGAACAGACGTTAGAGTTAAAATCAAATTGATTCAAATTGAAAACTTTGAGAAGCAAAATAACAAAATTGAATTTAAGGGACTAAAATAATAACGAACGCATATTTTAAAAACTAAAATTGTTTTTTAATCCAATTATAGCTTTGTGTTTATATTTATAGAATGTTTGAAAATCATAAACAAAAACTCGTTTGGTTTTTGTTTTTGTTTTTGTTTTCAAAAAATTGTAAACAATTAACGTTTGTAACTAAATAAAAAAATTGATTTTTTCATTTTATTTTTTAATTTTTGGTTCATTTCCTCCTCTTTCTCCCACCCTTTTCGACCACCGCCTATTGTTTATCACTACCAGCTACCATTGCTAATAACCTCCTCTGTGGCCACCACCTCCCTCAGCCACCAATTTCCTATCATCGTTGCCAACCACCTCCAACAGGATATAACCGCCTTTTGCCACCACCTCTTGTTGAAAACTATCTTAGACAGCTGATTGGCCACCATCTCCGACCATCTGCACTACTTTCAGCCACCACTTCCCATGGCCGGCAACCACCTCCAATTGGTGGCAACCACCTTCAGCCTCCACCACCAATGGCCAACAACTACCTTCTCCAACCATCGATAACCATCTCTTTCACTTGTTTTCAAAATAAAATTTGAAAATACTTGTATAGAAACATTTTGTTTTTCGTTTTCAATTTTATTCAAAATAAACATAAACTTTGCTAAATGGTAACCCTACAATGTTCTTTTCAAACAAGTTTGAAGAGATTGAACAAGCTGAAAATTCTTTCCTTGAGTTATAACGATTTTAATGCAAGCATTCTACAGTCACTACCATGGTCCCTAGAGACGTTGGACCTCCGACAAACAAACTTGCAAGGATTGGTTACAAGTAATGGTAAGACCTTAAGCTTAATTTAAATTGGCATTAATTCACTTAAGTCCAAAATTTAACTACTCTTTTTCCACCAAAATGAGCCCATAATGTCTTCTAACATAGCATTAAATGCCCATACAGAAGATTTTGTAAAGAGTAATGTTATACAAAACAAATAAAATTTACAAATTTTTTATTCAAAATTGATGTGGCTCCTATCATGTAATGAGTGATGTTACTAGGTTTTATTTGCAATTCTAAAGTTCTATTACTTGTATGTCATCTCAATTTGTAAAAAGTGTTTATACACTTTTTTAGTTAGTGTAACGTTTTCCTTCCATAATAACAAGAAGCTCTGTTAGATCAGTTACCTTTTTGTTACATGGCTTGAGATATTGGCTCATGATACATCAACTTATCACAATTTGAATAATCTTTGTAACTTTCAAGGTGTAGACCGCCCGAACTCGCTCCTCGCACGAGGTCGCGAATAGGGTTCTAGCCACTACAGTTCGAACTCCTATCACGGTTCTTAATCTAATCTCACAAAGTGCAATGTAAGACTGATAAATCACCAAAGAGTCCAAATCCGGTAAATCGTTTTGGAAAATCAATTTTAGTCAAAAAGCACCAAACATGGACTGCTTTGCCAGATTTCAGAGTCGCCACCTAAATATTTATTTTGGAAAAATTTAGGAAACCCTGACTCGTGCCTAAGGCCACGTGTCCGTCATCACCAAAGTTGCCTCGGCTCGGGAACTTGGGTACAAGAGGGGAAGGTCCTGAAATGAGCACCCCCGCTCGCCCGATCAAAGGATCAGCCTCTACTAACATGATATGTTGTTTTGAAAATGCATGTGTTCTTATTCCGGTTTATTAGCTAACCTTACTACGTGATGCGCACAACATACAAGTATAGACTAAATCATTCAATTTGGAACAAAACATCTCATGTTTGTTTTTTGAAAATGTTTTGAAAGTGCTACCCTCAAGTAGGCTAAAGCGCTGATTTGCCACCCTCAATTGGGCTTAAAACATGATGATTTGTCACTCTCAAAGTGGGCTTTAAAACTCACATTTGATGAATTGTCCCAATTCAAGCAATGAAGCCTTCATCCACAGGCATTCATGCAGTTAAAAACTTAAGCAAATAGCCTCATGTCAAGCATGCTAACATGGCAACACTCGCACTCATGCAAGGATGCTAAAACATAAACACTTACAGTGTACTCCGAGCCAAAACAGAAAACTAGTTAGAAATCATGCATGATCCTAGCTATGTTAAGCAATGCCTAATGCAACATATGCAAAATGCAATAAAATAGGCTTGGCTACCTAAGATGGCATATGAATGCGATTTGATACAAGTATTCAAATAGGTATTGAGATACAATGCAGTTTGAATGATGCGCCGAGCCCGGTGCATGCAAGACAAATGAATGATGCACGCATGCAAAGCATAAGTATGATAATTGAAATATGCCCTAATCTAACCACCAAAAGCTGATAAGTAAAAGGGAGAAAGAAATGGGGTTGGAAGACATGCACACACGCATGCACCCTTATTACAACATTTGCCCTCTCGACGGAGGGTCCGAATGAATGAGCTAAGCTAAGCTAATCTAGGCTAAGCTAACTAATCTAATTAAGCTAATTAGACTAATTATTACACAACCAAATTGAATAACTAGCTACAACTAATTATTACATCACTTTAACTAATTAACAAATTAATTAATTCAGTTACAAAACCAAATGCTAATTGACAAGTAAAGCACTAAATTAAACTACTTCAGCTCTTGTTTGAAGAAGTTAAAGATGCATGCACGCATTCGGTTTCTCGCCCCGAAAAGCCTTCTGATTTGCTCTTTAGAGGCTCTATTTGTAGGGTGTCCTTGAGAACTTGCTGTTGGATCTTACCAAAACCATGCTGAGGAGTGCACCAGTGGCCTGCTGGCCATGAAGAGCTACTGTTGGCCAAAGATGTGCACTGCCGGCCAAGGATGAAGGGGTGTCAGCCATCAATAAGGCACTGCAGACCACTGATGTACTAGAACACCATTCTGCAACAAAGCTCAAAACAGAGGAAATAGAGGTTCTCCCAGGGGTATGTGTGTACTGTGCCCCTTCTTATCACCTCAAAACATCAAGGGAGAGGCACTATTGGATCCAAAACCATCAATCAAGCATTTGGAATACATGATGGCCAAAGATCCAATCTTGTACACATTCAATAAATGCAATGCAAACAAGACTCTAAATCCACTACCTCAACATGGATGATCAAAGGTAATGGAGACCAAGGAAGATTGGCTCACTTTCATCACTTTGAGTATGAAGTGGACCAATCAACCTTGTGTTCAACATAACGTCCGATTGAACACAATGCAATGCAAACATCATGCTATGCAAACAACATGCTATCTTTCAATGCTAAAGTGGCATGCACAAGACTCTACCATGTAAGCAATGCATGCAAGACATGTTAAGGGGCCAAGAGCACCAAGGCTAGTGAAGAGCATCACACAAGAGGCATGCATTATCAAGCACAAATGACTAAGCCAACTCTGGATAGAGCTCAATCATGCCAAAATAATGGTCTAAACATGCTGAAATGGGAGCTCAAATGCTAGAAGAACATGCACACATGTTGGCCTATAAGTAAGGTATAATACACAACCCTCAAAAGCTATGAAGAAGTGAAGTATATGAGAGTGTGACTACACTATATGCACTGAAATTACATATTGAATGGTGCCATACCATGCAAACATCACATGCATAACATGTTAAAGGCCTCGAAACTCAAAGCTAGTCAAGGCCCTTTACACTACAACCATACTAAGCAATGCTCAAATGACCTTGACCATTCAAAACAGACCTAAGGTAGGTCGAAATAGTAGCAAAAACATGCTAGATTTGTAGCATAGATGGCAAGAAAGATATGCTCATGTATTAGCTCACAAACAAGGCATAAAGGCACAACTCTTAAAAGCTCTTAAGGAGTGAAAGAAGTGAGAACATGACACATGTATAAGCTCTGAAATTACATACCAAATGATGCCATATCACACAAACATCACAAATAAGGCATGCTAAGGGTCTCAAAACTCAAGACTAGTGAGGGCCTTTGCACTATAGCTATACAAAACAAGAGCCATATGACCAAGACAGCCCAAAATAGTCCTAAAACAACCTAAATGGAGATCTAAAACATGCTTGAAATAAGCTAAGAATGGCTAGACTTAGAGGCCAAAACAATAGCACATGTTAGGCAATTTAGCACAATTGCACTACAAGCATACAAAGCAAGCTTCATGTGACCAAACCAGCTTAAACCAGAGTTTAATCATGCCAAAATAGTAGCTAAAACAAGCTGGAGTGGAGCCAACACATGCTAGAATAATAGGCTAACTCATGAGTCATGCAAGGCTAACAAGTAGGATTACACTACAAGTATGAGAAGCATGCAAGAGGTGACCAAACGAGCCAAAAACAGAGTTATGGTAGGTCCAAAAAGTCACAAAAATGTGCTTGAACTAAGCTACAAAAAGGTAGGAAAGCATGCTCATATGTTAAGCCATCAACACATGTAAACAAGACACAACGAGGGGAGGCCACCCCCTCCTATTTTGGACCTCAAAATATGGTTTTCACCACTAAAAATTCTTTGGATTTCAGTGGTTAGAAGGCCAAGAAATTTTTTTTTGAAAGGCCTTGAAAGATGGCACAAAAAGCTGTACAAGCTAAGGAACAAAAGAGAAAGACAACCCCCTAACACAAAATAGGCCTAAACCACCATTTTTAGGACTGAAAAATAGAGTTTTCTTCAGTTTAAAACCAAGCTAAAAATAGTTTGCAAAGGTGGTAAAAACAAGTATGAAAATAAGCTTAAAAGAGGGAGATGCTCACCCTTGAAGCATAGTACAAGAACAACCACTTTTCTTGAGCCAAAACCACCTTTTGGAGCTCAAACAAAGTCCCAAGCTACCTCAGAACAAAGATGATCCACTCTTGTTAAGGGTTGATAGGTTGAAGATGGTTGTATGCAAGCCTTCAAGCACAAAATCTTTAGAGAGAGTGAAATCTAAAGAGAGGATTTAGAGAGAGAGGCTCCCAAACCTTTTGCCAAATTGTTCTCAAATGTTCTAACCCTTGAATATGAGATATCTAGCTTCAATATATAGCAAAAAGAGAGCCTTAGGTCGAAAATATCTCAAGAGGGACAGCTGTACCAACTGGAACCAAAATATTTGCAGAAAACTGCTTTGTTCCATCTGTGGCCGGCACTGTATCATTGTTGGCTGGCACTTGGTCATCCATGGCCGGCAGGGGTCACTCTTGGACGGCATGGGGCGGCATTGGCCATTCATGGCCGGCACCTGGCCAAAAAATCCCATTCATGGTCATAAACTGCTACCTCTGGTTGGACAGAAAAATCTGCTTTTTGGGCCCGACTTCAAATGGACATAACTCCTTTAGCTGGACTTATTTTCAGGTCATTCTTGAGCCTAAATTGTAGCCCTGGAAGTCTTCTTTCCAATGGTAGAAGCCTCACTTCAAAATTCCAACTGTTCAAAAAGTTATGCCTGTTTTGGTGAAGCTGCTTAGTTTCGTTCCTTCCCGGATTCATGCCGAACTTCTCCCAAACTAGTTTGCTTCTCTCCTCTCCTCTTTTCTTCAACTCCAAACCCCTAAACAAGGTGTTTTGAAAGATTTTTTTAGAGATTTCATCTCTTTTTCATTCATTTCCACTTTGTCCTTTGCTCGGTTTACTGAAAAATGCAGCATTTAACAAAATGCAAGTGTTGGAACATCGTAGGAACTTTTTCAAAAACTATTTTGAAAGAGAGGGTTTCAAGGTCTAAAATCTTTTGAACAAGATTGTTTTGGTCCAAAAGGGGTATGAAGTTGGGATTGACTCTCTCATTGCTGAAGAAATCGAACATTTGCCCTGCACACCTTTCACCACCAAGTAAACCATCAGTAGTGCCCAAGTCTTAAGGGCGGTCAAAAATGGGGTGTCTACACAAGGGCATTCATTTTATGGATTGAGACATGGGATTGTATTCTATGTCCAATAGATTTACTAGTCCAACGTTTAATTAGAAGAGTGAATGTCGTACTAATAGTCAAATACACAAAATTTTCAGCCAAATAGTTTAGGGACTATTTATCTCAGGACTAACATCCCATTGTATTGTAATCCTCCCCTTATCTAGTCGATATAAATAGACACCCTCAAAGGATCTATTTATCTTATTGCAATTCTCCCTTATCTAGTCCATCCAGGAACTATTTATCTCATGTAATGATCACCACATTTTCATGGCACTATGTAGTGAATAATTCTTAAGCTACATCTTTCAGGGTTGGATGGATTGAAACACTTATAAGACTTGTACTTGGATTATACATCCATTAACCAAAGCTTTCTTTATAATATTAGACTAATGTCTTCCCTAAGGGTGTTGAAATTACGAGGAATTGGGCTTAATGGAAGCCTACCTAACAAAGGTATTCACACTTTGATCATATTCTTTGAATTAATTCTTTTACCATGTGAATGTGCCATGAGCTATCTAATTTTGTGTGGATAAAATCTCAAGCTAAGCATGACTTCTTTTATTTCATAGTTGGTGTGAACTTTCTAACCTCCAAAACTTAGATCTCAGTGATAATGGTTTTAAGGGAATGCTTCCCTCATGTTTTGGAGACTTAACATCAACTCGATTATTGGACCTCTCTTCAAATCAGTTCACCGGAAATCTTACCCTGTCTCCACTTACTAATCTCACAACACTTGAATACCTATTCCTTTCATATAATCATTTCGAGATCCGACCTTCATTCATCTCATTTTTTAACCATTCAAAGCATAAGATATTTTTAGGTGACAACAACAGATTGAGTGATCAAACCGAGTCTCAAACATGGATTCCTAGGTTCCAACTGTAGGTTTTCAGTTTATCAAATTGTGGATCAAACAAACTTGGTATGAAACTTTCACATTTTCTCTTTTACCAATATGACTTGAGAGTAATTGATCTATCACATAGAATCTTGGTGGGAAAGCTCCCAGTTTGGTTGTTAGAAAACAATACACGATTAGAATCTATTACTCTAAGAAATGGCTACTTCACAGGGCCTTTCCTTTTGCCATTTTATCCCAATTCATATGTTTCTATAATTGATATTTCTGACAATCATCTTGAGGGTCCAATTCCAGCAAATAGAGGTTTGTTCTTTCCCAATTTGTTCAGTTTAAACATGTCTACAAATCAATTTGAGGGTTACATTCCTACTTCTTTAGGTGACATGCACTCCTTGTTGGAATTAGACTTGTCTAACAATATTTTATCAGGGTAGATACCTGAGCATTTGGTAATTGGTTGTTCCTTATTAAGCTTCTTGCAACTATCAAACAATAATTTGTATGACCAAATATCCCCTTTGTTTGTGAATTCTTCATTGGAATATTTATATTTGGACAATAACCATTTTGTGGGCAAAATTCCAGATATCATGTCTCTTCCTCCTTCTTTAGTGGTAATTGGTATTAGCAACAACCACTTGTCTAGAGAGCTTCCAAAATGGATGGGAAACATGACTGGATTGAATGGAATTAATATGTTCTCAAATCATTTTGAAGGTCCTATTCCTATAGAGTTATGCAAACTTGGTCAACTTGAGTTCTTAGACCTTCTTGAGAACAACCTGTCAGGTTATATACCATCTTGCTTCTACAGCTCAAGTATGATGATACATGTCCACTTGAATCAAAATAAGCTAAAGATGTCCGACGACATTTTCATTTTTCAACAGCTCTTCTTTGGTGACTTTAGATGTTAGTGATAACAATCTAAGTGGTACCATTTCTAGCTGGATTGGAACCCTTTCTGAGTTGAGCATTCTTGTCTTAAAATTTAATAATTTGGAAGGTGAAATTCTAGTTCAGTTATGCCAGTTGAAACAATTAACCATATTAGATCTTTCTCAAAATAACTTCTCTGGTCTCATCCCTCATTGCTTCATTGACATACCTTTTGAGACAACCTATACAAAAATCTTCTGTAATGACGAATGGTTGGCGGGACAAATTAGCATTTCTGGTGTGGGACTTTGTGAATGGGTCAAAGTCACTGGGAGAAGATGATACATTGCATTATGCTAATGATCGCTTCCGATCTTTGAATATCCATCAACAAGTGGGGTTCACAACAAAGTATGGATTCTATTCATATAAAGGCAAAAGTCTTGACTACATGTCAGGAGTTGATCTCTCTTGCAACCACTTAACAGGGGAAATCCCAATTGAAGTTGGAAAGTTGAGCAACATCCATGCACTAAACTTGTCCTATAACAATCTAACTAGATCAATCCCAACAACATTCTCACATTTGAGGTAGATAGAAAGCTTGGATCTCTCTTACAACAATTTGAATGGAAGAATCCCACAATTGATTGAATTAAACAATTTGGCAATCTTCAGTGTGGCACACAACAACTTATCAGGTCCAATCCTAGATCGGAAAGCTCAGTTTGTGACTTTTGAAGAAAGCAGCTATGAGGAAAATCCCTTTCTTTGTGGACTTCCCTTAAAAACCAATTGCACTGAAATTTTGCCAACATCAACAATGTCAAAAGTCCTGCATAGAGAAGAATATGGTGGTTTCATAGATAGGGAGGTTTTCTATGTCAGCTTTCTAGTCTCTTATATTATTGTGTTGATGGGAATCATTGCAGTTTTGTTCATAAATCCTCATTGGCGACGGGCTTGGTTTCACCTCATTGAAGTATGCATGACCTCTTGGTACTATTTTGTTTTGGACAATTTCACGAAGCTTTGGAGCAATAGAAATGTGTGAACTTTTTATTTTTGATGTAAGTTTTGTATTCGAATCTAAGGAAAGAAATGGTGATTGAAATTTCCAATAGGTTTATGTCAGCAAGATACATCAATGTCTTTTCACAAAATCTTTCCCCTATCTCATTTCTTGTGCCAAGTTGCCACAAACATTTTTATTTCCAAAATTTTTGGTCCATTTTTTAAAATTAGTGCAAAAATGTAAGTATCTACCCTGATTTGGATATGTGGTAGGTCAGGTGTTAATTTTGGGAGTTAAATTAACTTGGGTTGCTATGGGTAGTGCTGGTCATATTAGCAAAAATCAAAATTCTACAGGTGCACTCTTTGCATGAGAGAGATTTTGGGTTATCCTTTATTCTTTAAACAACAAACTCAAATCAATGGATACATGGCCTAAAATGTTTGGTAATTTTGAATAATGATTAATTGAACAAATTCTAATTCAATAAGAGCGGGCTAATCAAACTCATAATACATTTTATTTTTTGTAACAAGGGTGTTTAGAGCTTCATCTTCACTAATTTTCTGGCACATGTAGCTTTTCATTTCATACATATTGGGTGATTACCAACCACAAGATTGGACTCGATTAAATTTTAGGTAGTGTTTAATTTACTATAATGGAGATGGAATGGAACAATTATTCCATTAGAACATTCGTTTTCACATTTGGCTTGCTAATATTTATATTATAAAAAAATAAATAAATAAAAATCATTTTTGGGTAAATTACACCATTAGTCCTTGTTGTAGTTTAAGTGAAGTGTCAATTTGGTCCCCATATTTTTAATTTGAACAATTTGGTCCCTACGCTTTTAATTTTGTTACTGTAACACCCCCAAATAAATGACATAATGATAAGTTTAATTAATCCATTCAATTGCAACAATCTCAACTCAAATGATCAAATCTCTATGTTTTGTATTTCATTCATGTGAGAGATTTACAAAAGAGGTCCACATGCGATACATATTCAAGCTTTGTAAAGGGTGAATCCATAGCATGTGCAACAGTGAAAACAAAAGAAACAATACAAATGAAATGCCCTAAAGGCTACAAGTTCCAAGGCTTAAGCCCAGTTACATAAAAGATGGTTATCCAAAAATCCACACAATTAAAGCCCTTGGCTTGTCAAAACTTACAACAAAACCCAAAAAATAAATAAATAAATAAAAGAGCCTGGTGCTCTCAAAACATATTCCTTGCTTTTGCTAGGCGGAATCACCACATCCTTCCCTGTACAATTCCATTAGGGGTGAGTACAAAACCCAGTAGAGATATTTAACAAAGTATATATGTTTAGTAGTCTCATATATGTATAAATTCAATGCCATGCCATGTCATGCACTAAATACCACAAGTTTTACTCTATTGAAGAAAAAAATCATATGCACTATTCTTTTAAAGTAATTTCACCATCTCAGTAAATTTCAACATTTAAATACGGAGTGGTAAATACGACTCATGTAATCCCTAGGTTGGTGTCTGCAAGTAGGCATAACAAGCACTACCAAATCACCACTTTACCGGCTCCTAACCGAAAGGCACGTGGTACCTGTAACGCCCCAAAGAAATTGTACAATATAAACTCAAAAACTACCCATTACATCATCTTGTTTCCAAATCAATAACCTCCAATTACATTATCTTGTTTCCAACTCAATAATTTCCATTACTTAATGTATACGGAAATAAAGTCTCAACATGAACATCATTATCAAATCTCCAACATTTGTATTCATTAAACATCAAGAAATTTACAAAAAATATTCCACATGCGATTACACATTCAACATTCCTACAATATGAATCTATAGCATGTGGCACAATAAGTCAAATACAAATTAATGTTCTCAAGGGCTACAAATTCCAAGGCTTAAGCCCAGTTACATAAAATGATTTTTGAACCCATACGTATAAAGCCCTTGTGTAGACACCCCATTTTTTACCGCCCTTAAGACTTGGGCGCCACTAATTGATCACTCAATGATGAAAGTTATGATGTGCAAATGTGCGATTTCTTTAGCAAAAAGAGCTTCTAAATCCCAACCTTACACCCCATTTTGGACCAAAACTATTTCGACCAAAACTATTTCAGACCTTAAAACCCTCTCTTTCAAAATATTTTCGAAAATGTTTCTACGATGTTCCGAGGCTCGCATTTCGTAAAATATTGCACTTTTTGGTAAACTGACTAAAAAAGTGGAAATAAATGGAAAATAGGTGAACTCTTTGAAAAATCTTTTAAACCTCTTATTTATAGGTTTGGAGTTGAAGAAAATAGGAGGGGAGGGGAGAAAACTAGTTGGGAAATGGTTGAGCATGAAATCGTTAAGAGAGAACTGGGCAGCCTTCACTAAATCAGGCCTATCCTTTTGTACACTTAGACTTTAGTTGTAAGGCCACCACCATTGGAAATTGGACTTCTGGGACTTCAATTTAGACTTAAGAATCTCCTAAAGCCAAGTCCGGATGAGGGACATATGGCCGTTTAAAGTTAGGCATCCATCCCATTAGGACAAAACTGACCAGCCTTCACAAAAATAGTCATACTCTTTGAATACTTAGAATTTAAATGTGAGGCAACCTCCATTGGAAAGTAGACTTCTGGGGCTTCAATTTAGACTCAAGAATGACCTAAAATCGAGTCCGGATAAAGGAGATATGCCCATTTGAAGTCAGGCCTGGATGTAGATTTTTTGTGGCTGGCAAGTGGCCATTTGTGGATGACAGGCAACCATTTCTATCCTGCCGACCACCGCTACTGGCCTGCCGGCCACTAGTGTAAAACCCATATATTTTTGCCAACTGTTTCCACAAAGCTCTAGTTGTTCCTTTTTTGATATTTTCGACTGAAGCTCATATATTTCTATATGTAAAGGACCTTCTCTCTTAGTTTAAAGGTTAGAAACATTTAGGAGTGAGGAAATAATTTTGGAAAATTCCTCTCTCTCTACAATTCTCTCTCTCCCTTTCTACTTCATAGCCTTTGCCTAAACGCTCTAAACCAAACCTAGAGAGCTTCTTGCTGAGGTGATTTGAGCTTGAATTTGAGCTATTAAAACACTTGAGAGTGTGAAATTAGTGGTTTATAACTCAAAGAAGCATTCATCTTCAAGAGGTATACCTTCTCTTGCTTTTGTACCATCTCTACACTACTTGTTTTCCATCTTTTCTTGTTGTTTTTAAGCTCTTTAAAGCCTGTATTTTTGGGCTGAAACTTGTGGTTTAAGGCCCTTCTTTACACCTTGCTTCTAAGGCCTTTGCCCTTGTATTTCCCACTTTGTTGTCAAATCTTTTGGAGCCTTTTAACACTGATTTTCAGAGTTATTTAAGTGGCCAAAATCATGTTTTGAAGTCTAAAATTAGAGGGGTTAGCCTCCCCTCCTTGTATCTTGCTTACTAGCTTAGTTTGTGCTATGTTTAGCTTATTTTTCTAGCTATTGTTAGCTCAATTCCAACATGTTTTAGGACTGTTTGTAGACTATTTTATCACTATTCTTAGCTATTAGTTGCATTCAAGCTTTGTTTTGCATGCTTCTAGTGTAATTGTCCTCATAAGCTTGGTGTTTTAGGCCTTAGACATCATCTTATTTGAGTTGATTGCATTTATTTATGGCTTTCCAAACTTCTGATCACTCTTAATCATCTCTACAACGTCCCTCCTTTCTTGGCTTTTGTTTTGTTTTGAAAGTGGTTCAAACTATTTGTTTGTTTAAGCATGAGATTGAGATGTCATGCTTAATGGTTTAATCCCTTAAGGGGTTCATTACCAATGGTATGATGTCTCTTTCGCGCCAAAGCAACTCTTGGTTTGAGCCCTCTTTCTATTAGAGGACTTAAACTCACCTTTGGACTCAATGAATTAAAGGATGGTTGGTAATTAAAATGAAGTAATTAAAATAGGACTAAAATGATGCAAGATAAGAATTTGTTTTTTGTGTTCAATCGGACATTAATTGAACACATGAAAGCCTGAGGCATTTCATACTCATTAGTAATGAATGGTTCAAGTTTCCAAGGTCACCACTTCCCTTGATCAATTCATGAAAGGGAGGAGGTTTGAGTCTTATTTTGTTGCATTTATTAAACTTGCACACTTTGATTCATAAGCCATCATGAAATAAAATTACTTAAGTTGATAGTTTGTGGACCAAATTTACTACTCCTTTGATTTGTTCATGATAGGGAGGGATGAGTTGTGCAGACAACCCTTGAGAATACCTTGTGCATACTCTATTTGTTCTCTGTTGCAGCAAGATGAACCCTGTAGCAGTGGCCAACAGGCCATCACTGGTGGCCGACAGGCCCTCACTCCTCATCGGCCGGCCACTAATGCAATATTTAGCAGTGTGTTTTTTGAGCTGAGCAGAGCTGTTCTGGAGGTGAACAAAGGTGTAAGTGTTCTACTGTGTAACAGAGAGCTTCTAGAAGCAAAACAGTGGCCTTTTCGGGTGGAAACCGAGCACATGCATGAGAATTCCTCGCATACCGAGCATGTTTAAGTTTAAATATTTAGTTTAGATATTTGTTGTAATTAATTAGTTGTAGCTAGTTAATTTTGTAAAGTGTTATAATTAATTAGTTAGTTAACTAATTGTTTGATTTCATCTTGCAATTATTTTAGTTAACTAGAATAGTTAATTCATTTGTTGTAATAATTGGTTAAGTAGTTTAGCTAATTTAATTTGTTTTGTAATAATTAGCTTAGCTAGTTAGCTAGTTAGCTAGTTAGTTCATTCGAACTCTCCTTTGTGAGGGCATAATGTTGTAATAATATGTATGTCTTCCAACCCCACGCCTGTAGACATCCCATTTTTGACCGTCCTTAAGACTCAGACGTCATCGATTGAGCGCTCGGTGATGGTGCATGTTGTGCTCGTTTAGAGGTTTCGGAGTTTTGGCTAAGAACCTTGCCTCCGGGCCTCTGAACTCTTTGTACTTCGGCTCGGTTTGTGGACCGAATCTTGTTTTCTCTTCCCGAAGTGAGGGAGAGGTCTTGTAGACCATCTCTTTGTGGTCGTAGACCACTTCTTCTGGTCGTAGGCCACTTTTCCCGTTTGGAGACTAGTTTTCGATTTTTGGAGCCTTTGGCCGTGCGCCTTGTCTAGGGACCGCTTAATGTTCTCCGTTTAGTGTGATTTTTGAACCACACCTTGTTGCCTCTGCCTAGAGGGACACTGTGGTCCGGGAGACCACTTTTGTGCTTGTATACCACTTTTGATGCTCATCAGCTAGTTTTTGGGACTTTCGGCCGCGTGCTTTGCCTCCTGATATCTCGTCTTGCACCCGCTTTGGTTTGTTTTTGGTACAAACCTTGGTTTCCTTGTTTGGAAGGTGGTACAAGGGTGGCAGACCAGTATTTCTTCTGGCCGACCACTTTTCCTTCTGCCAGCCAGTTTTCTGGTCAGACAACTGGCATTCTTGGTCTTTGGGGCATCTTTTCTAGTCGACCACCACTCCACTTGCTTGTTCTTGTGCCCTGGACTTCTCCCACCTATGGCCAACCAGTTTTTGTCCTTGGAGACCACTTGAAATGGTCGGCTGCTTTTTGACACCTTTTTGGAGATATTTTCCTCCAGCTGGCACAACTGGAGGACATTAGAGCCATCCTCCATACACGTGTATGGAGGGATTGGCTTGTTGCTTAGCTTCTCCTAGAAGCTTTGCCTTTCCTCTTCTATAAGAGGAAGGCTCCTCCTCCCTCCTCTAGGTTAAAAAAAAATCAGCTGAGAGGGATAGATATAGTGTTGTATCTATATCTCTTTGTTTGTCCATTTTTGTGCTTCAAAAGTGTAGATTGTCTTAGTTTAACACACAAACACACACTTAAACACCTTGCTTGGGTTGCTGAGGCTTCAAGAAGTTGTTTTTGGTGTTCTTGGGTTGGTTTAAGCTCAAAGAGGCTGCTAGAGTTGTAGTGGTTAAGGTGGTCTTCAAGGGTGAGCATTTGACCTTTAAATTCCCCTTTCTTGCTTAAGTTTTTAGCCCTTGTTGCATACGTTTTAAAGCTTGGCTCTTAACTAGAAAAAGTTCTATTTTTCTGTGCTTAAGACCTTTGTTTCAGGTCACTTTTTCGTTTGGGGTGGTTTACCTCCTCTTAGGCCTTGTTTTGAGCCATCCATTTAGGCTCTTGTTGAAGCCTTTGCATGACCTTCCTACCACTGAAATCTAGAGGATTTTTAGTGGTGGGACGGTGGTTTTGGAGTCCTAAATAGGAGAGGGTCATCCCCTCTCCTTTGTGTCTTGTTTACTTGCTTTGAATGCCTCATATGTGAGCACCTTTGTTAAGTTCATGTTGGCCATGTCTTAGCTTGTATTTGTAGTTATTTTGCTGTGGCATGCCACTTTTTTTGCTTGGTTTTGTCACTCAATGCCAGGGCCGGCCCTGCCCTAAGGCAGGTAAGGCTTGTGCCTTAGGCCCCATATTTTGGCCCAAAAATAGGGCCCCCAAATTTAAAAAATTGTTATAGGTTCAACCCTTTTTTTTTTTTTTTGGTTTTAAGATCAATTTAAAGGGCTCCAAATATTTTATTGGGCCCATGTATAATTTAGCCCATATTTATTTATAAATGTGTTTGGCCCATATTTATTAAGATGAAAATATATAAATAAATAAATAAATAAAAAAAATAGGGCCCCTAAATTTGGTAAAACATATAAACATATATAACATAGGGCCCCTAAATTTGGTAAAATATTATAGGCTCAATTTTTTTTTTTTTTTTTTGGTTTTAGGATCAATTTAAAGGGCCCCAAAATATTTTTTTGAGTCCATGTATGATTTACTCCATATTTATTTATAAGTGTAGTTTGGTCGATATTTATTAAAATGAAAATATATATTAAAAAAAAAAGTGTTTGGGCTCAAGAAAAATAATACATACAATATATGGGCCCTATTTTTTTTATTTTTTATTTTTACCTTCTTTATCTATTAGATTTTAGTGAAATAAATAATTTTGCTCAAATTTTTTTACCTAGGTCTTTATCAATTTTAATTGAATAATTTTTTCCTAATTTTTTTGTTCTAATTTTGTTTTATTAAATTGTTTTATTTATAATTTTAATGATTATATGTGTAAGTAAATTTTTTATGGCTACAAGCAAATAAAAAAGTTGTAACTTATCGTTTTATTCATGAATTTTTTTTCAATATAAAAGGGCCCCCATTTTCGAAATTCGCCTTAGGCCCCGACGAACTCAGGGCCGGCCCTGCTCCATGCATGGTTAATACACTTGTAGTGTAAATCACACAAACTAGTCTTGTATGCCTCATGTTTGAGCATGTGTTTCTAGCTTGTTTTGGGGCCATCTCGTTAGGTTTTTGTTGTTGTTTTACCATACCTTAGATCTGTTTTGGGTTGGTTTGGTTGGCTCTTGCATGCCTAATACACTTGTAGTGTAAACCTCTTAAACTAGCTTTGTATGCTTCATGAGGTAGCATGACATTCTAGCTTGATTTCTTTCCATTTCAGCATGTTTTTGGTGATGTTTTACCACGTCATGACTCTGTTTTGATTTGGTTTGGTTGGCCTTTGCATGCTTCATGCACTTGTAATGCAATCCCATGAAATAGCCTAACATGCATCATGCTTTGACATGTCATTTTAGCATGCTTTTGGCTTAGCTCTGAGAAGACTTTGTTCATGTTTTGCCATGCTTAAGGTCTAATTTTGGTTGTTTTGGTCATGCATGACTTGCTTTGTATAGCTATGGTTCAATCTAGCTTGTCAGCTTTGTGCATTGAGTCCTCTAGCATGCTTTACTTGGACTATATGAATGATTTGGAATCATTTATTATGTGATTTCAGTCCATGTTTCATGGCCATACACTTGCATTTGTCACTTAATCAATGCGTTGGAGGGTTGGTCCTTTATGCCTTAACATGAACCATTGCGTATGCCTTCATGCCTTAGCTTGCGAGCCATCATTTCAGTGGGTTTTTTGGGGTTATTATGCCATGATATAACTCTGATTTTTGTTGGTTGAGTCATCCCATGCTTGGTCCCAATAGGTGTAGTGTAATCCACCTTATTTGCCTTGTATGTATCATGTCTCATGCCCCTCATGTTGGCATGTTTTGGCTTCCTTCCTTGCATGTTTTAGTCTCATCTTAACATGTTCTAGGACTGTTTTGGGTTGCCTTAACCATATGCTTCATGTTTTGTATACTTGTAGTGTAAATGCTCTTGTTTGCCTCAAGGTTTGAGCACCATTGCATGCTTCATTTGTGTTGTGTACATGATTTGACATCACTTAACATGACATTTCAGAGCATGTAGCATTGCCATATTCCCACTTCATTCATGCTTTAAGTGCATTTGAGTGTTGTGCATTGTTGCCTTGTTTACGGCTTAGCTTGTATGCTTGCATGCCTAGGTATTTGAGCCATCATCTCAGCATGTTTAGGTCCTTATTTTGACCTATTTGAGCTCTGTCCATGCTTAATTCATGCATTTGTGCCATGTATTGCATGCCTCCTATGTGTTGCTCTTTGCTAGCCTTCATGCTTTAGGACCTTTGCATGCCATACTTGTGTTGTTTGAATGATTTGGCATCATTTCTTACCTCATTTCAGTGCACTTAGTGTTGTTACACTTCCACTTTTATCACTCCTTGAGCACTCTTGAGAGTTGTGCTCTTTGGCCTACTTGATTGGCCAATGCATTGTGCATACATGCTTTGCATTTTGGTGCCTTTATTTTGGTGTTATGGCCACTGATTTGGGCATGGCTGAGGCCTATCCATCTTGGTTTAAGTCCGTTGTTGCATTGTGTATGCCATGTTATAATGTGTTGTGCATGTTATGTTGTTGTTTGCATTGAGCATGCCACAATCATATTGCATTGAGTATGTCATATTGTCCATAGCATTGTGTATGCCATGTAGTCGCATTGCATGTTTGCCATGTTGCTTGCATTTGTATTTGGAATAGGTGTTAGTCCAAACACGAGAAAAGAGGGACGTTTCATACTTCAAGTGATGAAATGTGCCTCAATTCTCGGTCACCGACGTTCTTGATCATGCATGATAGAGTTTTAGGCTTTATGTGTTTACTTGTGCATTCATTTTATATTGAATTGTGCAACTTCACCTCTCAGCCATCATGCATTGAAATGCGCGATTGGTGGCCCGAGGGTCGAGAACTACACTCCCTTGAGTTCATTACATGATATGGAGGGTGGTTGTGCACACATATGCTGCAAATACATTGCCATGCCCTTTCTTGCTCTCTGTTGCAGAAAATTGGAATTCAGCAGCAACAACTGGCCGGCCAGCCAGAAAAACTAGCTGGCCGACCACTTTTCTGGTTTTTCAACAACCAAAAGTGGTCGGCAGTTGTCTGGAGCAACCAAAAGTGGTCGGCCACCCTCCCACAGGTCTCCCAGGGTGGAGTTTCATCTTTCTGGAGCTTGGTGCAAGTTCCTGAGAGCGTATTGCAAACAGAGGCGAATTGGGGCATCGCATTGGATTTCCGAACAAGGCAACCAGACGTGCATGCATCCTCCTTGCTTTGAGGCTCCTGTTTTATTGCTTTCCTTAGCTGCCATGCTTAGATAGCTAGCTTATGCTTTGGTTTGTAATTTATTAGTTAATATGTTTAGCTAATTCAATTCGTTTTGTAATAATTAGTTAACTAGAATTAGTTAATTAATTCGTTTTGTAATAATTAGTTTAATTAGCTTAGATTAGCTAGTTAGCTTCTTATTCGGTCCCTCCTTCGAGAGGACACATTGTTGTAATAAGCATACGTGTGTGTGATGCATGTCTTCCAACCCCCATTTCTTTCTCCTTTTTACTTAACCGCTTACGATGGTTAGTTTTAGGGCATATTTTGTTTAGCATACCTTATGCTTGCATGCGTGCATCCATTCATCTGTTTTGCATGCACTGGGCTGGACGCATCATACTAATTGCATTGTATTTCAATTCCTATTTGAATACATTTACCAAGTTGCATTTTCACATGACATCTTAGGATAGCCGAGCCTATCTTAATTGCATTTTCGCATGTGTTGCATTAGCCATCTTAACATGAACTAGGATCATGCATGATTTCTGACTAGTTCTCTGTTTTGGCTCAGATGTTTACGCTTTAGCATACTGCATGTGTGTTAATGTTGCCATGAAAGCATGCTTGCCATGAGGCTACCTGCTTATGTGATATAACTGCCTGAATACCTATGGGTGAAGGTTGGATTACTTGAATTGGAACAATTCATTGAAATCCGTGTTTTAGCCTACTTGCGAGTAGCAAACTTCAAACCATTTTCAAGCAAATATGCAATGCTTTGTCCCAAATTAGGCGATCTAGTCTATACTTGTTTGCCGTACGCATCACATAGTAAGATTAGCTAATTAATCGGAATAAGAGCACATGTGTTTTCAAAAACAAGATATCATGTTTAGTACAGGCCGATCTTTGATCGGGCGAGCGGGGGTGCTCATTATATGACCTTTCTCAATCGTACCCAAGTTCCTGAGCCGAGGCAACTTTGGTGATGACGGACATGTGGCCTTAGGCACGAGTTAGGGTTTCCTAAATTTCTCAAAAATAAAATATTTAGGCAGCGACTCTGTATTTGGCAAAGCAGTCCATGTTTGGCACTTCTTTATTAAAAATCAGTTTTCCAAAATGATTTGCCGAATTTGGACTCTTTGGTGATTTATCGGTATTACATCACACATTGTAAGATTAGATTCAGAACCGTGACATTTGAGTCCAAACTGTAGTAGCTCAGAACAAAACGAGATCCGTGCCGTTTCGCAAGAGGCGCGCGGATGTCGGAGAGTTCCCAGGAGCGCGTCTACAACGTCTTTCTCCTTTTTATTTACTAGCTTATGATGGTTAGTTTAGGGCATCATGTTTTGTTTAGCATTCCCATGTTTGCATCCATTTGTCTTGCATGCACCGAGGCTCGGTTTATCATTCTAACTTGCATTGTTAGTTTAATACTTCTTTGAATACGTGCTTAGACCGCATGCTATCAAAATTGATTCGCATGTCATTTTAAGTAGCTGAGCCTATTTAGATTGCATATCGCATGTGTTGCATTAGCCATTGCATAGTTAGGATCATGCATTTTTCTAACTCTTTTGTTTCTCTTGGCTCGCCTCGAAGTACTAGGTGAGCATTTCTGTGTTTTAGCATATTGCATTGTATGTTGATGTTGCCATGAAGCTAAGTGCTTAATTGCTATAACTCTTGAATGCCTGTGGATGAAGGCTAGTTGATTGAATTGGAATAATTTGAGTAATGTTTATATGCAATTACTTTTTCAAGTGGCACATATTTCGAAACAAATTTCAAAAACAAACATGAATCAAGTGTTCTAATTCTTGCAATTTAGTCTATACTTGTGTGTGCGCATCAGATAGTAATGCTAGCCTAATAAACCGAAACAAGAGCATATAATGTAAATAAGATTCATTCATGATTAGTAGAGGCTGATCTCTGATCGGACGAGCGAGGTGCTCAATTCATGACCTTCCCGTCTCATACCTAAGTTCCCGAGCCGAGACAATCTTGGTAATGACGGACATGTGGCCTTTGGCACGAGTCATGGGTTTCCTAAATTTCCCAAAAAATATTTAGGTGGCGACTCTGTGTCTGGCAAAGCAGTCCATTTTTGGCAATTTGATTCAAAATCGATTTTCCAAAAGATTTTTCAGATTAGGACTCTTTGGTGTTTATCTATTTCACATTGCACTTGTGGAATCAAATTCAGAACCGCGGGAGTCCGATACTGTAGGGCATATTCAACCTCCGAAAGGGGACGCGAAAAAAGTTGAGCTACACCTTGGCTTGTCAAAATAACTACAACAAAAGGAAATGTAGACACCCCATTTTGACTGCCTTTAAGACTTGGGCGCCTTACTCTAAACACTCAATGATGAAATGTTACACTGTGCAATTGTTCGATTCTTCAGCAAAATGATTCGGTTTCAAACTTTAAAACCTAAACCTTGTACCCTCTTTGAACCAAAACCTTATTTTTTCTAGCCTGACCACTCAGAGAAGAGTCGGCCACTCAGAGAAGAGCTAGCCAACAAGTGGCCGGTAGGCCATTTTTAGGTGGCCAGCTGTACCTCTTCATGGTCGACCGACCATGTTTGCCAACAGTAGATATTTTGTAACAACCAGCTGTCCCCATGTACAAGCTTTGCCCCAGCTGTCTCTTTGCTGATATTTCTGATGTGAGAAGTTGTTTTTCTATAAATACAAGATCTCCCTCATGGTTTGGGGCTAGAAAAATTTTGCCAAAGAGCCATAGCTTGTCCAACACACTTTCCTCATCTCTTGCAATATACATACACTATACATACACCTTACAAGCTAAAACTTGAAGCTTTTGTAGAGATTCTAGAATACAATATTAGCTCCTTGAGAGTGCTTAGCTTTTGGTTTGTAAACTAAGGAGCTCACCCTCTCTTTCAAGAGGTAAACTTGGAGCTCTTTTACCATCTTCTCTCTTTTTTTCTTTGTCATTCCATACTAATTTCAGAGTTATTTTTTTAGCTTAAAATGTGATTAAAACTTGGTTACAAGTGAGGGCCCTTTCATTGGCTAGCTTACTAATTGTTTACCCCTTTGTTTTTCTTTCATTTTTTTGCTTTCTTTTCACTTTATTTGGCTAAATTTCACTACCTTTATAGCACTATTTTTAGCTTGTTTTGTGTGATATGGCTTGAATATGGGCTTATAAAAGGGTCCTAGTCCGCCCTGCTACTTGTGCTCTTACTTTCTATGCTTTAAATATCATATTTGCATTGTTGGAAGTCCTCTTGGATTTGGCGTGTTTAGGATATAGCGGCCAATCCATTGAGTTGATCATTTGTGGCTTTCCTTATATAACTTGGAACCTTGTGGTCATGAGAGGATTAGAGCTTAGGCTTAGCCACCCTGCTACAAGTTCACTTACCTAGTGTAAATTTCTTGCTTTCATATTATTGTTGTCCACTTTGAAGCTAGGTAGTACTTTCCGTGTTCAAAGTGTTGAAAAACTCTCTTTTCAATCATTTTTTAGAACATGGAGATGAATATCTCATCTTTATTCCATAAAAAAGAGGAGTGGTCAACAATTTTGGCAAGTTGTGTGTTTAAGCTTTGATAGATAGCTTGTTTTTTTGTTTTTGTTTTTTTATTTTTTTGTTTTTTACCTGCTTTGTTGCTCCTAGAGAGCTCTTCCTTGAGAAGTGTTGAAAACTCTCTCCTAGTTCCATTTTGAAGCATGGAACGGGATGTTTCATCCTTATTAGTCGCTGTCAGTTGCTAATGTATGAATCAAAATAGCTGTAAAGCAAAAAAGACTGTGTTTCGAGTTACATCGTGGGCCGCTACCTTGTCGAAGTACTGGAGGAAAAACATGAAGGGCTCACGAGTCCTACGGCGAAGCTGGCCGTCGCATACCCGAAAAAAGAGGACCGTCAATGGAATCTTATCTACAGGCTCTGGGGCAAGAGTCAGGAAGTGTGCATATACCCATAACTACAAGGAGAATACAGAGGTATGTAATCAACACAGTATAAACAGATGCAGAAAGTGCAAAGCAGAAAGCACACAATATAAACAGATGCAGAAAGTGTAAAGCAGAAAGCTTACAGTATGAACAAATGTAGAAAGTGCAAAGTAGAAAGCACATGTGTTGAACGGATGTAAAGCAAGAAATGCTGAACAGAAAATGTAAAGTGTAAAGAGGGAACTAAGAAGTGTACCACCTAGGCTCGCCAGTAGCCTTCAACCAAGTTTCCTCGCAAACGGGAGGAAGAACTCATATATCCGTATAATGTGGCGAGGCCGGCTCTACCTCAATCATAAAACCGAACTCAAGGAAGAGTCACCAAGGCACTCAGCAAATACAAGCCCACGGTGTTCCACCTGTTTGAAAACAGGGTGGTATCAAATATGAACATCAGGAAGCCCCTGGCATACTACTCTATCTCCTCTATTGTCTTGGGTTCAGTCCCCTTGAACTACCCCTCAAACCAGGTGTATCGCACCATGCCCGTCCGGTATATCGGTGGATGTGCCCCAAGCAGGTCGAGCCAGGCTGCCTCCCACTCTTCCATATCTGGGTCAAGAGGGATCGGATCACCCCCTACGCCTAAGCCGGTGATCATGGAAAAGTCGTAAGGAGTCATCGTCATCTCTTCTATGGTGGAAAAGTGGAAGGAGTTGGTGGTGTCCCATCACCTCTCCACCAGTGCTGCTAAGAGAGAGGACGGCTCGCGGTAACCCGAGTTAAACTAGAGCAGAAGAGGCCAAGGCCTGCCTCGTCAACAATGTCACGAACTCCAACTGGGAGCTCGTCATACCAATCTCGAGCAATCGTCGCACCATAACCCCTAAAGGTGCGAGACTCACCCTGTGGCAATGCATAAGATGTAATCAGATCAAGGCGGTATATGAGATGCAATCAGATCAAGGAAGTGTATAAGACACAGTCAGATGAAAGCAATGCAAGAAATGCGAACAATTAAGGGCAAAAATGCATAGAAATAGAGTTCGTACCTCAATGGCAATGGCCGATAAATGAGACTCTGGCTTCCTCAACAGGAGGTCCTCTGGCGCATCATTGGTGAAATCAGTAAAACATCTGATGTCTCCGATAGTGGGCAATATGTGTGTCTGAGGATGATACCTCACTGGATCAAAAGGCCGTACACTCAACAGTAATGGCTCTGGCTCGACCTCTGGCTCGGCCTCGATGTCCGCCTCAAATTTTACTGGAGGAAGCTCGAGAGAAGCCCCATCATGAGAAAAATCGTCTACCGTCTAAAAATAGGTGCGAGATGGATGAAAAGTGAAGAAAAGTGAAGAAAAAGGGGTAAACTTGGAAAAAGTCAACCCTAAGAGAGAGAAAATGAAGGAAAAAGTCAAAGTTGGGAAAAGTGCACAGAACTCAAGAGAAACTCAAGGGGAATGAGCCTAGAATATGGAAATGAGGAAAGAAGCGTCGAAATCAAATTCCAATCGGTTCAAAGCGAAGAGAACTAGAAGGATTTAGCAAATAAAGTTTGTGTAGGGCATTGGAAAACGTGTAAAAAGCTCAGATCTAGAGAGGGAAAGCACCTAGAGAAAGAAAGAGAGCATTTTCGGTCAAGAGGGTGTGAGGAAATGAGCCCTAGTGGCTTGTATTTAAAGGCACGTGCATGAAAAGATAGCTTTGCCCCGAACTGCCATCAATGGCTAGCAAGGCACCATCGACGGCGAGCAAGGCACACCAGTGGCCGGCAGGTGGCCGGCGGCCCCCTCTTGTGGCCGGCGGGTTTCCAAAGGCCTCCTTTGTGTCCCTGGTTCTGTTTTGTGTCCTTGGATTTCAAAATTGAAGGGATTGTTTCATTATTAAGTTCAGAATGCCTCTATGGAAGCTTATAACTGCATTTCCAGTGCACGATGTTCGTCACTCATTAACATAAGCAAGGTGTATCCTTTTGAACATATTGTAACTTTTCTGAGAGGCAAATTTGAAGTTGTTCTTGAATTGGTTTTGACGAATATGCTTTTGTTGTTGCATAGAATATGTGTTTCTTTGTTGTTGCATGGAACGTGCATTCCACTTATACTGTCGCATAGAACATGTTCTTACTCTAGCTGCATAGAATGTGCTTCCGCTCTTGCATTATGCATAGAACATGCTTATTGCTTTCGCTCTTGAATCATGCATGGAATATATGCATTTGTCTTTGAATCATGCATAGAATATGCTCTCAAATTGTTTGGTTCACATAGAACATGCCATTATATCTCAGTTGTTGTCTTGCATAGAATATGCATTTCCTATTCATTACATGTGCATAGAATATGCGCTTCTCCATTATTGCATAGAATATGCGCTTCTCCATTATTGCATAGAATATGATTTCATTCTTGTTTCATGCATAGAAAATTCACTATCGTTACATAACATGCTTTTGTACACAGGCACGATATTGTATATACAGTTCATTTAGCGGAGCCAACACAAACAAACGATATTTTATGTACAGTCCATTTAGAGGAGTTCTAGGTAAAATCATTTGTGCCCTTTGAATCATATCCTTTTACTCTCCTTCCTCTCGCGTGCAACATGTTAGGATAACTCCTTTTAGTTAAAAACATTTGAGTGCGTCCTGATGTTCATACCATCCTTCGGTTAAAAACATTTGAGTGCGTCCTGATGTTCATACCATCCTTCGGTTACCTCCCTTCGGTTAAAAACATTTGAGTGCATCCTGATGTTCATACCATCCTTCGATTAACTCCCTTCAGTTAAAAACATTTGAGTGCGTCCTAAAGTTCATACCATCCTTCGGTTGCCTCCCTTCGGTTAAAAACATTTGAGTGCGTCCTGATGTTCATACCATCCTTCGGTTATCGTCCTTCAGTTAAAAACATTTGAGTGCGTCCTGATGTTCATACCATCCTTTGGTTACCATCCTTCAGTTAAAAACATTCGGGTGCGTCCCGGTGTTCACACCATCCTTGTTTTCTTCTGCGTGCAATGCGTTAGGATCTTGTTTGACATCTTGGGTATGCTCGATGATTTTGTTGCTCTTCGTCTTTCCTGCGCGTCGTGTAGTTAAGCTTGTGTAATTTTCTTACATCTTTTGTGCATGAAATGTGGTTTGGCTCTTAATTTCCACACATGGTGTGTTTGCTTACTCCTTCTTATGATTGAGATTGCTATGCCCTATTTCGGTCTGTTTAATTGTGGCATTTTCATTGCATTGCGTTTGCATTTAAATGTTTCATTGCATCGTCTCATTGCATGATCATAAATTATGTTCTTGCATCATGCATATCATTTGCATCTTGCCCCAGAACTACGTTGGTTTGATTCCTTGCCAAGGGATACATAGGCAGCCTGCGGGCGCAACCATTTGTTTTTTGTCTTGATTGTTTGTCCAAATCTTACGGCCTTGTCAAAATGGGTCGTCTCTAGGCTTTCACATTCACTCACGTCATCTCATAACTCCAAGTTCTGTCAAAGAGGGGCAACTGTAGACACCCCATTTTTTACGGCCCTTTAAGACTTGGATGTTCTTGTAGGTACATCCGATGATGAGTCTGTTTGATTGCCGAACGCTTGAAGTCTCTAGCAGAATGCCATAGCTTTGAGCATTTCAAACCCTGCATCCATTTTGTCTCATCTTTGGACCATGCCTGGGTCTTTTCAGCCTGAAGTTTCTGATGGCCTGCTGGCTATCCTTGGAGGCTACCAGCCACCACTTCACCTTTGCCGACCATTGATGTGCATTGCTTGCCATCAATGAAGCCTTGCCGGCCACCACTGATGGCCGGCCAGCCACCACTGTATGCTGCAGATATTTTGTGATATTTTGTGCCAGTTGTTTGCACAGATTCATGCATCTTCCTACATGTGTGTGGCTGGATGTTTGTGAGGGAAATTTGTGTTTTCTATATATAGGACCCCTCTCTCTCATGTTTAGGGGTTAGAAAAATTTGAGACATAAAATTTCTCTCTCTCTCTCTCTCTCTCTCTCTCTCTCTCTCTCTCTCTCTCTCTCTCTCTCTCTCTCTCTCTCTTGCAAAATTATGTGTGTTTGCCTAGTTTCTCTACACTTTTGCCTACTTCTCCTAAACCAAATCCTCTCACCTTTGAGCTGAGATTCCTTGGGGCCTTCTTAGAGCTCTTGAAGGTGGTTTTGGCTTGAGCTTGTGCCTAAAGTGTTCTTTGCTTTAAGAGGTAGAATACTAGTCTTGTTATCTTGTTTTCAATACTTGTTTTTCTATCTTTTTCAATTTTTTTGGGGCTATTTTTGAACTGTAAAAAGCTCTGTTTTTGTGGCTTAAAAATGGTGGTTTGAGCCCTTTTTTAGTTAGGGGGTGGTTCACCCTTCTTGTTTCTTAGTTTATAAAGCTTTTGATGCCTTTATCCATCACTTTCAAACCAATCTTTTTGGGCCTTTTAACCACTGAATTTCAAAGGTTTTTTAGTGGCAAAAATCTCATTTTGAAGTCCAAAATTGGAAAGGTTAGCTTCCCCTCCTTGTATCTTGTTTGCATGCTTAGTTAGCCTTACATGTTAGCATGTTTTTCTAGCTTAACTTAGCTTAAGTCCAGCATATTTTAGCATCTGAAATAGCCTGCTTTAGCTCTATTTTGGGCTGTTTGGTTTATTTGAACTTTGTTTTGAGTAGTTGTAGTGTAAATCCTTGCACTAACTTGTTGTTTTAAGGCTTTAAACATCATTGGTGTGACTTGGCCGCATGTTTTTAGTGCTTTTATCACTCAATTTCAGCACCTAAATCTCTACAACCTCCATCTTTGCTTCATTCTTTCATTTTCTTTTGAGGTTGTTTCAAACTTGGGATCCTTTAAGCTTGAGATTGAGGTCATGCTCAATGGTTTAATCCTCTTTGAGGGTTCATTATCAAAGGCATCATCTCTCTCTTGCCTTACACTATCCCTTGGTTGACACTTCCTTCACCTTAGAGGATACTCACCAATGGACAAATTGATTAAAGAATGATTTGGTAATTAAAATGTGTAAACAAAATTGACAAGTAAAAGTGACAAGATAAGCATGTCTTTATGTTGCATTGCATATGTTCAAATCGGATGTTAATTTGAACACAAGGAAAATGGGACATTTCATACTCAAAAGTGATGAAATGTGCCACTTTCGTAGGTCTCCATTGCCCTTGATCATGCATGATAAGGTGGTGGTCTTGTTGGTCATATTTGTGCATTTATCAAAATTGTACAACTTGGATCTTTGGCCATCATGCAATGAACTTGCTTGATTGATGGTTTTTGGATCCAAATGTGTCACTCCTTTGAGATATTGAGATGATAAGGAGGGATACAATACAAACAAATCCTTGGAAAAATCCTATTTTTGCTCTGTTTGTGCTCTGTTGCAGCATGGTGATCCAATGCATCAGTGGCTGGCAAGCTGCCATCCATGGCCAACAGTGCATCTTTTCTGGCCAGCAGTTCATCTTTTCTGGCCGGCAAGACACCTCACTGGCCAGCAGATGGCCGGCAGCTTCCCTCCATGGCCGGCAGGCCACTGATGTAAATCTCAGCAAATATTTGGTAAGGTGAAGTAGAAAGGTTCTGGAAATGCTCAACCCTGCAAACAGAGGCTTTCGAGAGCAAAACGAAGGTCTTTTCAGGCCAAAACCGAGCATGTGTATCTTTCACTTCCTGAGGCGGAGTAGTGGCAGCATAGTTAGGAATGTTAGTTGCTTAGTTCACTCACATTTATGTTGTAAATTAATTAATTAGTTTGCTAGTTAGTTAAAATGTTGTTGTAATTAGTAATTAGCTTAACTAGTTATTCATTTGATTTGTAATAATTAGTCTAATTAGCTTAATTAGATTAGCTTAGCTTAGATTAGCTTAGCTCTTATTCATTCAGACCCTCCTTCGCGAGGGCGTAATGTTGTAATAAGTGTGTGTGCGTGTGTGTATGTTTTCCAACCCCATGTCTTTCTCCCTTTTATTTAATTGCTTTCGATGGTTAGATTAGGGACATGTTTCGATTAGCATACCTTATGCTTTATGCTTGCATCCGTTCATTTGTATTGCATGCACCGAAACTCGACGCATCATTCAAACTGCATTGTTATTTCAATACTTATTTGAATACGTGTTCGATCGCATGTTGTTCAAATCAAGCCATATGCCATATTAGTAGCCGAGCCTATTAATTGCATATTGCATGTGTTGCATTAGGCGTCTTATATAGTTAGGAATCATGCATATTTTACTAACTCATGTTTTCCTAGCTTGGAGTACTAGGTAAGTTTTACGCTTTAGCATACTCGCATGAATGTGAATGTTGCCATGATTAGCATGCTTGCCATGAGGCTATGTGCTTAAATGCTAAATTGCATGAATGCCTGTGGATGAAGGCTTGTTGTTTGAATTGGAACAATTCAACGAATGTAAGTTTTAAGCCCACTTTGTTGAGTGGCAAATCATGTTTTAAGCCCACTATGTTTGGTGGCAAATCTGTAACTTTTAAGCCCACTTGAAGTGGCAAATTCAAACCATTTTCGCAAACAAACATGAGTTGAATTGTTCCAAATTGAGCAAACTAGTCTATACTTGATTGTGTGCATCACATAGTAAAGCTAGTTTAATAATCAACCAGAGCACATATTGTTTATAAAAAATCATATCATGATTAGTAGAGGCCGATCTTTGATCAGGCGAGCGGGGGTGCTCAATTCGTAACCTTTCCCTCTCGTACCTAAGTTCTTGAGCCGAGGCAATCTTGGTGATGACAGACATGTGGCCTTTGGTACGAGTCATGGGTTTCCTAAATTTTCCCAAAAATAAAACATTTAGGTGATGACTCTATATCTAGCAAAACAGTCCAATTTTGGCACTTTTTGATTCAAAATCAATTTTCCAAAAATGATTTGCCGGATTTGGACTCTTTGGTGTTTATCAGTTTCACATTGCATTTGTGAGATTAGATTCAGAACTGCGGGAGTCTGAACTGTAGGGCTTTCTTTCAAACCTTCTGAAAGGGGGCGCGAAAAAGCCGGGCTACACCTGGAATGAAGAAAGGCATTGCTGATTTTGTGGTCCGATGTTTGCATTGTCAACAAGTTAAAGCTGAACATCAATAACCTGCTTGTTTACTTTAGCCGCTTCCAATACTGGAATGGAAATGTGAGAATATTACTATGGATTTCATTGTCAGACTGCCTCGCTCCTCTCGAGGTATGGACTCTATCTGGATTATTGACAGTTTAACTAAGTCTGTCCATTTTCTGCCTATTAAAACTATTTATAATGCGGACAAACTGGCTAACATTTATATGAATGAGATTGTAAGGTTGCACGATGTACCAGCATCCATTGTATTTGACAGAGACTCGAAGTTTACATCAAGATTTTGGCAGAGTTTACAACAGGCTTTTCGGAACTGAATTGCGATTGAGTAGTGCCTACCACCCACCGACAGACGGCCAATCTAAACAAACCAATCAGACTTTAGAGGATATGTTACGAATGTGTGCCCTAGATTTCCAAGGAAATTAGAAGACCTACTTACCGTTAGCTGAGTTTGTGTATAACAACAGCTGCCATTCGAGTATCGGGATGGCTCCGTATGAAGCTTTGTATGGTAGAAAGTGTCGTTCTCCAATTTGTTGGGCTAAGGTAGGTGAAAGACTTTTGTTAGGACCAGTACTTGTGCAAGAAACAACTGAAAAAGTGAAATTGATACAACAACATCTAAAAACTGCACAGAGTCGCCAAAAGAACTATGCCGACATCCGAAGGCGTGATAGAGAATATGATGTTGGAGATCATGTGTTTATCAAAGTGACTCCAATGAAAGGTCATACATGATTTGGGATCAAAGGAAAGGTAACACCAAGATACATTGGCCCATATGAAATTCTTGAGAAGATCAACCCGGTAACATACCGAGTAGTCTTACCACCAGTTATGAAACATATGCATAATGTCTTTCATGTCTTAATATTTCAGGATTATTTGAGCGATCCGTGACATGTCATTGAACCAACACATGTGCTACTAAAGGATGACTACACGTATGAAGAACGGCTAATCCAAATTGTTAACTGAAAAATCAAAAGATTGAGGAACAAAGAAATACCGTTAGTGAAAGTTGATTGGCAAAACCACGGAGGGACCTATGCTACTTGGGAGACTGAAGAAGACATGATGAAGAGATACCCTGATTTGTTCCCATTGGATCCAGTATTCTTCCAAAACGAAGGTAATTCAAGTTTGGAGGACCAAACTCTTTAAGGGGGAAAGACTATAACAACCCCGACTCATGATTAACGTATAATCCATGATTAAAAATGTCTAATAAGTGATTAAGAGGAAATTCTACATTAATTGCATGCGTGTTGTATTATTTGTGTTTCTATCTATCTATCGTAGAAATATATGTTTGCATTTTTGTTTCTTTTTGCGAATTGAAGGCCTAATCGACATCCGACCATGAAATTGACTTGATGTATGTGTTATTTAGGAATTTTAGAATTTTATGGTAGGTTTAATTAAAATTCGATTCGGGCGATTAAATTAGATTAATTAATGTTCTTTTGCTTAGCTATAATTAACCACCACTAATTAAGCCTATATAACGCTCCTTATATGCCTTCACTCATTCCTTTTCTCCATTTCAATACATCTTTGAGTTTATACACACACACCAAACGTCAAAGAGGAAGAGAGATCAAGGGTTGAGCTTGGAATCTAGGAGAGGGAGAAGAATTGTAGTAAATTCAAGGTATTGAACTTGGAAACTTTAGCAATTGAACACCTAGTACACAATTGAGCTTCTAAGGTAAGGATTTCTACCTTTTAGTTGTAATTTAGTGATTACTACATGAAATCAAGTGAGATAGGTAAATTAACATGAGAGTTGAGTTGTGTAATGCAAGAATTGAACTTAGATGGATGAATATAGGAGTGTATCATGCATGCATGCATATATCATAGCATTTTGAGTTTGATTCTAAAGAATTTTCACATGCATGTGTCTATCATGACTTGGTTTTGTGAATTCATCACATTTATTACCATTTGACCTTAATTGATCATGTTTTGGAAAGTCCAAGTTCATAGCAATTCATGCATAACATGTTCATGGCATATTCATAAGTTTCAAGTTGACTTTTGAACAATTGGCAAGCTTTTGGGGCCTTGATTTTGTGAAATGATTTTGAATTCACCATGTTCTATCCATTTGCAAGTGTCTCCTCAAGTTTTTGGCCCAAAAGACCATGATTTGCAGCTTTGAATTTGAGTTTTGCATTTGGAAAAGCAATCTGGAAATTCCAGATTTTCCCTCTCCGCTCAAGCGACAAATCCTACGCTCGAACGACCACTCTGTGTTTTGTACCTCTGCTCGAGCGACCAAAAGTTGGCTCGAGCGTAAATTGCATGTTCCCAGAAGTTTGTACATTTTGCAGACTGCTCAAGCGACAAGAGTTGCGGTCAATACTTTTGCAGAGCTTACAGACCACTCGAGCGACCGAAGTTGCGCTCGAGCAACCACTCATATTTTTTCATGTTCGCTCGAGCAAAGGAAGCTGCGCTCGAACGAGGACCCTGTTTTCAACAAGTTTTGTTAAGAGTTCCAAAGAGCATTTTGGCATCCACATTGCATCCTAGGCATTCTTAGGACATGTTTAAGACACAATAAAAGGTTAAGACTTAGAAACACACTAAGAACGAAACGAAAGAAGTTAAGTACCAATCGAATGTGTATTTCATTGTGTCTCTATTATGTATGTGTAGGTTACACACCACAAGTTATCTGATTTGTATATTCTGCAAGTGGAGCCATCTGTGAGTAATGACTTTGTAAAGTTATGTTTACGTTTAAGTACTTTCTATATGCTATGCTATTACAAGAAATGCTCTGTTTTCTAACATGCTAAGTTCTGAATCAATGAATGTTTGTCTAAATTTTTGAAAAGTAATTGTGGCATCCTTAGCACAAGGCCCTTGCCCGAGGGTAACAATACCGTGGTCTCATGGCCCTAGCCCGGGGGTAATAATATCGTGGTTTCAAGGCCCTCGCCGGGGGTAATAATACCGTGGCTCAAGCACATTACAAGTTCCCGATACCAGAGGTTTCTTATGGAACTGACAAGTATAATTCTTAATACTCTATATATGATCTGTCAATGCTATTGGATGTACCACATATGATCAAGCATGAAGTTTGATTTCTGTATATGATTTGAACATGAATCTATTTCTATTTTTTGAATCTGATTTGGGACAACATTCATTTAACCCCTTTACTCTATTATTATTCACTAGGCTTCCGCTCACTATTTATATTATATATGTAGGTGAGCAGGCGCGTGATCAGGCCTAAATTGCTGCCTTGAGTGTTTTGTTGGCCAACCCTTGTGCCTCCCGAGGAGGTTCTGAAAGTCATATGGTCATATTTTGTGATTGTATAAGACTTGTTTTCTTTTGGCATATGAACAAGTTTTCTGTTTATCTGTATATTGGTCTTCGACCCCTTTTGACTTTGTTGATTTTATTTTTGTAATTGGGTGGCGTAAGACTACCGTAATTATGATGTCACGTATTTATATAGGTTTTTGAAAATTCTGTTCCATGTACATCAGCACAGCTCAATGGACTATGTATGTTTTCTCTATTTGCTTCCGCAACCCCTAATTATAAGTTATTTTATTCAAAGACCTTTGGTAATCCAAGAATTACTGGTCGGTTACGACGCTAAACCTATAAGGGGCGGGTTTGGGTCGTGACAATCTCCTACCAATTTACCAACTCAGACCATAATTTCCAAACTAATGGACATAAAAGCAGCACATGATTAAGTGATTCAACATCTGCCTTGCAAAACACACATAAAGAGCTGACATTTACTATTAGAACTCCAATTCTTTGCATGAAATCTACGGTCTTTATTCTCTCTCTCCAAACTAACCAACTGAAAAACTGAGCCTTTGGAGGAGCTGAACTTCTCCACAGGAACTTTGAAACGCTAAGCATAGGCCCATTAACTGACTCCAACCTTTTCCAGACTGAAACTAGAGAGAACGCACCTGAATTATTAGCCAACCATGAACAAGTATCCTCAGTCATGTGATTCAGATTAGGTGCTTCTGACAAGAATACATTTAACCTTTGAACCTCCTAATCCTCCCAAACTAAGAGTGATCTTCTAAATACCAGCTGCCAATCACTACCTGCCCTCTTCTTTGATAGAAAATTTGCAACGAACCTTCCTTCTTAGTTGAGAGACTGTACAATCTAGGAAATTCATTCCTGATACTGATATTATTAAACCACCTATCCATCCAAAAATGAATCCTCTGTCCATTCCCTATGACAATCTTGAAATTTTGTGAGAAAAACTCGGCCACAACAGTATTTGTTGAGGCTAAGGATACAATATCCTTCCACACCTTCGATACCTTATCATCTTTCACTGGTGTTGGAATCCACCTTCCTCCAGAACCACCATATCTACTACAGATCATTTGTTTCCATGACTTATGCTCTCTACCATATCTCCACCACCATTTTAGCATTAAACACACATTAAAATCAGTAAGACTTCTCACTCCCAACCCCCCTTGACCTTTACTTTTACACACCTCCTTCCAATTAACTAAATGAATTTTCCTTCTAATTTCAAACCCTCCCCATGAACTTCCATCTGATCATTGCACATGAAGTTTATAATTTGTGCAATATGATCTTTCTTTTCAATGTTAAAAAGAAGTTTTGGTCACATATCTATGTCAGATTTGATTAATCTAATACTTGATATTATTCAACACTAGTGGTGCCACACACGTTGGGTGTGAAATCATCTGTTTCATTCTAATTCTTCTACTTATTGATTTTGATATGGCAATCTATGATGAATATGAGACAGAATATAGGACAGATGATATGCATTATGTGTGCGAAATGTAATTGCGTATTCTATGCATTATGTGTGCAAAATGTAATTTCTTAGTGATATAAATTGTTAACCTCGAATGGTTGATAGCAATGTTTTGACAATTGAACCGGTGAGTGCATCGAAAAAGTGATCGAGTAGATGGGTCACTGATTTAACCGCAAGTGAACCGGAATCAAACTGTGATATCATAATTATGTCATAAATAATTTTATAATATATTTGTAAAAAAAATTAAGTTCAAGGGGAAAAAAAGTATATATATAAAATAAACAAATTAAAACAAACTTATAATAAAATTGTCTTAGCATTAAAAGCAACAGATGCATGAATAGCTTTGTGGTTAGCATTTACAATATATTGTGAAAGGTTGGAGGTTCAAATCCTTCTACCATGAACAATGTTTCCTGTCAACCCAAAGATTCAATGGACGGCCAATTCAAACGAGTCACCGATTCAATTGGTCCAAACCGTCAGACCGAAAATTGGGTGGGCTGGTCAATCAATTGGATCGGCCGATCTGATCTGATTTTTAAAACTATAATGGATAGTTACGATTTTAGTTTTACAATTGAGCCATAAATAAATAAATAAACTTCTAAAAATCATTAGCAATACACATTTTCAATTTGGTGTTCATACTAAATTAACTTGTTCATAGATTATTATTAAAAACAACATGATGCCAAAAAAACAAAAGAAGTATTATTTGCCAAAGATGTCAACATTTTTAATATATATATTTAAATATAACAAAAATCTATCGATGAAGTTACAATTATTTTTTGGGGTTAATTACACTTTACACCCCTATACTTTACATCAAATTTTACTTTGGTTCCTACACATGAAATCATAATAGCCAACCCCCTACACTTTTAGTCAAATCCCACTTTGATCCCTATACATGAAATTGTGACAGTCAATCCCCTGTATTTTTGGTCAAATCTCACTTTGGTCTTTACACAAGTGCCAATGTTCCATTTCTGTTACTCAATTGTTTAAATTTTTAACAGAATCTAATCAAGTGACAAGAATATGACTACGATATGAGGATAAGAGAAAAAAAATCATCTACATTTTCCAACAGTACACACTTTGTCCCAAAATGTATATCAAATTCTGATTGTATTAGACTAAAACAAAACGCAGATTGTGAACGATTAAGAAGATGAATTAAGGTTTTGCATAAATTGAAATCACAAAACTTTGTTTTTCAAGATAACACAATCTTCTATATATTGATCTTTATTTCTCTTTGATTTCTTTGTCGCATTTTTTTTATTTCAAAAGTTATATTTTCTTACCTATTCATCCCAATTTTTAGCATTTGAACGTATATATATCATATTATATAACTCTCACGTACTTATCGCGTAGGACAAAGTGTATTAATGAAAAATATGGATGATTTTTCTCTCTCATCCTAATTTCGTAGCCACATTTTTATCACATGATTAGATTTTGTTAAAGATTTTAAAATAAAGTAACAGAAAAGAGATATTGACACTTGTATAAGGACCAAAATGAGATTTGAACAAAAATGCAAGGGGTTGACTATCACGATTTCATGTGTAGTGATCAAAGTGAGATTTGACCAGATGTATAGGGTATTAACTGTCATGATTTCATGTGTAGGGACAAAAGTGAGATAAAGTGTAATTTACCCTCCTTTTTGAAAGGGTTCACTTCTGATGACATCACATTTTTATAATATATTTAACATATCTCGATAATCCAAATAGTTTAATGTGCAAGGGCCATCAAGTATATTATATCTATAGAAAATCACATCGATTAGACATGAATATCCACTTAATTAGATTATATTTGTGTCAACAATTTATTTTTAAAACCATAGATACAGAGCTAATGTCCAAGTGACTATCAATATCTAATCAATGTGATTTTTTACAAGTATAATATATTAGACAGTCCTTATATATTGAACGGTTTGAATCATTGAGATAAATTCAAAATAAGATCCAACACAGGCCAACAACACACTAGTCTGATTAGGCTCTCTCCCTTAAATATAATATAAAATTGTGATCATTCTAATAATATTTGTCTAAGGAAAATGCGTGAGACCTCGAATTTGTAGAGCTCGAATGGCGCGAAAATATTCTCTTACCGGTAAGAGAATTCTCTTACCGGTAAGAGAATAAAAAAACACTCTAAAACGACGTCGTTTTGGGATTTCGAGCCATTCGCGCCTCTGGATTTTCGAGGTACCTAGCAGTGCTGATTTGTCTAAAGTGATGATGAAATTCCCTAACTAATACTTTTGTTTTCAATGATTTATTTTATTTCTTTAAAATTATTTTTTACCTATCAAAAAAAAATTCATTTTAGCGTCATCCTTCGCCACAATTGGCTCCACTTGGCAAGAATCATGTGTCATCATCTCTTTTTTTCCCTCTTATTATTATTATTGTTATTATTATTATTTCAGCACTGCTAGGTACCTCGAAAATCCAGAGGCGCGAATGGCTGGAAATCCCAAAACGACGTCGTTTTAGAGTGTTTTTTTATTCTCTTACCGGTAAGAGAATATTTTCGCGCCATTCGAGCTCTACAAATTCGAGGTCTCACGCATTTTCCTTATTATTTTGTGTGTGTTTTTTCCCAAGACTCCATAGCAGAGCTATGTACCAACCTTCGCCACAATTGGCTACATTTGACAAGTAAGGTAGTGATAGAGAGCTCTACCATTAGAGCTCACACAATTGGCTACATATGACAAGAAAGGTAGTGATAGAGAGCTCTACCATTAGAGCTTCACCATTAGAGCTCTAGTGAAGTGTCAAATAAATAAATAAATAAACGAAAAAATAAAACAAAATATCACATCATCATGTGAGACTCACTATTAAAATTTTATTAGAACTCTTAAATTATAACTTTCAAACATTATTGCTAACATTGTTGACAGGGATTATGTTTTTTTTGTTTCTTGTATTATGTGTCATCATCATCATCATCATCATCATTATTATTATTATTATTATTATTATTATTATTATTTTTTTTTTTTTTTTTTTTTTTTTTTTTTTTTTTGCGCGTGTGCTTTCCCATGGCTACATTAGCAGAACTATGTCCCAACCCTTGCCACAATTGGCTCCATTTGACAAGTATTATGTTTTTTTTTTTTTTCCTTCGTCTTTTGACTCAATATCTACCCTTGAAGAACTGAAAATCTGGGAATTAATTCTACCATTCACTAATAAAGGTCTAATTAAAGTCGTGACAAATTTCATATAAATTGTCTTAAAAAATAATTAACACGTAAAAGATTTCAAACTTTAAATCATAGAATGAGCACACTCCAAATCCCAGGTCTTGACTACTAGGCCAATCCCTACTCTACACAAGTTATAACAAATTAAGTCGGTCTTTCATATACTCTTAACTGAGAAATCATGGGAGTTGATTCTTGTCAAATACTAAATTGATTAATTTTCACCTATTATGGGGTTAATTTCGAATCATGATTAATTGAATAAATTTTGATGGGCTAATTGAATCAATCTTGCCCCTTTTTCTTCCTTTTTTTTTTTTTCGGTTGTGAGAGTATATGGGGCTTTGCTTTTAGTTTGTCAATATATTAAGTAATTATTAAGTACGAGTTCTAAAGGTGATTCCAACACCAAAGCACTTCATAATATTCAAATTTGTGACTTTTACTCTTTGAAATACTCGTTATGGCTCATGGCTCAACTTACCGCTAAACTAATCTTTAGAAATTCAAAAAAGCCCAACTTTGTCCCTGTAGAATTAATCTGTGTACTATGACTCTCTCAAAATCAAACTTCATTTGAAATAAAATCATAAAACTTCGTAAAATTATGTTTCAAGTAAGAAAACAAATTCATATCACACTAATGTTGTACATAAGTTAAACAAAGAGCCATAGGAGACCACTCTTGTATATTCTTAACTACGAAGTTAGGAGGTCAGTCTTTGCCAAAGATAAAATTTGATTATTTTGTTGTATTATGTTTATTTAATATCATTATGGGCTCTTTTTTACGTTGGTGGTTAGTATTTGGTTGGTATTAGTTGTTGGACTGTGATTGTTCCTTTGATGTAATTCTCTTCACATAGTTAAAAACATCTTACCAGTTGACAAAAAAACAAAAATAAATAAATAAAATAAAATAAATAAATTATCTTTTACTAATGTTCTTATTTCTTTATACTTAAATGGATAATTTTGACATTATAAAAGTCAATAATCACTATTATTTTTTCACCTAATCTCTCCAAAAAGCAAATTTTAAGAAAAGAGAGTTTCATTTTATTTCTTTCAATTTCCTCTCATTTTTCTGCTCATTAATAATACAAACAAATAATTGAGACCAAGAAAAGTCCACTTCTTTTTCTTCTTCTTCTTCCTTTTTTTTTTTTTTTTTTTTCACTAAATCACTCAATCGAAAAGCACTGTGTTCTAAAAAAAAAATTTAAAAAAATAATATTGATTGTGCATATTTTCACAGGTTCTTTTATTTTTATTATTATTATTATTATTATTGTAAAATTTATAAATCATGAGATATTTATTGTTGACCCCAAGTCAAAGTCTCCTCAAATCATAAAAAAATAATTCCAAGTCTTCCTTGAAAGTTTTGAGATATAGACCTTACTAAATGGATATGATGTTATGAAAGAGAGTGTGCACTATAGTCTATAGTCTATAATTTTAACAAATTAATTAACTTAATTGTACTAAAAAAGGGAAAAAAAATTAAAATTTATGTGCAATTCGGGCAACGCGGATTTAATTCAGATTGGGCTTGAGTAGATAAGCTTGGGTTACAATTCGGATTTAGACGGGCCTAGGCAGCTAATAAGACCATATTCTTTTGTAAAAACACAAAGGACTATCATAATTTTAATAATGTTTTTAAAAATAATTAGAATTCAATCATGGGACTATGCATATTTGATTGACCTAATGTTTTTTAGGTAGATGATATGTTTGATAAGTCTTATATTATGAACGGTTTGGATCATTGAAATAAGGTCTAAACAAATCCCTACAAACAGTGTAAATGTTCCGTGATATGAATATTCATACCATAAAATATGAATGTTCACATCACCAAATTATTAAATTTTCAAAAAATATTTATAAAAGTAAAATTATCAATAAAATATCTTAAATATGAGAATTAAGATTTGATAAATTAAATATCTAAATAATAAAACTTATTGAAATACAAAAATATGGTGTAAACTAATTAGGATATAAGACCATCTTCAACGGAGAACCAAATCCAACATCAAATTTGAAATTTGATGAAAAACTCACTTTTTGAGGCTCCAACGGTGGCACCAAACTCATATCAAACTGAGGATTCACCAAACAAAACATCAAACTGATACCAGGAAACAGATTTTACCAAATCACTGTTACTGACCGTTGAAAGTGGTACACCGGTCAACCACCCGGTTGCCCGGCCGGTTGACCAACCAGTCGCCCGGTTCTCTTTGAAATCCATGGGTTCAAACAGTTCAAACAGTTTTAAAAAAAAAAAAAATTTGCCTTTGCCGGTCGACCGGTTGGTCAACCGGCCAGTCGACCACCCGGTCGACCACCTCCCCAATTTCACTTTGATGCTCACCGTTGGAGCGCCTTGTACCAGATTGAGAAAATTCCCATTTTTATACTCAAATTTGATGAAATTTTTGAGTAACCGTTGGAGATGCTCTAAGTGTTTCAAAAAAGTTTCTCCATAAAATATTAATATTATTTTTTGATACTATGAATTTTTTTATTATTTTAACTTGGACTTTCACCAAAAAAAACGAGCAACATCAGCATCATCGACTGATGTCACGTGAGGATTTTGACGTTTATGAGTGGTAAGCTCTCACATAATTTACAGGATATGCCAAGTGGTGTTTTGAAAAGTTGGTAAAAAATTGATTTTTTAAGTTTTTTTGACTTTTTTGTGACTTTTTTTATGTAAAAAAAACTAAAAAATCAAAAAAAAACTGACTTTTTTTACTAAAAAAGTTGATTTTTTATAACTTTTTTTATGTAAAAAAATTAAAAAACTAAAAAATTAACTTTTTACTAGTTCCTAAATTGCCTCTAAGTAGGCGTTCCGTCATTTGTTCGGTAGTTTATCCGAGACATGTAGCTATTGATTACATATTAGAAAAATAGTGCTCCCACTAATTAGGTGGCAGTGGGTCCCGCCAGTAATGATGTGATGTTTTGGTCTTGGAGTTGTATTTTTTTTTTTTTTTTTTTACTTTTTTAATGCATTAGTGCTATTAGTGGTGGTGTTTTTAGTGAGATGAATCATTGTTGTACATATTAATGCGTCTCGTGCTTGACAAGTCAGGCAGCTACTCCGATGGATTCACGGGTGGTTGAGTATAAATGTGTAGACTTGACTTGGATTACATATTAATGCGTCTGATGTTTGACATGTCAGCCAACTACTCCGATGGACACCAATCTGATGGACTCATTGGTGGTTGAGTGGAGATCACAATTGAACCGTAAGTATTTGTATGGGTCTTGAGTATTGCAAATTCAAAATTCTACTACCATATATGTGGTTTTGATACTTTATAATTTTTAATTATGAGTTAAGTAGTACCTAATTATTTTATTACAAATTATATAAAATGTTTATAATCTCACATGTTGTTTGTTATTATTATTATTATTACTATTTTATTAGTTAAAAAAATCTCATAGCTCATGTGTTATTACTATAATAGAAATTTATGAGATGATAAATACGTTATAATACTCAAATTAAAGGTGTTAAAAATAAAAAATAAAAATTTCCAATAATTAAGACAATGACAAAATATTTTCATTTTCTTAAGGAGTAAGTCTTTTCTATGTGTAGTTTGAGTCTTTTTATGTACATGTTGCAAGTCTTTTTTATATGTCAAACTTGCACTAAGAAAGATTTCATTTATAGTGCAATTATTTTTTTATTATTCCATTGAAATGCTATTACCCCTCAAAAAAATAAAATTTATTTTCAACTTGTCCAAATTCTATTTTGAATGAACAATTTGGTTTCAATTTCAAAAGGAATTAGAAATTGTTGATTAAATTTTGGGGCAACTACACAATAGTGTAGATTAGAAAAATTATTTACAAAAAAAGTGATAAATATTAATAATTAAAATCATAGAATTTTTCACTTTTTTGTAAATAATTTTCTCAATCCCACTAATGTGTAATTCTCCCTTAATACTTGTTTAGAAGAGTATGAAAATATATTTTTTTTTAAAGCCAAAAAAAAAATGATTAAACATCAAAAAAAAGTTAATGTAGCATTTTTTGGATTGTTTTTCAATTTATTATTATTTTTTATATTTTGAGATCTTTCTAATCTAGAAAAACTTTAAAAGAAAATATTGTTGACACAAATTTCTTTAATTTTTTTAGTCCTTGCCAAACAAAACCATAATATGAAGAAATTATTTTAATTTTATATATTTTAAAATTTTAAAGCATGTTCATAAAAATTTCAGAATACTTGTGTATGTAAAATTAATTTTTATTAAACTAAATAAAAATTAATAAACTTCATAATATGACTCATTATGGTGTTTGTCATAAAAATTAATAAACTTCATAAAAATTAATAAATTAATAAACTTCATAAAAACTAATAAAAATTAATACTTGTCAAATATTAAATTGATTAATTTTCACCTATTATGGGGTTTGTCATTGTATTGAGTTTTTTATTTAATTTCATTATGACTCATTTTTGTGTTAGTTTTAGGCTTCTAGAACTGTGTTGCTAGAGTTTAATTTGACATAATTCTCTTACATTTGTAAATAATCTCTCACCGATCAATAATAAATAAATAAACTTCAATAGATATATGGGTTGGAATGTTGGTTAATTTCGAATCATGATTAATTGAATAAATTTTGATGGGCTAATTGAATCAATCTTACCCCTTTTTCTTCTTCTTCTTCTTCTTCTTCTTTCTTTTTTTTTTTTTTTTTTTTTTTTGTGGGTAGTGAGAGTACATGGGGCTTTGCTTGATTAGCTCTATAATACGTTTAGTTTGCCAATATATTAAGTAATTATTAAGTACGAGTTCTAAAGGTGATTCCAATGCCAAAGCACTTCATAATATTCAAATAGTGACTTTTACTTTTTGAAATACTCGTTATGGCTCATGGCTCAACTTACCGCTAAACTAATCCTTAGAAATTCAAAGAAGCCCAAGTTTGTCCTTGTAGAATTAATCTGTGTACTATGGCCCTCTCAAAATCAAACTTCATTTGAAATAAAATCATAAAACTTCGTAAAATTATGTTACGAGTAAGAAAACAAATTCATATCACACTAATGTTGTACATAAGGTAAACAAAAAGCCATAGGAGACCACTCTTGTATATTCTTAACTGGGAAGTTAGGAGGTCAGTTTTTGCCAAGAAAAATGTTTTGTGGCCCTAAAAACAGTGGCCCTAATGGCCCTAATTTCCTTTTTGGGTAAGTCTGTTTTTTTTTTCTTTTTTTTTTTTACTTTGTTTTTTTTGTTTTTTACTTTATATGGAAATTAGGGCCATTAGGGCCACTAATTTTTGAGCTACCAACTAAAGCCCTTTTGCCAAAGACAAAATTTGATTATTTTGTTGTAATATGTTTATTTAATATCATTATGGGCTCTTTTTTACGTTGGTGGTTAGTATTTGGTTGGTATTAGTTGTTGGACTATGATTGTTCATTTGATGTAATTCTTGTCACATAGTTAAAAATCTTACCAGTTGACAAAAAAACAAAAATAAATAAAATAAAATAAAATAAACAATTTATCTTTTACTAATGTTCTTATTTCTTTATACTTAAATGGATAATTTTGACATTATAAAAGTCAATAATCTCTATTATTTTTTCACCTAATCTCTCCAAAAAGTAAATTTTAAGAAAAAAGAGTTTCATTTTATTTCTTTCAATTTCCTCTCATTTTTCTGCCCATTAATAGTACAAACAAATAATTGAGACCAAGAATTGTCCACTTCTTTTTCTTCTTCTTCTTTTTTTTTTTTTTTTTTTGTCACTAAATCACTCAATCGAAAAGGGCTGTGTTCTAAAAAAAAAAAAAATCGAAAAGGGTTGTGAGTTACGCAAAATTGATTGTGCATATTTTCACAGGTTCTTTATTATTATTATTATTATTATTATTATTATTATTATTATTGTTGTTGTAAAATTTATAAATCATGAGATATTTATTGTTGACTCCAAATCAAAGTCTCCTCAAATCATAAAAAAATAATTCCAAGTCTTCCTTGAAAGTTTGAGATATAGTATGATGTTATGAAAGAGAGTGTGCACCATAGTCTGTAGTTACATTTTTGTGTTGCACTATTGCAACTTTTAACCCTTTTTTTTTTTTTTTTGTTAATAAATATGAAAATAATTATAAATATAAAAAAATATTTACATCATTAAACATATTACTAGCCTATAATAATTAAAAAGTCAATAAATCTAATACAGTAAGTAAAAAACTACTACCTATATATAACTCCCATTATAGGATAAAAATAAATTACCATCACAAAAGGGTAACAAACTCTTTTATATAGAAATTGAATCCGATACTTCACACCATAATTATGTTACACAATCATAAAACCAAATACCATGATTCACAATTTTTAGCCAATTAGCGCTCAATCTTTTGACAGGTGTATATTACCATTCAAATTTGGTGACTTTTAATCAAATCAATAAGTCCAACGACTTTAGATACTTTGTTTTGATCTTTCTACAATAGTTTGCTTTGATTTTTCTACATCATCTTTAACACTGTATTTAAATTATAAATTTTGATAAAGAAAAAATAAATAAATAAAAAATTAACATTTTTTTTTTTCACATTGCCCTCATCTTTTTTGTTTCTATTTTTAAATTTATACTCAAATTTATAATTCAAATACAATCTAAATGATACAAAATACTTGTGACAAAAAAAAAATTTTAACATCTAAACCAAACACCTTGATGGGTAAAAATTTGGCGTGATAGTACATCATCACTATTAATAATACATGATATTACTATTAAATAATAAATTATAATATAAAAAAGATAAATTTTACTATTTAAATTTAATTATTATCCAACAAAATTCAATAACTGCTACTATATGTATAGTGGAGTTTTGTTGAAGCTCATTATTTAAATGCAACTACTATCATAATGCAATAACCACGACATCTATATAATTGGTCTTACTATGTTCACATAATTATTTATTGATTTTATAGAGAATAGTTATTTATTGTTAGATGATAATCCAAAATATCAACTTTACCGTTATATTAAAGTTTTTTTTTTTTTTTTGGTCACCCGAAAAAAAAAAAAAAAAAAATTAGTTCTTGAATTGAAGAAGGGTTAAAAATCACGTCATATGGCCAAAGGGGGTGTTAGAAAGGAAAAATATGTGTGAAATATAAGTAAATGTTATTGTATTTCATTCACATTTTACTTGCATTTTCCATTTTGCTTTCTAAATCTTTATCAAGATTCATGAACCAAACATAACGTTAAGGGTGCAACAATACCCGTTGTCCTTGTGGCGTAGCGGCAATTAGGGTTAGGCATTTGTTATTGGTTCCAAATTTTTTTACACAAATTGAAATCAATCATATTTTGAAACTGAACTAACTCAATTCAAATAAACTCATGTTGAGCCATGATTCAACATTAATTTTAAATTTCTGTGACTGCTCAATATAGAACAAAATATTTTAATAGTTAGTTTACAGAATGAAATATTTAAAAGGTAAAATTGAAAATTCATTGTAAATACATGATTTATAAATCTTTTTAGAAAGCAAATATATGATCAGCATTAGGGTTGGTTTGAGTTTACTTTTAGTGTAACCCGAAAATTGAGCTAAGATAGAGTTATATATATATATATATTTTATCATCTGTAATTCTTTAGAGTATTATTCTTTTTGTGTTAGATAGACTTAAATCAAACTGCATAAATTTTGGTCTTGTGTATTTGTGATTATCCTTCCCGCTCTTATTCATTTTATGATATTAGTTTTTGAGTTTTTTAAAGGCTCTTCGCACAATAATCTACCACCAAATTTAATTAGCATAATAAACTTGAGTTCTATGTAATTAAATTAAATATAAAGATTCTCATATCAATAGGATTCAAAGTTTAGGAAAATTTAAGTACTAATATGAAATTTGGATATAATTTAACAACAAATTGACTAAAAGATCATATTAAAAAAAAAATTTAAAAAAAAATTTGTTTGAAAATATGGGATTAAGATTGTGACAATTGAAATGCAAAAAAGCATAATAAAATTTGAGCAAAAATTAAATGATGATAAATATAATTTGCGCTATTTTTTTTCTCATGTTGGTACTTAGTTTGGTATTTATTTTTTTTTTCCTTCAAATTATAGAATTATTAACATGGGATATTTTCTGTTGACCTCAAGTCAAGGTCTCATCAAATAGTACAAATTAATTCCAAGTCTTCAATAATAAATTTGAGATATAGAATGCATGGTGTTATGAATGTGAGAGTGAGGCACTAGCACTTGTAATCAAGGTGGGCTCTACAGTTGATAGGTGTGGATGTACGGGGAGCAAATATTCAGGCAAGCCCGTACTCCTTTCTTCCAAACTCCTGTCTGTCCGATCGACCTGCGAGCACAACGACGGTGAGTTACCCGGCGGTGTGTGGCCGGAAAACCCCTCCGACGATCAAGTTAGAACACACACAGAGGGGATAGATAGAGAGAAGGAAGAGTGTTGATTGTTTAGTATATGTCTCACCAAATGTTCATCTGTCCCACATGGAGGGGGCAGACTCGCTTATATACCTTCTACGCCCCAAATCTACTCCCATTAGTCTCTCGACACGTGGTACTGCTATCCTATCTGTCAGCACAAATCTTATTGAACATCACCTAATCAAACTGCTAGCCCACACTACTGGGAGCTCGGCAGCCGGGCTGCAGCATCTCGGTTGTCAACGGCCGTGCTGCGCAGCTAGCCGGAGCGCTCCGCTCGCCAAGCTCAATGACGACCGAGCTCGGTTGCATTCCGACATAGCCGAGCTCGGGATAATTCATGCTGGTTAGCTGTCAGCCTTCCTACCGAGCTAACGCATGAACCGTGGAACCCAGTGAGGCAGCAGACATCTCGGTCGAACCCTCACTAGACCGGCTTCCACACCAACAAGCCCAAGTAGCTCGGTTCCACAGCTACTATGCCATTACCGAGCAAAAATCCTTTCTGGATGGGCCCAGGTTGCCACGGCCGAAATGTGTTTGGCCTACAATTTGCCCGGCCATTATCACGGCCCAATCCAAATCATAAATCTCCCTCTCAATTGCCCCTTAATTTCGTCCGTGCAAGCGTGACTAGGATTACCTGTTTTGACCGGGATAACTCTTCCTCAGTTCATAGTCTGCTAGACGGTGACCGGGCTAGTTGACATACATGTCTTCAAAACTTGCCCGATCGACACCTCGACTTGCCATCCTGACTCTTCAGTACTGACGTCGCCGCCATTATGACACGTGGTGCGTACTGGTTGGCCTCAAGCAGCCAACCATCACGTCCCTTCAATTCAAATTTTTGGCGGTCTCAATAGCCTATAAACGCACCAAGTCCTCCTTCAATCTCCTTTTACTACCTTTCCTCCTCCTTCGTCGATCCAGAGCTCCTGTCCTTCCATTCTTGCCATTCCAGAGTTCGTGTTCGAAGGAGAAGCTTCTGCCCTTAACTGGTAAGTCCTTCAACTCCTTTTATTGCTATTTCATTTGGTATTTCTCCTTTTAGGGCACCAAATCCGTAGGTTTTAGGACATACCCCTCCCAAAACCCTCACTTGCCCCTAGTTTCTTCGTTGTTCTTCAATCCCAGTGATGAACACTTGAAAATCTGGGGCGGACCGGGCTCCAGGTCTTCTTTTGATCCCAAAAAACATTAAGACCGAGCAACTTACAAGTTTGCCAAAACCTTAGTAGAAACCGAGGTAGACAGAGGACTTAGTCGCTCAACCGGGCTAACAACTGGTCCGCTTGAGCGACCGAGCTCCTTGGTTTGCCTTTGCGACCGAGGTGGTCTAGCACTCTTCAAGACCGAGCTAAAATCAAGCTCATTTTACGCGACCGCGCTTCCACTTACACTTGCCATCCTTTTCCTGCAGAGTCCAAGGGGACCACTGACCAAATACCGAGGCTCTCAAAGACCGAGCAGCCATCAAAACACCAGTCTGTGCCAAACCACCTCAGCCGAGCTGAACCAGCCGGCTACACATGGGGCACTACCGCTTCCTTGTTGATACTTCGACTGCCCTGGCCGCGTTTTGGGAAGAGTACGGTATCCCGGCCGACGTTCACCTAGAGCTCGGCGAAATTGACACAACCCCTTGGGGCAGATTAAACCAATGCCCCTTCACCGTGCTATCCATCATTGAAGGAGGCCTCCGCTTCCCGGTCAACCCACTAATGACCGAATTCTTACGCCGCACCGGGCTAGCACCCACTCAAGTCTTAACCAACACTTACCGAATAATCAACGGGGTCCATAAGCTGAACAACCAGTTAGGAACCAACTTAGGTTTAGCCGAGATACTCCATCAATACACCCTTGGGCACACGGGCGACGGCCTCGCCTATTACTTAAAAATTTGATCGGGCAAAGAAAAAATAGTGACTGGCACCCCAGACAAAGACTTACACGACGACGACTTCTTTTGGGTGTCTGGCAACTATGAAACAGTCGACGTACCAGGCTGGTTCATTAGCAAGAATTTCGATTCCACATGTAAGCCGTGCTAACTTGCTCGGTCTATTGCTTTTCTTCAGTATTCTGTACTTGACATTTTTTTGCTTTCCTTTGCAGCGATCAAAGCCTTGCAAGCCCACTATCACTTCCCCAACGAAGTTGCCATCAGAACCGTGCTGCGCTACCGCAACTAGGACTGCCACGACCTCCTCGGCTACACACCAACATACCGGTACTCAGCCCCACGCCGGAGTAAGGTCACAGACTTTCTCCGCGCTCCATCTTCGCCTCCAGATCCCACACTGCCAGACGTCCCCTTCATCCGTTTAACCGAGGCAGAAGAAATGGCCAAGAGGAGCCGCATTAAGAACCTGATCACCGCCGCCTCAACCGAGATCCCAAGCATCTCAACCCGCTCTCCGGCTACCGGTCAATCCAGCGGGACCGTGGTTGCATTGGCTTCTCCCGCCGCCGGGCAAGCCAGCAGAGACACCCGCCGGGCTGCCAAAAGGCCTCGCGCAGACCCTTCTGCCGAGCTGGTAGCCGAGCTCAACACCGGGCAGCCTGCCGTCACCGTCGACCCAACACCGGCATGGAGGCCCCAGCTCAAACACTGGGGCAAGGAGATCCCGGCAACAGCTTCTGTTAAGGGCGACAAAGAGCATCTGCTCACCTTCGACCTCTCCAAAGCCCTTCTCCTACCGAGCGACGTGGTTGGCAGTGACCATGTGCCAGACACCCGGTTGGTGAAGTCGTCGGTCAAATCCATGACCAGGGTAAGAATCTCAAACTTCCCTCAAAATTTCTTAAATGTTTGTTCGGTTTCCTTTCTAATCAACTTTCTTCTTGTAGGCCATCCAGAAGCAGCACTTGGTCATGGAGCGCATTCACCGACTCTGGCAGAAGGCCAATGATTCTGCCAGCCAGGTTGCAAGCCTCCGAACCGAGCTCGGGCGGGCCAAGTCTTCTCTGCAAATCGCGAATACGGACAACACCAAATTGCTCGGCCAGCTTGGTGCCGCCGAGCAGGAAAGAGATGCAATAAAGGCCAAGCTGGAGGCCTTGAAATAGTCAAGGGAGAAGGATCTGGAGGACGCCAATAATGCCAGCTTCAAGGAGGCCGAGGAGAGCTACACAAAGCAGGTTCTTGCCACCCAAGATATCTACTTCAAGGCGGGTTGGAAGACTGCTTGTGAACAGCTCGGCCAAGGACTTGGGACTGACGTATTTGCCTCTCCTCCCACTGTCTTCTTGCCGACTTACCTTGTGCCATACGCCAACGATGTCTTCAGTGCATTGCAAGTTGAGGCCGAGGAAGGAGGAGGAGAAGAAGAAGCCGAGGAAAATGCTGAAGAAGAGAACCATCCAGAACAGCCCGGCGCCCAAGACCAGACAGCAACAATCAACTTGGAGCCAACCGGGGACGAATTCACTAACCTTTCTCCCTTAGAGTAGTTTTCTATCTTTTTCTTCCTTTTTGGTTCACAAATGTAACCGGGCTATCCGCCCCCCCTCTTGTAATTACTTTGGTTATTAATGAAAATTTTCGATTTTGCCAAGTATTTGCATGGTCTTCAAGCCACATAGTTTCAGCTGAACAAAATATCCCGGCAAGACTAATCATCTTGTTAACTTATTCAACCGAAATAAAACATCGCAGCTTTAATCACAAAGAACAAGCTTGAGTTAATCATGAAACCATTCAACCGGAGTAAAACATCTCGGTTGAAGTACAAAAGTTGAGCAAGTCATCAACTCATTTAACCAGAATAAAACATCTCGGTTGAACCCTCAGAGTTGAGCAAAGCATCAACTCGTTCAACCGGAGTAAATCACCTCTGTTGGAACCTCAGAGTTGAGCAAATCATCAACTCGTTCAACCGGAGTAAATCATCTCAGTTGGAACCTCAGTGTTGAGCAAATCATCAACTCGTTCGACCAGAGTAAATTATCTCAGTTGGAACCTCAGAGTTGAGCAAATCATCAACTCGTTCAACCGGAGTAAATCATCTTGGTTGGAACCTCAGAGTTGAGCAAATTATCAACTCGTTCAACCAGAGTGAATCATGTCAGTTGGAACCTCAGAGTTGAGCAAATCATCAACTCGTTCAACCGAAGTAAATCATCTCGGTTGGAACCTCAGTGTTGAGCAAATCATCAACTCGTTCAACCGGAGTAAATCATCTTGGTTGGAACCTCAGAGTTGAGCAAATCATCAACTCGTTCAACCGGAGTGAATCATCTTGGTTGGAACCTCAGAGTTGAGCAAATCATCAACTCGTTCGACCGGAGTAAATCGTCTCAATTGGAACCTCATAATTCAAAAGCAACAATCAAAATGCTAAGGCAAAGATGAGACACTTCTATATGTTGACAAAAAGAATATTACATTCTGAAGTATAAGGCAAAAAATTCCTTTGCACAAAAAGAAAAGAAAAGATAAAAATAGTACAGTTTGAGGTTGGCCGCATTCCATGGCCGGGGTATTCCTCTACCCTCCAAGTCCTCCAAGTGGTATGCCCCCTTGCCCGCCAGACTGGTTATCTTGTAGGGTCCTTCCCAGTTTGCCCCTAGTTTGCCTTCACCTGGCACCAGGGTATTGCCCATGACCTTCCGCAAAACCCAGTCCCCTACTCTGAACGATCTGGGGTGCATCGTTTTGTTGTATTTCCTTGAAAGCTCTTGTTGGTAGGTGGCCACATGGATGAGAGCATTTTCCTAGTGTTCGTCCACTAGGACCAATTCCAAGGCAATGGCTTCGACATTCTGCTCGGGCTCAAAACTTTCACTTCTGAGGGTGGGCATTCCAACTTCCAAAGGTATGATCACCTCCATGCCATATGCCA